>JAHDVF020000026.1:0-115952 GCA_022606425.2 Lepidostoma basale | reverse complement strand
GGATTTATGAAGAGAGAATGTATCCCCGTGTTTTTATTTAATTTTCTGTGCGTAATTCAATTGTTTCAATTTAAATCAAATCAGTTTATTTTCACAAAAGACACTACAAACAGTATAAATTTTTAAGGCATCTATTGAGTACAGGTCAAATATTAGGTCCTTACATATGAAATTGGCGTTTTGTATGGGAGGAACATAAAGTTGATTTTTTTTTTAATATAATATATTTATTTAATCAAAGTATGTACCATTGCTATCTATGCACTTTTGCCATCTCATAGGTAGTTCATCGATCCCTTTACTAAAAAAAACATTCGGACGGGAATCAATAAAATCTTTGAAGTCGGTTTGGACTGCCCCATCGGAGTTGAATTTTTTCCCTTGCAAGAAGTTATCCAAATTTCGAAAAAAATAGTAATCTGTTGGGGCAAGGTCCGGAGAGTACGGTGGATGTCTTAGACATTCCAATTGAAGCTCTTCTAATTTGGTAGCCGTCTGTTGTGCAGTGTGTGGTCTAGCGTTATCATGAAGCAGCAGTGGCCTAGAGCGATTAACCAGCCTCGGTTGTTTAGCAGCTAGCTTTTCCATCATGGTTTGCAGTTGCTGACAATAGACATCTGCCGTAATCGTCTGGCCAGATTTAAGAAAGCTGTAGTGAACGACACAAGCACTAGTCCACCAAACGCTCACAAGTAACTTTTTTGGAGTCAATTTTCGCTTGGGGCATGGTTTGGCTGGTTCGGCAGGGTTCAGCCATTGCGATGAGCGCTTCCGATTATCATACAGGATCCATTTTTCATCACAGGTACTGATTCGATTCAAAATCCCTTCATTATTGAGCCGGTTGAGTAATGCAACGCAGCAGTCAACGCGCGTTTGTTGATTTGCTTCACTGAATTCGTGAGGTACCCACCTTACAAGCTTTTTCACCTTCCTAATTTGCTTCAAGTGGATTAAAACAGTTTTATCACTAACACCGCAGCCTGCAGCTAACTCAGACGTGGTTTGCGATGGATCCGCTTCCACAATAGCCTTCAATTCTTCATTATCAACTTTGGTCTCCGGCCGTCCACGGGGCTTGTTCTGCAGGTCGAAATTTCCAGAACGAAAACGTTGGAACCAAAAACGCACTGTGTTTTCTTTTGCGGCACCGTCGCCATACACATCATTAATCCTTCGAGCCGTTTCTGCAGCACTGGTGCCACGGTGGAACTCGTACTCGTAAATAACGCGATATTTCAAGTTTTCCATTTTGTAAACTGAGTGACGCAAAGAAAAAAAACAATTGAGGAAAATACAAATGAATTATAATTTTCGAAACACAAATACTTGAGTAAATAGCTGTATAAATTTGAGTTTGGAATTCCTAACCAAAGAGAAGATATTTGAGATCAAAGTTGCCAGTACGGCAAAACGCCAATTTCATATGTAAGGACCTAATATTATACATATACAAATTCAACTTGATCCTACCATATTTTCTTCGTTTTTCTTCTATGTTGCGCTCCATTTGCAAAATGCAGGTTTGCTTTTTAATCCGTTTGTTTGTTTCTGCCATTAATGGAGGCTAAGGCTCGATATGGGTTATAAGGCCATCTAAGAAGAAGAAGAAGCATATTTCGTTCGTTTGTTATCAGTTTTAAAACAAATTAGTAGTTTTTATAAAAAGACTTCCACTATTTCTTAAAAAAATAAGTTTTAAATCCTTATACAAGTATGTTAGAAAGACCTAAGTAGGCGATGCTGGAACATTGATTAAAAACTAGACCGGATCAGCCGAGAAAAAATAATCAGAAGTTTTCTCATCCGGGAACCGAATTCAAAACTTTCTGATTATTATTTTACCACTGTGTCGTCGAAGCCGACACATCTTGGTGACGAACGTTTAAACACACACTTTTCAAATAGTTAAACAAGAAAATTGTTCATCATTGTGGAAAAGTATACCCACATAAATAAAGTTTTTTTGTGTCGCAAAGACGAATGTATGTTAAATATTTTTCTCTATTGGTGTGCGATGTTATACAACATTATATTCTGTATTACGACATACACAAACGAGGCAGAACCAATATGTTTTTGTTTGAAAGTGAAACGTATTTATGTAGATGTCACATTCAAGGTGCACACACAAAGGATACACAAGTATTATATTATGAACAAACAATAAAAAGTATTTCGTCACTCACACCGACATTCTTATTGGAAGACAATGGGTGTTTTAGTAGAAATATTTGATGAATTTCTTTCATTCTTTCAAGTGATTTTTGCATTGTTTGTGCTATTCGTAATACACATAATTTTTGTGGGTTTTTTATTATTGTTATGATCTAATAACCTCATTGAGAAATTTTGTCACATTTCGTACATTGATTTATGAACATTTTTGTGTCTCCGTTTCTACTATACAAAATGTTTCGAAATAAGTACTATCCGTATTTTAAAATAAAGAGACGATTCTGTTTTATAAAATATATCGATGATTATGTAACATTTCACAAAAGACACTAACAAATAGATAATTATGGAATTGAAAAATCATAAAACAGTTAGTAGGTAACACTTTCATAACTATTCAGTTTATTTATTTTTTTACATATTATCTCTTATTTCTATATATTATATTGAGAAAAAATGATCAATTGATCTTAGAATATGATATTTTATATAATCTCATCGGAAATATAATTACTTTTTAAATGTCAAGATGTAAGCACAAATGTTTGCAGCCATTACGATCGGCCATTTTTAAAAACACCCATCGTAAAAACCGTTATTCAACCACCAAATTTTTGAGAAAACGCCATTGTTTTTATCCACAGAGATCATAAATCTTACAATATTTTATCGCTGGCGAACTTTCTTGGCGTTTAATGTTTCACCGCGGAGTTCATCTCTTACTATTTACGATTGAAATAAAAACCAAATTCTTCTTTTTAGTATTTCGGTGAATGCGGGCCCAGAATTAACAGTTCTTAATTTGAAGAGATATTTATTGAACTATTCGACATTTTTCATGCATACACGAATTTACTTTGCTTAACTAATTTCTGTGGGTTTCTTTTTACCTACTTGCATAAATATTTCAATGCTGGAAATAAATTTAACGTCGGATTTTCAATATTAGAAGCTCTTGAATTAATTATGAAATCCAACAACATACCTTTGTCTTGATACAATAGTCTTTTTCAGCAATTTTTCAGATTTATAGTGCATAGCCTTTTACATATCAAAACATGTGCTTAGGTACCTCCGTATATATATTTATTTTTACATCAAACTCCAACATAAACAAATAATTCATGAAAACAAAACTCGGAGTAATCTAGCAAAATATACGAGTGCTATGTATTTATTGTTCTTTTTGTGGAATAATCGTTCGAGATCATTCGAAAAAACAACCATTTAGCTGCAAATGTATCCAGGCTATTGTAATGCAGTGACTTGAGATCTATTTCTTAATAGACGCAATCTTCATCTTTCCATTCTCCGTGATACTTACCAATAGTTAAATACACTCGTTTAAAATACTGTGTCATGTTTCCTTGTTTCTTCAGCTATTCGGATGGCGACTGTCGGAAGACAAGACTAATGAATTCTATGTCAATCGACTGGCAACTGGAGCGAGCACGGCGCGCCATTGGAAAACTGCAACGATCGTGGACGGTGCGCGGTGTAGCCATTTCCACTAACGCTGGGCGTTTCTGCTATTTAAAAAAAGAACAGAAACAGTTTATACTTACCACTTGATCCGTATTTTAGAATACCTACCCAGTATTCATAGTACCTACCTACCTGCGTAGTTAAAATGTTTTAATTTTGTAAGACAGTGACTATTCCCCACAAGAACAAAAAAAGGGTTATTTGTTAATGAAATGTATTTAATTATGAAATACCATGTGAAACTAAAACGTGATAACAATATAGTCCTTTTTTTATTAACGAAAATGCGTTTTTTTCGCATTTCAGACTATACTTTTTTTTAAATGTCTGGAAGATAATATTTTTTCACTGAAGAAGTTTGTATCGTTCTCTCGGTGAAGATATACCCTTCGAAACGTGTCGAAAAAAATGTACTCAAAATCAGAAAAAAATTTGTATTTTTTTTAATTCCTATGTAATAGTTATTGTAGAATTTCAGTATTTACGCTTTTTTGTACAAAAAGAGATTATTCATAATACTAATACTGAATAATCCGATTTAAAAACAAGTTGAAATAATCCGTAAATGATCCATATGGCGGAAGTGAGAAATCTTTTGTTATTGACGTGATTATAAAATGAATGCGAGTTGATAAGCAGTGTCTCCGAAGTTATTATAAAAAAACTATTACTTTACAAATAACGTTGATTTTAAATAACGGTTATTTTTCCCACTTCTAAATCCGACCACATTCTCGGTTCAGCATTTTTTATCAATTCTTAATTACACTCTTCCTTTGTGCCAGAAGCAGCTCCACTCCACACATTGTAAACTTGATTGTGATTATCGCTCTTTTATTTTTAATAGAGAGTTTGAATTTCTTAGTGAAATTAATTCATTTTGCGATTTCTAGGCGATGCCCACATTACATTATCATAAACTAGCTTCAATATGTGTGTAGGTATAATATAATAATGAATATTGAAAAAAATATTTTTAAATATAAACTTGTAATTGTATCTCAATAGAGACGAAGATGCAAATTGGAAACTGAATATGGTTGTTCAAGGTGTTCACATGTATCTACGATGAGAGATCTCGGGATCATCTATGAGAGTAGGCTGACTTTTCGTGCACATGTTGAGAGGATTTGTGGCACTGCACTGAAGATGATGGGCTTCATCGTCCGGACCGGCAGAGTTTTCAGGGATCCCAATGTGCTCAGAGTCCTATACAACACATTGGTTCGGAGCAGACTCGAAAGTGGTTCTGTGATATGGAGTCCTCACGAGGCGAGATATTCCGTTATGCTGGAGAGGGTTCAGAAAAAATTTCTGAGGTATCTCTACATGAGGGAGTATGGTAGCTATCCTTGGCTCTATCCCACGGCATTTCTTTTGGGAATGCTCGGAACCAATTCTCTACAGCTTCGAAGAGATGGACATCTAATTACCCATTTCTTTAGATTAATTAGGGGATACTTCGAGAACTCGGCCGTACTGGAGGGTGTTCGGCTTTTTGTCCCCGATAGATATCTCCGACAACGACAGCACAGATTGTTTTACCAACCGGCCGCCAGAACCAATCTGCCTCTGGTGACACCGGTGGGAAGAGCAATTAGTCTGCTGAACGCGGTCTCCTCGGAGATCGACGTCTTTCATGTTAGTGAAAGTACGTTCAGAAGGCAAATACTCTTAATTCTGGAGAGTATCCTGTCTTCCTAATGTTGAACCATCTCTTATGCGTTTCTGGTAGTATACTATATATAATATATTATTTTACCTGTTCTCAATAGATGCCTTAAAAATAAATTTTGTAATGTCTGTTGATGAAATAAACTGATTTGATTTGATTTGATTTGATACAGGACTTATGACCTGTCATTGGTTGTGTTAAGCGCACGCTTTATGTAATTACAACATTCCCCATTCCACATTTCTTTACGACCATGCTGACAAATTTTTGGAAGTTGTATATATGTTAAAGTCCTATTGCCAGATTTCACATGTCAGTTTCAATGTGCCATCTATGAAGATTTTGATTATATATGTTAATCTTTTTTTTAAGATTACTCTATATATAATCTACATACTAACGCCATCTATGGAGATTTATGTTTATTAAGCATTAAGCAGAACATCTTTTTAACTCGATGTGAAAGGCTACCCCGCCATTAGCGCATTGTTAGAAGCCGCCTAGATATGTCACACTCCTATCTATTGTATATGCCAAACATTAGACCAGATATGATTACAATATTTTTTGCGAATTGATAAACCACGGTGGGTGAAATCCAGTATTCGTATATAAGTATAAGTACGAGGTCTGTTCAAAAAGTATCGCGAATTTTGAATTTCCGCTGGCTACGTATATTTGATTTTTGATTTTTTTTTGTAGCGTTATGTCCCTTACTCATGTCCCTTACTTATGCTGACAAGGTCGGCCATTTTGAATGTTTAGTTAATTTTTGACAGCTGTTTTGCTTGGATGTGTTTTGGCTCGTCTTCGATTTTTGCCTATTCCAAAAAATGGATCAAAGAATCTGTATCAAATTTTATGTGAAAAACAAAATAAAGTGCGCGGACGCATTTCGAATGTTGACTGTGGCATATGGTGAAGCTACCTTGGACCAAAGCAACGTTTATCGGTGGTACAAAATGTTCTCAGAGGGCCGAGAAGATATGAACGACGAAGAGCGTGCCGGACGCCCGAGCACGTCAACAACAGACGAAAACATTGATAAAGTGAAGAAAATAGTATTAGCCAATCGTCGAATCACCGTTAGAGAAGTTGCTGAGGACCTAAACATATCGATTGGCTCGTGCCATTCGATTTTAACCAATGATTTGGGCATGAGTCGGGTCGCCGCGAAATTCGTGCCAAAATTTCGACCAAAAACAGCATCGCGTTAACATTGCTCAGGAGATGTTGGACTCGGTCCGTGACGACCCAAATGTGCTCCAGAGGGTCATAACTGGTGACGAATCATGGGTTTATGGTTATGACGTGGAAACCAAAGCTCAATCATCCCAATGGAAGCTGCCGCATGAGCCAAGACCAAAAAAAGCGCGCCAAGTTCGGTCGAACGTGAAGGTTTTGCTCACAGTTTTCTTCGATTGCAGGGGCGTGGTGCATCATGAGTTCTTGCCACAGGGTAGTACGGTCAATAAGGAATATTACCTGCAAGTTATGCGCAATTTGCGCGAAGCAATCCGCCAGAAACGCCCGGATTTGTGGAAGAACAAAAACTGGCTTTTGCACCATGATAACGCCCCTGCTCACACATCGTTGCTTGTGCGCGAATATTTGGCCAAAAACAACACAGTAATGGTGCCGCAGCCACCGTATTCCCCAGACCTGGCCCCCTGTGACTTTTTCCTGTTTCCAAAACTGAAGAGGCCCATGAAAGGACGACGCTACGCCACGATTGAGGAGATAAAGACGGCATCGAAGGAGGAGCTGAACAAGATCACAAAAAATGATTTTTTTAAGTGCTTCGAGGATTGGAAAAAACGTTGGCATAAATGTATTATATCCGAGGGGAATTACTTTGAAGGGGACAAAGTAGATATTCATGAATAAATAAATACTTTTTGAAAAAAATATAAAATTCGCGATACTTTTTGAACAGACCTCGTATACATTCACAAAAAATATAAACTTGTAAGACTAACATATTTGGCATGTTAAATATTAGGTCCTTACATATGAAATTGGCGTTTTGACGTACTGGCAACTTTGATCTCAAATATCTTCTCTTTGGTTAGGAATTCCAAATTCAAATTTATACAGCTATTTACTCAAATACGAGTATTTGTGTTTCGAAAATTAAAATTCATTTGTTTTTTCCTCAATTGTTTTTTTCTTTGCGTCACTCAGTTTACAAAATGGAAAACTTGAAATATCGCGTTATTTACGAGTACGAGTTCCACCGTGGCACCAGTGCTGCAGAAACGGCTCGAAGGATTAATTATGTGTATGGCGACGGTGCCGCAAAAGAAAACACAGTGCGTTTTTGGTTCCAACGTTTTCGTTCTGGAAATTTCGACCTGCAGAACAAGCCCCGTGGACGGCCGGAGACCAAAGTTGATAATGAAGAATTGAAGGCTATTGTGGAAGCGGATCCATCGCAAACCACGTCCGAGTTAGCTGCAGGCTGCGGTGTTAGTGATTTTAATCCACTTGAAGTAAATTGGGAAGGTGAAAAAGCTTGAAAGGTGGGTACCTCACGAATTGAGTGAAGCAAATCAACAAACGCGCGTTGACTGCTGCGTTGCATTACTCAACCGGCACAATAATGAAGGGATTTTGAATCGAATCATTACCTGTGATGAAAAATGGATCCTGTATGATAATCGGAAGCGCTCATTGCAATGGCTGAACCCTGCCGAACCAGCCAAACCATGCCCCAAGCGAAAATTGACTCCAAAAAAGTTACTTGTGAGCGTTTGGTGGACTAGTGCTGGTGTCGTTCACTACAGCTTTCTTAAATCTGGCCAGACGATTACGGCAGATGTCTATTGTCAGCAACTGCAAACCATGATGGAAAAGCTAGCTGCTAAACAACCGAGGCTGGTTAATCGCTCTAGGCCACTGCTGCTTCATGATAACGCTAGACCACACACTGCACAACAGACGGCTACCAAATTAGAAGAGCTTCAATTGGAATGTCTAAGACATCCACCGTACTCTCCGGACCTTGCCCCAACAGATTACTATTTTTTTCGAAATTTGGATAACTTCTTGCAAGGGAAAAAATTCAACTCCGATGGGGCAGTCCAAACCGACTTCAAAGATTTTATTGATTCCCGTCCGAATGGTTTTTTTAGTAAACGGATCGATGAACTGCCTATGAGATGGCAAAAGTGCATAGATAGCAATGGTACATACTTTGATTAAATAAATATATTATATTTTTAAAAAATCAACTTTATGTTCCTCCCATACAAAACGCCAATTTCATATGTAAGGACCTAATATTTAAAACAATTTAATAATTATTATAGTTGTGAAGTGTTTTATACTTAATTTATTATTCTTAAGACATACAGTGCTGAATCCCAACAGAAAATGGTTTAAGTATACATTTAATAGTTAAATAATACAATTGACCAACATATTATAATTATTAAAACCTACCGAGACCAAAATAATAATATAATTAAAGTAACCTTACTCGAGGATACAGCATTTCTTATGACAAAACATACTCATGCAGAATAATATTGAATGCTGAAGATGAAGAAACCGAGGGTCCTTCAAGCGCACTTGCTGCCCCTGTGGCAAGGGTGTAAAGCATCACAGGCGGGGGAAAACTTGTTCCCGAACCTGAAAACATTCCAGTTTAATATAATACGATACATAAAATAAATTTTTAGTTTTCTTAAATGTTTTTAAGACAATAAAAAATCTATAAAATTTTCTCGTAGGTATCTACAGAAAAAAATTCTTCAGTAGGACATTATAATACAAAATTCATATATTTATGTAAGTACCTTTTAAAAATTACTAACCTGTTTGAACACTAAATTATTATTTTAATAATTAAGAAAGTTATATAAATGTAAGACAAAAGAGATTAAAAACCAGTTGGTTAGATTAAACAAAATAAAGTAGTGTAAAAACAAAGTACCTACACAAATGTTTTAAATTATTGTATTTTTACACAACAAATTAAGTGCTTCATACAAAAATACAAAAGTGATTACTTGGAGCCTGGAGTGTCGGAGGGGGGTGTCAAGAAAGTGGAGGCGTTCAGACAGCGCTGGTCGCTGCCATATCCATTCACTGACTAGAATATAGATTCACCATATATAGCATCTATTTTTACATAATGATATATAATATAACAATTTATTACACCATTATGTATGGAAGTGAAGCTTGGAGCTGGCAAAAGAAGGATGAAAGTAGGATTAATGCTGTAGAAATGAAATCACTGAGAAGAATGTAATGGAAAATGATAGTATGATAGAATACCAAACGATGAAATAAGAAAGAAATGTAAGGCAGATGACTGCATCATGGACAAAATAAAAAAAGGATCCCTGAGATGGTTTGGACATATGGAACGAATGGATGAGAGTAGAATGGTTAAAAAGTTGTACACAAGCAGCGTGAGTGGAAAAAGAAGCCGAGGACGACCGAGGAAAACATGGTATGACCAAATTAATCAATTACTAAAAGGCGGTCACATTCAAAGTCGAAATAATCGATGTGCATGCATGGTACGATGTATGAATGTAGAGGAAGCCCGAGAGGTATGCCAGGACAGAACATTGTGGCGGTCCATCCTCTCTGCCTACCCCTCCAGGGAAATGGCGTGATGGTTAGTTAGTTAGTTAATTATATAATATCGAACCACGAAATAAGGAAGAAATGTATGGCCGATGATTGCATCATGAGTAAGATTAAAAAAGTATTCCTGAGATGGTTTGGACATATGGAACGAATGGATGAGAAAAGAATGGTTAAAATGTAAAAAGCAATGTGTATGGAAAAAGAATCCATGGAAGACCAAGGAAAGCACGGCATAACCAAATTAATCAATACTAAAAGGCGGCCACATTCGAAGTCGGAAAAATCAACGAACATGCTTGTTACAATGCATGGATGTAGAGTAGCAGTATGGCAGTCCATCCTCTCTGCCTACCCCTCTAGGGAAACGGCGTGATACTTAGTTAGTTAGATAAACAATCGAATTTCAAAATGTCCTTAGAAGTCAAACAAATCTATTAAATTATTAAACAACACTAAATGTATGCCATTGTATATCCTATTGCTCATTGTTCTAAAATGTTGTTGTTTTAATTATCACACATTAATAAATAGGCAATTGTGAGGTAAAGATGAACAGATTTCTCGCTCCTCTCACTGTTCTTTTCTCAACTACAGCTAACATGCTGGTTTGTTCAGTATATCATTCACTAGTATTTTCTCAATCAAACTCAATTATTTTTTTATTTAGCGGTATAAAATTTGACTTACATATTTTCTGTTACCGTATGGGTTTGTCGGGTAGCGCTGCTTACTTACTCTCAGCGGTGTCACCAGGCTGGACTGGTACTCCTAGCAATAGTCAGAACATGATGATAGTTTACTATTCGACTTATACTTTTAATTATTCAGCTAATACAAGGAGGTACCTTCTTGTTGGTATTCAGAGGGGTGTTTTGAGACATGTTAGATCTAGCCGAAGAACAATTCGCTGAATTTGGTGGGATATTGTTGCAGAAAGACACGTTTCTATCTGGAATTGAAATTAATACAACATATCATAATCAAAGGAACAATAATTGATGCTAAAAATATATTTATAAACAATTTGATGGTATAACATTTCAATATAAAGCTTCCGTAAATTATATATGATAAGGCAGTTACTACAAATATTCAAACCAAACCAAATCCAAAAATACGAGTACATGATGTATTTTATATATTTAGGAATATGCATTTTAAACATTTTTTTTTTTTTTTTTATGTACACAACAGGTCGTTTGGACCCAATTACTGTATACAATTTTTATTTTTCAGCTATTATATTGATTCTCGTGACATGTGATAGGTAGCCAATCTATCGTCATTTTATTGTCACGTGAATTCTACACCAGACCAAAGACAGTGTGACAATCACACTGTCATCGCCGGGAATCGAACCCAGGACCTTCGGCATGGAAGTCAGAGCTCGTAACCACTCTGCCACGAAGGTCGTCTTATTCTTTGTCGTGTCAACTAAAAATTATATATGCTGCAATATTAAGTTCCTAAATACTCATTAGACTTTAAACAAATTTGTGGATTGAATGCTTTACAAAATTTTACATTTCAAAATAAAAATGTTTCGCATAGGATACCCCCCGCGGGCCTAGTTTCCCACCTTCCTGCTTATTGCACCAACTACGCTCGAAGCGCGGCAAGGTACCGGATATGTGACAGCTACAATAGATGTTTTAGTATTATAACATTAAGGTTTTCCATCTGAACGATAGTGATATCATTAGAGCTGAACCTCTGTAAGCCAGAAGATCCAAGTCCAAGTCCAAGTCCAAAAAAAAAAGATTGGAGCAAATATAAGTTTCATTTCGGCGTAAATGAAATGATTTCCATTCATTAATCTGTGCTAACCATTTTATTGGTTTATATTAGTGGTGGCGTGTAATTGCGATTTTTTTAATTATTTTTGTGTTTTCATACATGTATGTATTTGCCATTTGTTACCCTAAATAATTAAATAAACAATATTTTTTTATTTACCAGGTGTACAATTAGAAAGAGCAGCCTTCAACCCCCTATTTTCATTTTGAAGGTCTTTAATGTTAGCATACATCTTTTCAGCAATGATTTGTAGGCGTTTTACTTCGGTTGTTGCCATTTGAAACTTACGAGTCTATGCATCTCAAAACAAACAATTTGTTAAAAAATAATAATAAAAATAACATGTCAAAAATATTTTCGGTTAATAAACAAAATCTATAAACCACAATAAGATATTACCAATGAAATCCAGTATGTAGTTAATTTCATTCTATGCTGTTTTTGGAAATCTAAAACATGCATCAGTTTTTCCAAAATTTCCTCAGGCTCAGCAAAAAATTCTCTAACTTCAGATTTCATCTATTAAACAAATATAATTCATGAGTTATCCACGATCCTAATTAGTGAGTATGAAACAACTTATTCATGAGATTATTTTATTTATTCTTACATCAGGCACAAGTTGAATGGTACTACAATTGGTTTTACACACTTTGCATGTTCCATTTTCTGTACCTTAAATAAAATAAGAGACATTTCTTAATCTCAAACAAATTACGTATTCTTATTTGTATACAAAAAATATTATGAAAAATAAGTATTTTGACAAATACATTTTATACTGCTAACATACCATTTCCCAGACAATCAACACAATACATATGCCCACAACTTGTTAATGAAAAAGGTTTTTCTTTTAACGGTTGTCTAAAACAAATATTGCAGTGAATCCAATCCATTTTCTAAACATTTGATAAGCAGAATTTACAATTACCTTCAAATCACTGCAATCAACTTGTTTGATTTGAAAAAATTGTTTTGTTTCACAAAATATTCTAAATCTAAAATCCTCAATTAATATAATGAATTGCCAGAGTGCAAAATTCCAATCACTCGGCAAGTATTTACCTACTTATTATTTATTGTGAGAACTTACTGTTCAACATTCAGTGCTTTGATTTTACTTACATATGGTAAATATCTACATTAGATTTTCCCAACTGTAAAGTTTGATTAATTTGTCAAGTAAACAAGTACAGCAAGGCCAAGTTCTACCGACTGCTTTGTATGAAATAATCTGAACATTTTCTATGACTTTTCTATACTGAGCTTTCCATGTTACTTGTAAAAAATTTCATTTATGAAGATTTAACATTTTTTATCTGTAGTTTATGTCAAATTTATATTCAATTAAAATGAAATACACTTATAATCAGATTTTTTTATTTATGTGGTTAACTTTCCATACTAAGAATATATAGAAAGATAATTTTTTTTAAACTAACTAACTAACCATCACGCCATCTCCCCGAAAGGGTAGGCAGAAAGAACTTGCTACTAATATAATAATATAATACAATTTATTAAAATTACTTACTTTTTTATGTGGATCAAAATGTCATTATTGAATATTGATATTTTTATTAGCAAAAGATTTATAATAATAATAATAATAGCAACAAAATATTTATGTTGAACAATCTTATTCTGCTTGTTCTTCTAGTTCTGAAACTACATAGAATAGTTTTCCTAAACTTGATAATTTTATTATTTTTCAATGTCCTTTTCAGTGCAAACTTATTTCCTGGAAAAATAATTTTAAATGTATTTGTATTTCACCGTTATTATTGTATAATCGACCATTTAGGTTTGGACGTGCCATTAATTTTAATCCAAGTATACTGGCTAGGGATTCTACATTAGGGAGTTTGGTAGCTATCCGTGGCTTTATACCACCGTTTCTCTTGGGCATGCTGGGGACCAGTAGTCTACAGATAAGGAGAGATGGTTTCACACTTACCCAATTCTTCAGACTTATCAGGAGATTCATTGAGAATTCCGTCATCTTGGAGAATATCCATCTTTATGTTACGGATGGTTATCTTCGACAGTGTCAGAACAGACTGTTTTATCTCCCAACATACAGAACCTGGTGATGCCAGTGGGGAGAGCAATCAAACTGCTGAACTTGATCATTTGTAAATATTAATGAGATACTTATTTTATATTTTCTCATCGTGTTTTGATTGTTTCACATCTTCATCATCGGGAGAACGATATAAACTACTGATTTATATCTTTCTCCCGATGATGAAGATATAAAACCTTCAAAACATGTCGAGAAAGCGTCTTGTGACATTACATATGATTGCTAACAAAACCATCCAAGTATATCCAAAAACAATCAATGAATAAAAAACAAATCTTTGAATACATTTATTTTATTAACATAACTATTAAATAATTGCAATCCTTACAAAACAAGTAATATTGCGGTTTTAGACATAATAATCAAATACATAACAGGAGATTATGAAGTCGTGTTATAAATGCAAACTAATACAATTCTAATAATAGACTAATTCCCCCGTTCATCATCTGAAGAGGAATCACTGTCACTTGAATCGCTGCTGTCACTGGATTTATCATTACTTCTAGAGTCTTCTCTGGGAAGATGTTTCCTGAAACAACAAAATTAATCATTCATTTGCATACATACTAAGTAACCATCACCCCTTTTTCCGTAGGGGCAAGCAAAGAGAAAGGACCGCTCCATTTTCTTTCCTGACATCTTACTTCCTCATATATTATATGCATATAACATGACACTCATGCTCAACAACCTATGAGCTTCCTCGGCCTTCTCCGACATTTTATTATGTTCATACTGCTTGTATACAACTTTTTAATATTAATTGCCTCATCCATTCACCCCTTATATCTTCAACCAGCTTCATAATTTTGCTTAGGATGCATTAATCTGTCTTACATTCGTTCCTTATATCACCGTTCAGTGTTCTAACATACATTGTTTTTCCACATTCTCCTTAGTGAGCTCATTTCTATGACATATATTCTACTTTTATCCTTCTTTTGCCAGCTCCAAGTTAAACTTCCAAACATAAGGATTGGCATCAGAACTCTATTATGTACTACCATATTAGCTCCAGTCAATATATTTCTATTGACAGTGATGAATTTAGAGTGCATCATTTATTTTGTTACCCACACCAACCGTTCTTTCAATAGCATTTGTCATTTTTCTGTATCTTATAACATGGTTCCCAGACAAACAAAAATCTCGCCATTCCCACATGTCACAATCTGTTACACATTCTTCAGTCACTCTTATTGCATACTTCATACATTCTTGATACTAAGATTTGTAGATCTTCAATTGGATATGCAATATTAGCATGTCTATACACACAAAAGACAATTTACAGTTAAATATCAAAGAAACTTTAAAATAATTAGAGAAAGCACCGTAAAGTAAATATACAAAAAAATAATTTCAATGTTTAGATCAGTGATTCCCAAAGTGATTCCCAGGGGGTCCATTTCAGCGGAAAAAAAAATTGGGGTCTATGAAATGAAAATGTGGGTCTACGATAGTGGATCACATGTCGGATGGTCGAAATCATTGGCGACCTTTTTTTTTGCTCATTGGGGAAAATCTGCCAGTCAAAATGTTTGGTGACCTTTTTTTTTAGCTCACTAGGCAAAGATCAGACATTCGATTTACCCAAATCAGCTAAAAAAAAATCGCCAAACGTTTCGATAAATTTGTAAAAAAAAATATTTTAGGAAAGCAGTGGGTCTACACAAAATAGAAGAGATCGGCAAGGGGTCTACGGGACAAAAAAGTTTAGGAACCTCTGGTTTAGATGATGCAATGTAATGAAATATGTACAAACATGTATATATTTTTACTTAATTTTTAAAACTTAGATGTTTTAGGGCTAAAAAAAATGCAAACTGCATATTTGAAATGAATTACATATTTAAAGTGTATTTCTTACTGGTTGATGATAGCTAGCAGACTGGCAACATTAGGGTCGTCTTGGGCAATGTTGGGAACAACACCCGCCTGATTAGCAAACTCTTCTATCTCCGTCTGTGGCCTGTTGAGCAGTTCCCCCAAGATACTCTTAGCTCCCTCTACAGATTCGGGGAAGCCACACTCCGCCAAGTAGGTCAAGGCAGGCTGAAAATTATAAAATTTGATAAGTAGTAGTTCTCATTTATTGTTAAATAATATTAACTATTGAAAAGCTTTTCTTTTTTTTCATATTTTGGTCCATCTATAATAATCAGACATGGGGAAGCCTATGCTGTGACAATTATTTAGAATAATTCCCAATAATAACAACAACAACAAATTCTCCCTAGACACCGCGCGGTTGCGTACAAGCAGTTAAATATAGTGAACAGTTGTGCATCTAATAATAATTGATATTTTTATGATTTATTAAATAAAATTGCAGTGTAAAACTAAATCTATTTTATGATTGAATCAATAAAAATTATTTCAAGTGGACATTTTGACAGCAAGTGTATTTTAGAAATTTGTTAGAACTATTTAGAATTTATTTCAAATAAAGATTGAATTATTATTTTATTAAAGTACTTGACGACACCGGAATTGTTACACGGATATCTGTCATCGAGTAAAAATTCATTGATGTGCTAGAAACATTTAAACAGCCTGACAATACAATAACATCATGACTATGTGAATAAAGGAGGAGGGTTCATCGTAGGGTCTGCATGGTAAAAAAAAAACACGATTACGAACACCAACACAATCTTTAGCAATATGGCCAGGGACAGTAGCCAGTGAAGGACTGTTGTGGAGGAGGTCAAGTCCCACACCGGGATGTAGCGTCGAAAAGTGGTCATAGTAATGGTTTTAATTATATGGTTGTAATAATAGGTATGTACATACAAAAAAGAAATTATAAAAGAGAAAAGAGTTATCAAATAGTACAAGGAACAATGATAATAAGAAACTACAAGCATTATGAAGTAACAAAATAATAATAAAAGAGACAGTACAATTGGCAGTAAGAGTCAACAAACAACAGAAAGGAACCATCATACTAGCATTAAGAGGTAACTAGAAGATATGTAGTACATATAAAAATAGCCTAGGTTAGCAGCATTAAACTATTACATATGTACAAGTATTTAGGTAGCAACATGTACAGATAATTATAACAATAATAATAGTAATAACAAAGTATTACAAGTATAGCAGATATCTTTACAAAATTCATTTATAAAACTACTTCCAAAGTTTTAAAGGTGAAATTAAATATTTTGTCTTTGTTGATTTGTTTTATTTCAAGAAGCAGCATATTGAATAGCCTGTCAGAGAAATATTTTCAGTTTCTTTGTCCGAAGGCAGTTCTTTACAAGAGAACCTATAGTTACCTATTTTAAAGGCTGTGACTTAGCGGATAGAACTCAGTGTTTTGCGAAACCCATACACAGGATTCTTCAGTTGCCACACCTCTAGAACACTCTGAAGATATCCGAGGATGGAGTTCTGGCCGGTCAATACAAGAGTTATGTGTTGGATTGCAAATAAAAAGTAGTATTTACAGTGGCCAGGCTAGGCTTCTTCTCGCTTATAGCCAGTTGGGCAAAGTCCAGCAGTGGTTGCGGAGTAGAGGGAATGCCGCAGGCGCCCCCATCCGTGCTCAGCTTCTTCAGCACTGCCTCCGCGCTCTCCAGCAGCCTCCCGCGCACCAGTAGCTGCAGCACGTAGCCCAACATCACCCCGGTCCACCTTTACCAACAATAAGTCATATCAGTATAAAAAATTAATTAAATACGCCCTTGAGAAATTATATTTAAAAATTGCATATTATTCATATTATTTAATAATACACACAGTTACATTTTTTAGAGGTAACTATAACCTTATCAATTATTTATATGTAAAGTTAAGAAATATACTTATAAAACATTAGTTCTACAAACTTTTATTTCATATTATAAATTAAAATAAATTGAAAATTTGGATAATACAAAAGTTGTATTTTAAATATTTAAAAACAAATTAGGATATATTTTTATTTATTTATATAAATTAACTGATATCAAAAACACAATCAATAAAAATAGTAGAAATAATAATAACCATAAACGAATAACTCACATCTGTCTGTTAGTCTTCTCTAGCGGTTGGTTCTCCATTTCCGTCCATATGGCCAAGGCAATATTAGCAAAATTATCCTCCAAAGTTGGTGTCTTGTAGTCTTCTCCGTACTGACTCCTCACACTCCCCAACCCCAGGGCTAGAGCCGTGCCCAAGGTCTTGATCTCCTCTTCCTTCTTGGGGACCTTCTCTGCTAATAATGTTTTTTTCTAATTATTTATTAACCAATGAAAATAAAAGTAAATAAGTTACGTTATTCTTATAGCAACACCAACAACAAATCAATGCACCATTACTCAGAAAGGGTAGGCAGAGAGAATGGACCGCCACCCTATTCTATCCTGAGACACCTCTCTAGCTACCTGCACATTCATACAGCAAGTCATATATGTGTGCACTCTCATCGCAAAATATTTAAATAATTAGTCGTATCTGTGAAATACCTGTCTCGGCTAATAATACATTCTGGATAAAGCATAAATTACAAAAAAATTAATACTTTTATTTTTTTAATATTGCTAACATTATACCATTGACTTGGTTATGTGCATAACCAAGTTAATAGTAAGTAAGAATATTCCACAAAATGATGAACATATTACCTTTTGAATAATATTTTTTTACATTGTATTTTCAAAACAATTTTAAAACTAAATAAAAGTGTTGTAAAAAAAAATGTTTTTAAAAAATTATTCAAATGTGAACCACAATACAAAGTGGAATGATGGAGTGGATAATAAAAATAACATGCCTATTGTGTTTGTTACCTTTGCTTGCTTCGGCATTCAAAGACTCCTGTGCACTTTTAACTGGAAGGTTCCGCACCATAGACTCCAGCAGCACTTCATTTATCAATGGAAGAGTTCCGTACCCAAACATCAGCATATGGGACCAGATGAGTGGATAGTGCTCAAATGCCCCGTTTACGTCAAGTGTGTTAATCACCTAAAAAAAAATATATATAAATTTAAAATATTCAGAACCTTATGTTTTAACCATCAGACCGACTCCCCCAACATATATCCTGACATATTTATTTTGAAGCAGTGTGAGTGGGAAAAGAAGCCGGACGACCGAGGAAAACATGACATGATCAAATTAATCAATTAATAAAAGGCGGCCACATTCGAAGTTGGAATAATCGACGTGCGTGCATGGTACGATGTATGAATGTAGAGGAACATGGTACGATGCTCATTTAAACATTTTTGGGTAATATCAACATGTGTCTCTACGAGCATGGATTATACCAAGTGGGCAATATTTTCCATCAGTCCAATTAAAGGGTTAATATTCTAAAAGCATGGAGATGACAAAAAATGATGAAAGTATGATAAATTCCGTAGAAATGAGATCACTGGGAAATGTGTGAAGGAAAACAATATATAATAAAATACCGAACGACGAAATAAGGAAGAAATGTAAGACATTTGATTGCATCATAAGTAAAATTAAAAAAGGATCCCTGAGATGGTTTGGACATATGGAACGAATGGACGAGAGAAGAATGGTTAAAATATTGTATACGAGCAGTGTGAGTGGAAGACGTGAAAGACCAAGGAAAGCATGGCACGACCAAATAAATCAGATACTGAAAGGCGGCTACATTCGAAGTCGGGAAAATCGACGAGCGCGCATGTTACGGTGTATGAATGTGGAGGAATCTAGAAAGGTATGCCAGGACAGGCCATTGTGGCGATCCATCCTCTCTGCCTACCCCTCCGGGGAAATGGCGTGATGGTTAGTTAGTTAGTTAGTTATTTCTTTTGATTCCTCTACATTCATACATCGTGTCATGCACGCATCGCTCATGTGGCTGACATTTAATATTTGATTGATTTGATAATGCCACTTTTTTTCGTTAGTTTCATTTACATATGCTTTCTTC
This sequence comes from Lepidostoma basale, assembly GCA_022606425.2. NCBI lineage: Eukaryota > Metazoa > Arthropoda > Insecta > Trichoptera > Lepidostomatidae > Lepidostoma > Lepidostoma basale. Next base: position 96,218 of record JAHDVF020000026.1, on the reverse strand, counting down.
ACCATTCTGTCTTCATTCGTTCTTTCAATGTGTCAGAACCATCTTAATGACCCTCAATCATTATTTTGTTCATAACACTTTCATTTGCACTACATTCACTTCTTATATTTGCATTTGATAATATAATAATAATAAATTGGATAATTTATAGAGCGCCATTTTTATGAATTACTCATCTCAAGGGCGCTGTAGAAGATGCTCCGTTTTGCCAACTAGATAATAATAATAATAATGATACTCTATCTTATACAGATTTAATACACATTGTCTAGGAGATCTCATTTCTACTGCATTTATTTTACTTTCGTTCATATTCTGCCAGTTCCATGTTTCACTTCCATACATAAGGGTCGGCACAAGAACACCATTGTGCACTGCCATCCAAGCTTTTAAAGAAATTTATTTTTTATGAAGTGGTTAACCCAGTTACCTCTTTCATGACGGCAGCTTCAGGAACATAGACATGAGGAACAAGCTCATAATACAAATCAATGAAGGAGTCTAGTGGTTCGTATCGGCAATGAAGGGTAAAGAAGTGACGATAGTAAATACTCTCTCTGTATGAATCGCCAATCAGATTATAGTTGTTACCGTGAAGCAATAATGCGTGAACTCGCTTTGCCAGATCTAAATCCTAAAAGAAATTTGTTCAATTGTTTTTATAATTTTATATATTATCAAGTTGAGAAGCTTATACAATGCAAAAGTTAACCGTGAATATTTCAAATATCTTTTTTAAAACAATAAGTGTTATTTTTATTAATTTTAATTAACTTACCCAAAGGTGATATCGACAGACATTCATTGCAGTAACGAAGAAGTACGGATCTTTGGGGTCTTGAATAGTCAAGTTCTTTCCCTCCAAATGGTTCATAATGGAATGCAAGATGAAATCTTTGGGTCCCTCTAAGGAATAAAATAAAATTAAAAATCTCATTCCATAACTTTCGAATCATATGTCAAATGTAAGATTGAATAATGTTCAACAATGTAAATTTATTTTAAAAGTTATTTATAAATATGTAATTCAAATTTAAAAAATCATTATTATTGTAATAAACATTTAATTTTATTCCACTTGTTCTTCTAGTTTCAAGTGATGTAATCACCTCAAGGGCGCATTGAGATGTGTTTTAAATCTAAATATGAATGCTGCATCTGATATTCGCGATCGGTTAGAAAGTAAAACAATACAAATATACAAATTGGGTTTTAATTTGGGTATGAAAAAGTTGGGTTTTCAGCTTAAATCTGAAATCTGTCAGATCATGTATACATTTAAATTATGAAGGGAGATTGTTCTTAAAAGGTTCGATCCCAAAAATTTGTACTAGGGCAATGCTTCTGCTCAACTAATCTTCCTATTGCAGAGAAGTTTGCCGAGAGTAGTGTGGATTTCCTTGAATTTAGGCTTCCATTATACAGAGTTCGGATCTATAACTTGGTGCCATTCCATGAAGCGCTTTGAAGACTGTCCAGCAGAGTTTATACTGGATTCTTTCTGGACTTTTAAGCCAGTGAAGTTCTTTGAGATGTTGTGTTATATGGGACATTTTTGGAATACCTTTAATGAGAATGAGAATGAGCAGATTGAAGTTTTTTTATTGGTTGTTTTGGAATGTTTGTATAAATTCCATTACAATAGTCAAGTCGTGACACAACAAAGGAATTTACAAGAGTTTTGAAAGTATGAAGGGAAATACTTCTTTTGAGTATTGCTAAATAAAGGGAAACGTTACTCCCATAACATATAATAAAATTTCTAAAAAAAATATTTTTTTTAGTCACTTACTGTCTTTGCAGAATACACATAATACATGATACCACGTAGCAAGAGAAGGCTGGACGTCCATCTTATTAAATTCAGCCAACACGCTAAGACAATAATCTTTGCCTTTTGGAGAATTCATGGAGGAAATACTGTCCATAATAGAATTCAAAGTTCTAACATTTGGTTTTAGCCCCTAAAAAAATATTTCAAATCCATGAGTATATTTTTACAATTAATTTTAAATGGTAAACATTTATAGGGATTATTTTATATAGACTACATACCTTCGATTTCATATCATTGAGGAGGTCAAGTATCAGTTGCCATCTGAGATCATTTCCCTCTTTTAAAAACCCAACAACACTAATCAAACCGTTGTACACATCCACATTTAACTTGATGTTTTTCTCAAGGCATTCCTGATACAGCCCGTACGCATTCTCCGCCTGTAACAAATCATATGAAAATCAAAAACCCTTTAATTTTAAATTCACAACACAAAATATTTTTGAACATTATCACTCTGCGTTTACCTGAAAATATTTACACATCCCTTGGATGATGGTGCAGTAAGCTTCGGGAGATTTATCCTTCATACTGGCAAAAATAGACTGAGCCAAACCGTTAGATCTGAAAAAGAATTTAAATAAAAACTGCTAAAAGAACAACAATTGCTTTTTCTCTTTCATTTCTTTCTCATTCAAATTAAATAACAAAAAAAATGACCGAAGAATTAAGAAAGCGATAATTAAGATGGTTTGGAAAAATGGAAAGAATGTATGAAGAAAGAATGGTAAAGAAAGTATAACATGTGTAAACAACGTAAACGGAACCAGAAATAGAGAAAGACCAAGGAAATCTGGCACGATCAAATCAATCAAATATTAAATATCGGCCGAAAGTCAGAGAAATCGCCATGTGTGCGAATGTTGAGGAAGCGAAAGATCTATGTCAGGAAAGAAGAGTGTGCCCATTCTTTCTGCTTACCCCTTCGAGAGACGGTGTGTTGGTTAGTTAATTATTGACGGAAGAAAAATCAAATAAAAAATAATCATCAAAATCAATATGTGGCAAGGGTCTTGGAATAACACTAGTCTTCAATATTCATAAGAAAATGATTAATTGAAAGAGCACTTACTTCCATGATATAATACGTTCACTCCCACTCCACTTTCCCTGTCGGAACCACCTCTCCTCTATCCATTCCTCAGCGATAGGGTCCTCATCATTAAAGAAACAAATTAACTCCAGGAACTGCTGTCTTGATTCCGGACTAATGCTTTCCGGATCTTTTGCCTCCAATATTTGATAAACAGTTTTGGCATCTGATACAAGGGAATTTCTTAAACATTTCTTCAAATCTTCTTCGGTAACCTGCATACAGTATATTCTTTTAACAAAATACAAAAAGTTTTCCATCAATATTTATTTTATTATTATTGTTAAAAGAAATGAATGAATAAAATATGTTTTCATTGAAAACCTACCAAATAACAATAACAAACCGAAATATTCACGAGTCATAAAGCTCCAGCTCAGAAAATGTCGTTAAATTATATTTCATACTTGATATTACGATAACACAAAAACAAATTTAAATAAAAATATTCAAAACTAGTCTCTAGTATTTCTGACCTTTGAAATATTTATGAAACCTAAGCATTTACCTCACTATTTTCATCATAAGTTGTTTTGGGAATGAAAGCTTCAATCTGGGGTTCTGCATTTATGTAGGGTGTTTTCAACTTTAACGGTGGGTCAGATACTTTAAACATAAAGAAATCCTTGTTTTCTTGTCTTATCCAGTGAGCAGCTTTTCTGCCAGACTCTTGCGCCATGGCATAAACACGTTTCTTGAAATTTGAATTTGGAATAAGATATGGATCATCATGGTACCTTTAAGAAAAAAAATCTTAAATTAATAACAAAATCTGAGGGTAATTTATAACAAAATTAAGAAAAAACAATAAATCTAACTTGTAATGTGGTGCTGTTGGATCACGACCAATAGTACTAGCCAGGGCTTGGAGAATATCAGTGGGACCTCGGTGTATTCTTTTAGGAATTACATATCCCGGTTTTTCATTTGATTCGGGAGCAGAATTGGTATTTCTATTTGGAATAGAAATGGAAGTGCATGGTTTCAAGTTATTATTTGGCCTGAAAAAATATTAATAGTATAGTTCAATGAATGTGTTAGAAGAGTATTTAAAATAAATAAAAAATATAAAAAATAATTGTGAGTTTTGAGGTTATCTAAATAAAAATCTGTTATTTTACCTCCAACTTCGAATAATTGGAGAGTATTTATTCATTTCGCTATTAAAACTTAAACTCTATAATAACATATACACAAATGAATGTAGAAAAATGTATTATTCTTGAAATTATTCAAAATGTATCTAGACCAATCATAACCAAGTGCCAAAATTATATTTGCCCGACATTGTTGGTAGCAATGGATGTATTAATAAATTTTCAGGTTGGTATCTTCGTAACCAATTACATGCAATTAGGTAGGCTCCAAATTTTTTATTCTATTGGAATTGAAAATGTATTGTAATTTAGTATATAATTATAATTAAATATTATTGTATCCGCCAAGCGACGATAATACGATATTTATAAAACAATAGATATAAATATACTGAATAGGACTTTTTCCAGATATTATTAGGATTTATATATACTTATGTCCAAATATTTTTATGTTTCTGTATTAAATTTTTTTTTTTTAACATTTGATAATGCCTAAGCAATGGAAAACCTATAAATTTCATAAAATAAAAAATATTTTATGGGAATGACATGAAAGGTCATGCGTCATCATTTACCTTTATTCGTCCTATGTTGGACAAAGGCCTCCCTTCCCAACTTCCACAACTCTGTCCCTCTACACTCTGTACCATTGACCTCCTAACACTTTTTTGTGTCATCAAACCATCTTATTTACGGACTGCCCAGGTTTCTATTGTCAGTTCTGGTTGCCACTCCAAGGATGCTTCTGGTCCACCGATCAACCTTTGTGATAGCCTTTCCAATTCCACTTCATGGATATAGGCCGGTGATTTCTCAGTTAATATTTTCACTAATCTAAAACTAGTACATTTTTTTAAATTATATGTCATTAGTACATGTCCATATAAATATTTAAATTACTTGAATAAAAACCCTGTTTTTATGTTTGATTTAATCATTCATAATAAATTATGTATCTACCATCTGAAAAAGTTGATATTTCTCAATTACTGTAATATTTATAAAAATAAGACTATATTAATAAAATATTCCTATGTATTTTGATTTTTCTAAATAATTAGTGAAATGAAACCAAATATACATTAAAAAGAAACATTCATTTATTCCTTTGCACTAAATAAAAAACTGGCTTAAAAACCAATATAAAACAACTGGTATAGAATTTAAATAATGGGTATTCTTCAGAAAAATAAATTTTGTATGAAAATCAGACTAATGTTGAAAATATAAAAACCAACTCTTTAAAAAAATTCTCGTGTATATATAATAGATTTAAACAATAATATTAAGTCATGCCCCGGGTCAAAACCTTTTGTATCAGAACCCAAACGTTTTTTTTTTTCCTTAGTCAAAAATATTTTTTTGTAAGCTTAATGAATCAATATTATCATGTAATATAAAATAACAGTTTTATTTCATCCTCTAAATTATTCTTGAAGAAAAATAAAAAAAATACTTACATAGTAATGAATGAAGTATGTTATGACAATCTGTTCATAAATAACTAATTAACCTTAACGTTTCGCCGTTTTCTTCAGAAGGGTGCGCAAAAAAAAATGAACTGCAAAACTGTTCTATCCTAACATACCTCTCAAGCTTCCCATATTATCATCCATCATGATGAGAATACTCGTTGATTTTATTTATAATTTTTAATATGGCTGGCCACCTTTTAATAATTGGTTAATTTGTTCAAATTTTCTTTGACTTATTTTTCCATTCGCACCCCTTGCAAAGAACTTATAAATCATTATTTCCATACATCCAAAACATCTCTCTCTCTTTCTAAATTTTACTGAAGGTGCATTAATCTGACTTACATTCGTTTCTTATATCTTCATTTGATATTCCATCATACATGTTTTTTTTTACATTAGTGATCTCATCTATATGGCATTTATTCTACTTTTATTTTTCTTTTATCAGGTCCAAGAATCACTGCACATAAAGGTTGGCACTAGAGTTAAAATAGCTTATACACACAATTATAAGACATAAATAAAAATAGCTTATTGGGAATAGTAAATTTTAATATTCATTTTACAAATAAATAAACAAACACAAATTATTCTATAATTTCATCAAAATAATACTTTTGAATTATGCATTCAAAGAATTAGCGTGGTCTCCTTATTATACCAAACTCGTCAAAAGAAAACTCATTTATGGTTTTTTCATTTTTAAATTCTGCTTTCTCTATCTTACTCTGAGGACTACCCGTGTGTGTGAGCCACTCTTTCCTGGAAAATATACATGCTTTAAAATAAATACTAAAATATTCATAAATTAAATTCTTGTAAGCCTCCTAATGGGAAGCTCTCACAAACAAAATGTTTTGCTTCAAAATGAACCATTGAACACTAACTACAAGCTTTGATTTAAAATTATTTACATGGCTTTAACATCCTTCTCAGGTCCTTGTATTTGCCCTTGAACTGTTCCCTGCGGAGTGTTTTTGCACCAACCTCGCAAACCCAAGGATTTGGCTTGATCTTCTGTGCACTGAAAATAATATAAAATATTGTAAAACATCGAAATCACTTGACGAAGAGGAAAGGTTCATCATTCTTATGAGCTATGGGTTGATTTGAACCTTTCGGAAAAATACTTGCTGCACTCTCCCAAATATTTCAAAATCTACCGATAGGAGCTTTTCAGACATTTTTACACCGCCCGCAAAAGATCGAAAGGTAGAAATTAACATAAATATTTGATAACTTGTGACCGCACAACTTAATGAAACGTTTTCATTAATGACATAAGCCGGTAAAACTGTAACCATTGAATGGAATGTTTAGAAGAGTAATAATAAATTTAATGCTAATATAGCTCGATAAAACTTAACATATATAATGAGATTATTAAGCTATTAAAATATTTTTTGTTATAAATTGTAACAGTTTTAATAACAAATCGTTATTATTTTCAGTAATGACACTAGCGTATTTTTTGTTTATGACATAATTTTGACACAACTTACAAACTAACTACGGTTAAAAGCAAAATGGAATCTTTCAATTACATATGAAAAACTTCCCTTAGAATATTGTATTTAAGGCTTATTTTACTATCACTTTGTTTAAATTTATTCACACAGTTTTTTTTCCGTGGGTCTATACACTAAACACACAAAGCACCAACAAAATTATCTAACGTCAGTTTATAAATATAAAGAAACACTATTTTATTGTATATTACTTGTTTTTTCATATATTTTTTAGGTTTCAAACTCCCAATTTGTGTTTGGGATTCATTGGCACATCGCATAATGAATTTTAAGCGTAACGTGAATGGGACTTTTTAAATAATTTACACCCATAGAAAAATACTCGTCTACGATGTCTACGTAATGACATCTATCTGTGGAATATTCATTTTGTAATCGTTGAAGTGAATTTTCCTAAAACAGGATATGTTTTATTATTCGTTTTCATTATAATTATGTTTTATATTCTGTAAATAATCATCTCTCAGGATGTCGGGATCATTGGAGATACCTCTCCGTGATACGGACGAGGTAATTATTTATTATTTCAAGTACAATATGCAGTGGACGCTTTTCGTTTACGCCACTAACCTTACTTTGTTTATTACAGGTTATCGAATTAGATCCCGGACAACTTCCTCAGGGAGATGAAGTCCTTGGCATTCTACGCCAAGAAAGATCTCAACTTAACATCTGGGTCAACGTTTCGGTAAATACAGATATTTACATTTCCATCAATTACGCTAAATGTTTGGCTGACATTGCCGCCTTCCAGTATGTTCACACGTATTAATGTCTCTAACTTTTATTTCTTACTTTTTGTAGCTCGCCTACTACAAGGAAAACAAAATTGATGACTTCCTCAAGATTCTGGAAGCTTCAAGGATCGATGCGAATATTGATTATAGAGACTATGAGAAAGATCAAATGCGAGCGCTCGACATGCTCGCTGCGTACTATGTGCAGGAGGCGAACAGGGAAAAGAATAAAGATAAAAAACGAGATCTATTCACCAAAGCTACTCTCCTGTATACCACTGCAGACAAAATTATCATGTACGACCAGGTAAAAGGCAATCTTTACACCTACTACATTGTTTTCAAAGTTAATTGCTCGTAAATTTTAAGCTTTTATGATGAAGTAGTAGTTTTGAATTTTATTCCACTGTAGTAATGTTATATTACGCTTGTAAATGTCACTGAATGCAATTTAGTCATAACTCTTTGTGGAGGACCTAAGATGATTAATTTAAAAACAGGCTTGTTTTAAGATTCTTTAAGAATGTCTGATATTTTTTGATTAACGGTTTAATTTTTTTTCTTACCTTTGTGTTGAAAAATCGTTACTTAATTTTTTTTAAATTACTACATTCACAACCCCTTAAGTAACCTTTCCATGACTGTTCCCATCAGACTTAAGACGAATACCCAAAAGGCTACATATATGCTAAAAGTTTTGAGTCCCATTATATTTATTTTATTTGAAGAGAAAAGCAATAGAAGTACTTAATAATAAATAATTGTCCAGAATCATCTCCTGGGCCGTGCATACTTCTGCCTGCTGGAGGGGGACAAGATGGACCAGGCGGACGCGCAGTTCAACTTTGTGTTGAACCAGTCCCCCAACAACATCCCCTCGCTGCTGGGTAAGGCTTGCATCGCCTTCAACAAAAAGGACTACCGTGGCGCCCTCGCCTTCTACAAAAAGGCCCTCCGAACCAACCCCAACTGCCCTGCTGCGCTGCGCCTCGGTATGGGACATTGCTTCATGAAACTCAACAACCAGGAGAAAGCTAGGTAAATCAATTATTCATCATCATCAGCCATTAGTCATCCAGTGTTGAACAAACGGCCTCCCTTCCCGACATCCATAACTGTCTATCCTTCGCCACTCTGTGCCACTGTCCTGCCATTTTTTTTTAATGTTATCACACCATCTAGCTTGTGGTCTGGCGGGTTCTCGATCACCACTCCAGGGTGCGTCTGGCCAATCATCCGTTGTCCTCGCTATATGATCAGCCCAATTCCACTTCAACAAAGCTATTTTGCATGTTACATTGGCAACTTTGGTTCTTTCTTTGATCCATTAATTTAGCTTCCTATCTGGCAGACTGATTTATTGTTTCTTGAACAATGATGTAAAACTCCATATTAAATAATTAATACGAATGAAAACGTCAGTTTTCTAAAAGTTTTATTATATTTTATGGGAATGACATGTTTCGCCCTTCTAAGGATATCTCATTTGATAATGTCTTAGAAGGGCGAAACATGTCATTCCCATAAAATATAATAAAACTTCTAGAAATTGACATTTTCATTCGTATTAATTAGCAGACTGATGTTCAGCATCCTCCTTTCCATTGCCCGTTGTGTCACATGCTAGTTTCTGTACTGTTTTTTTTGTGTATGTGATTGTTTCAATCCCGTATGTCAGTACTGGGAGGATGCGCATATCAAATATCTTTTTCTTCGAGTAATTTGTGGATCGTTTGGATCTGAGAATATAGGCCACTTTACCGAAAGTAGCCCATGCGGAACTGCCTATGTTCGATCTTTGCTTGGTCTATTATTGTTTTATACAAGTGTTTTATTACTATGTATTTTTTTGTTTGTTTTAATGTAATCTGATTCTGATATGTATATTTAGTAATATGGATTATTTAAATGTAAGAAAAATACTAATATGAAATTGTGATTATCTCTACATTTATTTTCACAGGTTGGCCTTTGAAAGAGCGTTATCACTGGACAGTTCTTGTGTGGGAGCTCTTGTTGGCTTGTCTATCCTCAAATTGAATCTGCAAGATCCAGAATCTAACAAAATGGCCGTCCTTATGTTGTCCAAAGCTTACGCAATTGATCCCAAGAATCCAATGGTTTTAAATCATTTAGCAAATCACTTCTTCTTCAAAAAGGTGTGTAATTATATCTATGCTCGTCATTCAGTACAGAGATTAATTTGTCTTAAAATTGTTATTTTTTAAATAAGCTGGTGTAGAATTCACGTGACAATAAAGTAACGATAGATTTAGCAACCTATCACGTGTCATGAGAACCAATATAATAGCTATACCCTTTACATTGATTTGGCTCACGGTGTACTGAAATTAATTATTCAAGAATTATTCAACAAAATAATAATAATATTATCCGTGTAACTTGTTTTTTTTCTCGATCGACGTTTCGAAGATCGTTATTGTTTCCATCTTCGGGGTTGATATATATGTGTGGTTGGTAATGTATCTGTCTGTTTGGTAACCAGCTCAGAGAACAAAGCATAGATGTTTCTTGACACGGCACAGCGTAGAAAGAGCTAAGAATACATTACCCACCATACAAATATAACTACCGTAAATATGGAGACTTCAACAGTCTCTGAAACGTCGGCCGAGTATCACAAGTTACCCGGATATACCCAAGATCTCAAAAAACTTATTGCCATCAACTGTGAAAATCTACAAAATTGATCATATATGTATGTATTTTGTGTTACCAAGGACTACAGCAAGGTGCAGCACCTGGCACTGCACGCATTCCACAACACGGAGAATGAAGCGATGCGAGCGGAGAGCTGTTACCACCTGGCGCGGGCTTTCCACGCCCACGGAGACTGCGACCAGGCCTTCCAGTACTATTACCAGGCCACGCAGTTCGCCCCCGCCTCCTTCGTCCTGCCGCACTTTGGCCTCGGACAGATGTACATCTACAGGGGGGATTCAGAAAATGTAAATCTCTCAAAAATTCTCTATATACTCTCTGCAGCTTCGAAGAGATGGGCATCTTATAACCCATTTCTTAATCAGGGGATATTTCGAGAACTCAGCCATGCTGGAGAAAGTTGGTCTTTTGGTTCTTGATACCTTCAGGCTGCTGAACACAATCTCATTGAAGATCTATGTTTTTTATTAGTGAAAGTACGTTCAGAAGACAAACACTTTTTTTTACTTTAGAGAGTATCTTGTCTTCCTAAAGTCGAACTATCTCTCCTGCGTTCTTGGTATTATATATTATATTTTATCTGTTCTCAATAGATGCCTTAATATGTTTTAAGAAAATAAACTGATTTGATTTGATTCGATTACGCCTTAGCAAGCCGAAACATATTCCCCTAAAATATATTAAAACTTCTAGAAAACAGATTCAGATATTCATTTGTATTAACAAATAAACAATCGTTCCTTTTAATTACTATAATTATCAATAAGATGTTATTAAGTGCGGACAATCTCTTTCTCTCTTGCCTATCCGTACAAGCGAGGTACTATTTATCGCAAGAAATTATTTTAATTTGGTGCATTTATGAGTCATCTTTTAGGCAATGGAGATCGCCTCAATGATTTTGCGAACTATTTATTTTTGTTTAGCTTTCTTAATATTAATATGAAGTTCTAAAACAATAACCAATTCTCGGTTAATTTTTTATAAAATATCTTAAAAAATTGATATTTTCAGGCCGCTCAATGTTTTGAAAAAGTTCTGAAAGCTCAGCCAAACAATTACGAGACAATGAAGATCTTGGGATCCCTGTATGCCTCCTCCAGCTCCCAGTCCAAACGGGACATCGCCCGGACTCACCTTAAGAAAGTTACAGACCAATTCCCTGATGATGTGGAGGCCTGGATCGAATTGGCACAGATTCTAGAGCAAACTGATTTACAGGTACAATGTTAATTTATAATCTAAAAATCACCAATAGTTCAGATCTTTAATTCATTCATTGCAGGGCTATTTTTGTTCTATATATTTTTATTAACAAAACAAGCTTTTCAGATACAACCATATATTTTAAAACTTCTTTAGTTTCTGTACGGATTTTTTTAAACACTTTCCACTCTTGAGATTATTTTTCGCGGCATGTTTCGGAGGTTTTTCATCATCGGTAGTAAGTAGCAATAGAAACTGAGAGTTTATATAGTTCTCCCAGTGATGAAGGTGCAAAACCTTCGAAACATGTCGAGAAAAAACTGAAGTTTATGAATCAATCAAATTTCACATCAACATACAATTGTAATATGTATATTCAAATCTACGTTGATAAATTTAGACAAAGAAATGTTGGATCTGCATGATGACATTATGTAAAATAAAAACTTCAAACATATTCTCATAGAAGCCACTGCAGGCACATAATGTTTAAAATTATATAAATATGTTGATGTATCTGCAGTAAATGGGTTAATTCCAACTATCCTTCTTCATTTAATAGATCTGACGATCTGTGACACGGAAATCATGTCTCCGGGATGATGTGGTCCAACTGTCCCTCCTTCTCTTAGGTGGTCTTCCAGATAAACAGTGTCTGGGGGAGATTTCGTTAGCGGGTATATATGCGAGTCTATGACTACCCATTTTGTCTAAATGGTCCCTTCAGTATCTTCTTCTGGATCTACTCCACCGAATAATTGACTCTATTTCGAAAGTTTCGCAATTCCCACTATCCACACAGAGGATTCCCACCGCTTACCCGAAGCTGTTATAGGCGCTACGGTGCCTATGCGGCACTTACGTGCCCAGCTAGATCTGTCGGTAGAGCATGAGACTCCTATCCAACTATCCACAATATTTAATTGCATTTTAGGGTTCATTGGCTGCGTACGGAACCGCCACTAAAATACTCAAGGAGAAAGTCCACGCAGATATCCCAGCCGAGATTCTAAACAACGTGGGCTCCCTCCACTACCGCCTCGGCAACCTGCAGGAGGCCAAGCTCAACTTGGAAGAGTCCCTGGCTCGGTCCAACGCGGAGGCCGAGCACGATCCCCAGTACTACAACTCCATCGCCGTAACCACCACCTACAACCTTGCGCGGCTCAGCGAGGCGCTGTGCTCCTTTGACAAGGCGGAGAAACTTTACAAGGATATCCTGAAGGAGCATCCCAACTACGTAGATTGCTATCTCAGGTTAGTCTAATCAAATCTCATGGATTTTAATATTTAACTTTTTTTATAACGATGTATTATAGAATTTCTAATGATGATAACAGGAAAGAATGTAGAGTGGAAGAAAGTATTATAAACAAAATTATGAAAAGATCATTCCGTTGGTTGGACATATGGAACACATGGAGGAAAAAAGAATGATTAAAAAAACCTACGTGGGGTGTTTGCACAGAAGTTTTCTTGGTAGCAGATGCTTTGTTTGTGGTCATTTAAAATCTGTTCAAAAAGAAATGTATTAGTCTATATATTCCTTAAAAGTTTGTAGGGCATTGTAAATATTAAAGTTGTAAAAAAAAAGTAGTATTTTTTAAACTCTTCTTTAACTTTAGATTAGGTTGTATGGCCCGAGATAAAGGACAGATTTATGAAGCCAGCGATTGGTTTAAAGAAGCCCTCCGAATCAACAATGAGCACCCGGACGCCTGGTCCCTACTGGGGAATCTCCATCTTGCCAAAATGGAATGGGGCCCGGGCCAGAAGAAATTTGAAAGGATTCTTAAAAATCCATCCACATCTACAGACGCCTATTCACTGATTGCGCTAGGTGAGTGTTTTGCCTTTTGTTTATCAGAAAAAATAACAATACATGTTTCAACTTGGAAACAGTCCCATCTCAAGTTATTGGTTTAACAAAGTTTTTATTTATTACGCCCACTGAATGAGATTGCATTGTGTATGGCAGGTAACGTATGGCTGCAGACGCTACACCAGCCCACCAAGGACAAGGATCGGGAGAAGCGGCACCAGGAGCGGGCGCTGGCCATGTACAAGCAGGTGATGCGCAATGACCCCAAAAACATCTGGGCAGCCAATGGAATCGGAGCCGTACTGGCGCACAAGGGCTGCATCAATGAGGCCCGAGACATCTTCGCGCAGGTGCGCGAGGCCACTGCTGACTTCTGTGATGTCTGGATGAACATTGCACATATCTATGTGGAACAGAAACAGTACATCAGCGCTATACAGATGGTCAGTATTGTTCAATTTAATTCATTTTTTCTCTCTTCATTTTTATTCCGTATTTTCTGTATATTTGTGGTGATTTTTAGTACAGCAATACATTTTTAAATTTCTGTTATTTTTTTGTGAAGGTTTTCATAAAAATATTTACATTTTTGGTTAACAATATCCCACCCATTTCATCCCATACTGCACTTCTGCCCGCTCAGTTATCTTTATTCAGAGTCATCTATGACGGTGATCATCGTTAGCATTTCTCTTTTTCATTTTGCCAATCTAGATTTAGTTGTTTAGCATTCTGAGGTTATCGAGAATCAATAAAAAAACTGAATATGTATTTGCTAAAGAACATGGTAAACACCTAGATTCAAACCGGACATCCTTTCTCTTTCCGAGAATCTCTTTCCGGGTTTATTTTTAGATCTATCAAATAATACACAATTCTTCTTTCGGTGTCATGTCACATCTCCCGGTGTTGACTATCTATCACTTGAGAGTAAGGATCCAGAGTGGTTTCCCCTGCTTTCTCTGGATGATTTTCTGTCAGGGTTGCCTTCCCTTAGCTGGATGAAACCAGTTTTATGGCGCTGGAAATTCGCCATTCCTCAACTCTCTATTTGCTATAACACTGATGGTAATGTCAGTGATCACATTCCCCAAGGTTTGCGAGGTATAAGAAACAACTCGTGGACGCTAGAGAGTTGGACATGACTGTAGTGTTGCTGGTGTCTTTGCAACATGGCTCATTACGACATTTTATAGGGGTATACTTTCATCATCGTAGCCCTACTCCCGTCAGAACCCATATCATAATACACAATGACAATATTAAATAATTAGAACTCATCCCTGTCACCTTTGGAACAGGGGGCGAAATGGTCAGAATGATTACAAGAGAATATAGAAAAATACTGATTTACAGTAAAATAAACAATCTCTGAACTCAAAAATGACTGTATGTCTTGTTCTCTACATTGAAAAGATTGCAATAAACCACACAAAAGCTGTTATTGTTATTGAAAAAGAGCAATGCAATAATACATCCATATTAAAATTTAAGGTAGCCTATATTAAAAAATTACTTTAAAAAGTCAGATTATTGCTTAGCAGATGAAATTCTAGACTTAGCTGTAGTATTTCTTGAGCGGATCTTGTCGATTGAGCCAGGACAAGTTCGGTTCAAGCATGGTCGGTACATCCGGAGTGGCAGACCAGTCGAGGATGGACGAGAGGAGTTCTACTGTAATTGCATTTCCCCAAAATGTTATGAACATGCACCTTGTGGACATTTTAATAATTTAATAATTAAAAATACATATTTTAAGAAATGAATATTAATAAGTAGTGTTATTATCCAGTATGAGAACTGCCTAAAGAAGTTCCACCGCCACCATGCGGTGGAGGGCCTGGTGTACCTGGCGCGTGCGCTGGCCTGTGCCGGCAAGCTGCGTGAGGCGCGCACGGCGCTGCTGAGGGCGCGCCGCGTGGCCCCGCACGACCCGGCGCTACTGTACAGCACGGCTCTGCTGCTACGTCGCTTGGCTGCGCATGTGCTGCGCGATGACCGCAGCAACCTCTCCACCGTGCTGGGCGCCGTGCACGAGCTGGGACTCAGCCACAAGTAGGCATCCTTTTTATTAATATTCTTTAATTTCTTAGATGTAGAAACCTACTAACATATTTAGTAGCGGGTGTGGGAGTAGAAATGAGATCTCTTAGACGAATGTGTGAAAATGTTTATATGATAGAGTGTCAAATGAAAATATAAGAAGTGAATGCAGTGCTAATGAAAGTGTTTTAAACAAAATAATGAAAGGATCATTACGAATTCTTATGAATTAAAACACTGTTTCAAAAGTGGAAAAAACGGTGTTTTAATTCATAAATATTTGTCATTATAGAATTCGACGAAATATAGTGTTAACGCCTTAAGTTTATCTAAAATTAAAGGATCATTAATATGGTTTGGAAACGTTGAAAGAGTGAACGAAGAAAGGATGGTAAAGAATGTATAGAAATAGTGGAAGACCAAGGAAAACTTGACACGATCAAATAAATCAAATATTGAATATTGGCCACATGACATGCGTGCATGGCACGGTGTATGAATGTTGAGGAAGCGAGAGATGTATGTCAGGAAAGAACAGTGTAGCAGTCCATTGTGATGGTTAATTTAAACAAATTAGCATGTCCGAGGCAAACAAACGAATGTGCGTACGTGAGGATGTCCGAGTTGTTTATTAATTATAAAATATCAAATCTAAAATGATTGCAATGGCTGTGCAGATATTTCTCGTACCTTTCCACCCTGGCGGGAGATGGGGAGCGTGTGCGCTACGACGCGCAGCTGGCAGCCCTGGAGGCGCGGCAGTGCCAGGACCTGCTCTCGCAGGCCAACTACCACGTGGCACGCGCGCGCCGCGCCCATGACGAGGAGCGCAGCCAACGCCGCAAGCAGGAGATCGAGAAAGAAGCCTTCAAGAAGAGACAGGTGCGATATTCTACACTTACGCTTTCTATTTCTATCTTACAGTATACAAATTGATATTATTATAAATATCTTCAAATTTTTTGTTGAATTATGTCTGAAAGTTTGTTAGTATTATTTTCTGTTTGTATTATATAATAAACGTGATTTTTTTTTCAACTCAAGTTATCAATGAATAATTAGATTTGATTTATTTATTATATTTTTACTAATCTTACCAATCTTGTACTAAAAAAATGATTGATTTTGAACAAAATTTTAGTTTAATTCTACAGTTCTTATCTCAATTGGGTTCATCAGCTTTATAAAGCTACACGACCAATCAATGTTTTTTTTTCCTGCCAAAAGCTTTACAAAATTTTAAGTCAAATTTCCAGATTATTTTTAGTTTATTTTAGAAATTTTTATAATCATGTAAATTTATATTTTGACTAAAAATAATTGAAATTTGGGACGGGAAACATTTTGGACCAACTTTATTACACTCTTCGTAAACATGATTCACATGGTTCGCATCCTTCCAATGCCAAAATTTCTGCATTTAGTATTCCTAAGTTAACGTTGTATTTATTCAACACTTAAAAAAAAGTGCCCCGAAAATACAATGTTTTCAAAAGTGATTCTAATGTGAATCCACAACACAATGATGATGAATATAGAAGAAAATCAAATTATTTTTCCTTGGGGAAAAAATGATTTCTAATTAAGTTGTTAGTTTCTATTATTAATTTTTGATCTAATAGGAAGAGGATCGCAAGCGCCGCGAGGAGGAGATGGTCAAGTCCAATGTGGAGATGCTGCAGAAACGCAAAGAGTACAAGGAAAAGACCAAAAATGCACTGGTCATCGACATGCCGGCCGAGGCTAACAAAAACCGCGGCAGAGGCGGGCGCGGCCGCAAAGACGATTATGTCTCTGACTCGGGTGGCAGTGGGGATGATGGCGCACCAAGGGAACCGGGGTAATTACATTTTATTTTCTTCTCGTAAACATTCTTTTGTTTCAAATTTGTTGATACTAAAAAAAAAAGAAATAATTCTTTACCAAATTATGATCTAAAGTTTTTTCTATTCAGATTTTAATGTATTTAATCAAATAATATCTAAATCGGTGGTGGCTCATTCTACAAGATGTTACAAGATTTTACTAACTAATGTTAAAAATTTAAACATATTTTTTTTATTGGAATTTTTAACTTATTTATTTGCTTGGGATTCGGAGTAAATTCAATTGGATTTTCAGTAAAAGACGATGACTTGAAAATATAATAGAACATATTTTACAGTATTTTTCAACTATCCATTTTTGTATTTACAGAGCTGAAAGAGGGCGTAAGAGGAAACGTGAGCCGGGCGAGAAACGTGAGAAGAAGGGAAGAAAGAAGAAGGAGTCCAAAGCGGACGGAGACTCTGAATCCGACAGCGATAGACCCAAAAATAAAAGAGGAAGAAAGAAGGTATAATTTCCATAATCATATTTCTTCTATTATTATATTGTAATCCTTTTCAAATTAACTAACTAACTGACCATCACGCTGTCTAGCCGAAGGGGTAGGCAGAAAGAATGAACTGCCACACTTTTCTTTCCTGACTATTTCTCCTGCTTCCTCAACATTTATACATCGTGTCATGCACGCACGTCGATTTCTCTGACTCCTCACGTGGCCGACATTCAACATTTGATTTATTCGATCGTGCCACATTTTCCTCGGTCTTCCTCTATATCTAGTTCCATTTACATCTTTATCGTGTACTTTTTTTACCATTCTTTCTTCTTTCATTTTTTTCATGTGTCCAAACCATCTTATTGATCCTTTCTTTATTTTGTTCATAACACTTTCATTGACACCTCATTCACTTCTTATATTTTCATTTGCCACCAGATTTTCTACACATTCATGTAAGAGATCTCATTTCTTTTGCATTTATTCTACTTTCATCCTTCGTTTTGCCAGTTCTTCCATACATAAGGGTCGGTGCAAGAACAACAAATTATGTTTACACGTATGCCTAATTATCTTTATTTTTTAATGATTATATTTGATTTCTCTTTCAATAGGGTGGGGCTAAAGAAAAGAAGAAGGAAGTGTCAGATGGGCTGAGTGCCAAGCAGAAGATGCGCATTGTGTCCAAGGCCACCATCTCCACCAGTGAGTCGGAGGACAGTGACCGTGGGGGCGGACAAACTTCGGGTGCTGGAGCTCGCAAAAGGATTGTGCAACGATCGGACAGTGATGGGTAAATTGAATTTTCTCTTTGTCATACCACAAACATTTAAACAATGCGGTTCAGCAATCAGTGACCTTATAGCCCAATTGAGTATTGTCTACCCTCCGCGGCCCATCACCTGCATTCTCCAATTTACAACTCCAAGCGTCCTGAGATCCTCCTCCTCACCATCCACCCATCCCAGTTTAGGCTTCCCACACTTCGTCTTTTATCTGTTCAGGTGTAGAGAAACTTAAGAAATGTATTTTATTCCATTCTCTGGAGGTGCCCTAAGGTGACATATTTTTATAAACCTTGGGTTCATTGCAATGATTTTTATTTTCTGTTCTATGATTGATAATATTTTTATGTATTTTTTACAGTTCCAAGAGTCGATCTCGCAGTCGATCCAAGTCTGGAAGTAGATCACGTTCCAGATCGAGGTCTAAGAGTGGTTCTAAGTCCAGGTCACGTTCAAAGAGTGGCTCAAGATCGAAATCTCGATCAAAGAGTGTATCAAGATCCAAATCCAGATCCAAGAGTGGATCGAGATCAAGATCTAGATCCAAAAGTAGATCGAGATCAAAGAGCGGATCTCGATCTCGTTCCAGGTCTAAGAGTGTTTCAAGATCCCGCTCACGGTCAAGGTTAGTTCCATAAATATTTTTAATTGTCATATTTATTTTTTAATTTTAGTACTTAATAAAGCATATATTTGAAACAATTATTTTTTAATTTTCACTTGCATATCAACGAAATACATTGATTGACAATCTAATTAAAAATTTACTTTAATGTTTTCAGCAATCCTTTAAAATGTATGCTCTAATATGTGATATTAATCATTGACAACACATTGTGATTACTTTCTCTTTTCCCTGCCTAAATAATTTACACTAGTTGTTTATATTTAGGTCTAAGAGTGGATCAAGATCTCGTTCACGTTCCAAGAGTGGATCGAGATCCAGATCACGTTCAAAAAGTGGATCTCGATCCAGATCACGCTCCAAGAGCGGCTCGAGATCTCGCAGTGGATCCAGATCAGGTGGATCCAGACCAGATACCCCCATCTCAAGAAAATCTGTGTCTGCTTCCGAAGATGAAGGTAATTATATATCCCTAAACTGTTAAAAATATATGCAGGTTGTCACGATTGGTAGAATTATATTCTCTTGGGTATATCCGGGTCTCTTGATATTTTCTTCAACTAATGTTTCAGAGATCATTGCAGAACACACCAATATACCATCTCAAAGAATATGACTCTTAATTGTTTCGGTGTTTTAAAATTGGCTGTTTAAATGCTTGCAAATTAAATTTACCAAAATGTCCACTTTCTAGAAGTTTTATTATATTTTATGGAAATGACAAATTTGTTAATTCATGTTAAAATATATTAACCAAAATATAATTAATATCCACTGCTTTATTAAACCCCTTTCTTCATGCTAAGGGACACCTTAAAGAATATTGTAGAATTTATACTCTGCCTACGCAACATGATAAAATAGCTCTATCATAAATTTATGTAACTGTTCATTTCTTCCTTTATAGAAAAGTGCGTAATATTAAAATTGAATTATCATTTTTCCAGGTTGAAGTGTCCTTCGGCAAAGCACGGCGCAGAAGACTTGGTAGCGGATTATTTTACTTTAGAACAGTTCCAGTTTGTATTATTATGACACTGTACTACAATTATTGTTTTCCAATTGCTATAATTTTAATGATAAATAAAAGAAATCCATCACTTTTTTATGAAATTCTTTCCAATTCCAATTTTACCCTCAACACAATTTAGATCCAGATCTTAAAATATTTGTAGGTAAATAATACGGTACACGGTTTTACTTTATAATTATTTATTATCATACAAACAGTTGTAGACATTTTTCTTTGTGAGTTTGAGTAGATTTGACTAGTAAAATTGAATATACTTAAATGTCAGCTCTAGCTTAAAGCCGAGAATGTCACACTTAGTCTAAATCACATTACATTATTCCGCTAGAAACACCCATCAGTAATAAAAGTATTAAAAGATTCTTAATGTAAAAAGTCACGAATGAACCGCGTGAGATCATTTTATACTTTCAGTCGAGTGGGGATAAAACGCAATACTTGCAGACCTCGGTGAGATGGCAGTGAGACTTGTCTCTGTAGTAAGTATCTGTTTACAAATACATACATCAAGAGAAATATCCACTGCACCAAACAATATGACTAAGTTTGCCCTTTGAGCATTAACACGCATGAGAATTGAGGTAACTTGGTTAATAAATTTAATAATAATATGGGGTAAGTAATGGGAATTCAGTCAATACCGTGAGATGAAGTTTTGTGACCTTACGTATGAATATGGTGTGTTCCAAAAAGAAACGGTTGTTCTTAATTTGATCTTTAGAACCTGAAAAGTAACACAAATGTTTTGATTTTAGTAATTCACAACAAATACCCATATAACGACCATAATCAAAAAATATACCAAATCAAACATTTATAAACATTCAGTTATTCATTTATATTAAAGAAAATAAAAATTAGAGAAAATAGCTCTCTTACAACGGCAGTTAGAAGCACAGAATAAGAAATCCAATACTGGTAAAATTATTCCAAATTACGCATTTAAAAAAATGCAGATTGCCCTTGTAAGGCAATAATAATTGTTTGAATCAGGATGGAATATGTAAATGAGTGTTCAGTTTTAGTAAACAAACAGATGCAATTATATCATTTTTTCTATTCTGTGCTTGTAGATCCGTGCATGTATTAGGTAACATGTGTTTACTAAGCACCTTTTAAATTGAGGTGAATTTGCTATCTTATTTGAAATTCATTTTGACTACGCATAAGTTTTAATGTATTGAGAATTATACACAATATCGCCTACAATTATTAAAATTTACTATAAAATATCTTCATAAATAACAAACTAATATTGGACCTATATTTATCACTAGAATGTACAATTAGTCTAAAACGTATCTAATAAAAATTACCTTTAACAATAAACTGTATGGCTCAATTTCTGTCTCCGCAAACTATAATATATTTCAAATTCAAATAATCTCACATCTCCGTGGGTTCTTATCATTTGAGCAAAACAAATTAGAAACTCATTCGTAACAAATGAGAAATATTGTCTCATTAAATTTAAGAGAGTTGTGGCTTATTTAGAATTAACCAATAAGAACAGGTTTCCCAAATGTTTTTATTATATCTTTGATCCTCCTTTGGTTCTTATGTGTGTATTCTGTACTATGACTCTTTGGGCAAGAGAAACTGTTTAATAAGTATCATTTTTATTTTATGAAATGGACCATAATAAAATCTATATAAATGTTGTGTAAAATAAAGAAATCACGCTAGAATGGTCATCAAATAGTTCATTTATATAATGAAAGTCAACAAACAAAAAATATTGTATGCGATTTTAGTAAAATCCTACAAATAATTTTAGTGGTAAGTATTTCCCTACATTTAACATTGTAAAAGATTTTTAAAATTTAAAAATCAATCGTCAATTGATTCATTTTAGAATATGTTTTTTTTTTACACTAAGCATTGAAAATTCGAAGTATTCTTATGCCATTGACATCTAAGTGATATATTACGTGCCTCTCGGCTAAAATTATTTGTCATTGGACTTTTCTTTAAGGTTAATATCTTATATGTACACGGCTCTTATATCCGCACTAGGAAAGAATAAAAAGAATATGAACACATGCAGTATGGCAATCAGATTTACAACTCTATTTATATCGTAGTGCCATCACAGTCTACTGTGAGTGGTCAGTAAACCATGCGTATGTGTGTTATAAAAAATATATAGTCATAAATAAGCAGTCAGTTACAAAATTGCCAAGCA
Organism: Lepidostoma basale; assembly: GCA_022606425.2. NCBI lineage: Eukaryota > Metazoa > Arthropoda > Insecta > Trichoptera > Lepidostomatidae > Lepidostoma > Lepidostoma basale. The sequence goes on along the minus strand of JAHDVF020000026.1, from coordinate 73,743 downwards.
CAAGATATTACAACTCAAACAGGTTGAAATAACTCAATTAATTTATATTGAAAGGCAAGTGTGTCACAAAATATATATTTGCAACACTCTGCAAAATCATATTTAATAATTCACAAAAATATTCAGCACTATTCCAAATCATACATTCAGTAAGTATTGTTGACATTCTGATATGTGTAATGACGTTTCACATATAAAAAGATGTACTTTAAATACATATTAGTTTGACTGAAAAACTTACTTGGTATTAAAACGATTTTATAAACCAGATGAATAATTATGGTATGTATATGTTTTTAATGTTTAGGCAAAATCCTAATTTATTTTTTAAAGTGGGTACACTCATACCAAATAAAATATGTATACCTTCGAATTCAAGGAAAATCAAATCAAATCAGTTCAGAAAATAATCTGATCATAAGAAAACTGTTTTTTAAGCTAAATAATACAAAAAAAAAACTAATTAACCATCACAAACACAAAGGGCTAAGCAAAAATAATGGACCACCACACTGTTCTTTCCTGACATACTTCTTTCGCTTCCTCAGCACATACACAACGTATCATGCACGGATGTCAATTTCCGACTCCTCACATGGCCGACATTTAATTTGATTGGGCCACATTTTCCTCGGTATTTCTCTATTTCTCGTTCTATTTACATATACTTTATCATTCATTCTTCGTTCATTCTTTGCATGTATCCAAACGATCTTAATGACTCTTTAATTATTTTGTTCATAACGTTTTCATTTGCACTGCATTCACTTCTTACATTATAATAATAATATTTGCATTTGACACTATCATAAACAGATTTATCACATTCTTCTAAGAGATCTCATTTATACTACATTCATCCTTCTCTTGCCAGTTCCATGCTTCACTTCCACTCAATAATACAAATTATAAAAAATTATATTTAGAAAATTATTTCATGCTGCATATTCTTTTTATTACCAAAATAAAAATTCAATAACAAATTTTAATTGCAAGTGGTAAATAGTCATTCTGGTCCATATATTATCAATCATAAATGGCATGTTAAAAGTTAATAAAATGTTTCTTATGACAAAACAGGTAAAAAAAGATGTTTGTATTAATCCTAAGTAATTGAGCCGGTCTAGGGGAGGTGCAAGGTTTAGCAGGCGCCATTTCCGTTGAGGAGGGAGTGGTGGGCGGGGGGCAGCGGCAGACCGAGAAAGGAGGTGAAAGTCGTATCTCGGCTGAGCGGGGGCTCCAGTCCCTCGAGTGGCAGGCAATCCAGCACGGGCACCACATACTCCCTGGAATGTACATAAATCTAGTCATACTAGTATTTTTAATAAACTTGAAGCGTTAACACTATGGAAATCCATAATGATGAATTTTTCATTAATTAATACACTGTTTCACTTTTGAGTTTATTTTTCTCGATATGTTGACGACCTTCGTGGCAGAGTGGTACGAGCTCTGACTGCCATACCGAAGTTCAATTCAATTCCCGACGAAGGTAACGTGATTGTCGCACTTGGGTCTGGTGTAGAATTAACGATACAATAAAATGGCGATAGATTAGCTATGTATCACATGTCGACGTTTGACGACCTTCGTGGTCGAGTGGTAAGTGCATTGACTGCCACCCCGAAGGTTACGGGTTCGATTCCCAGCGAGGGCAGTGTGATTGTCACATTGTCTTTGGTCTGGTATAGAATTCATGTGACAATAAAATGGCGATAGATTAGCTACCTATCACATTTCACGAGAATCACTATGATAGCTATAATACCTTTTACATCGAATTGGCTCATGCTGTCATGATGTAAAGAGTGATTCAACAAAATAATAATAAGAATCATGTAAACATGTTTCCCAAAAAATGTTTACACCTTCATCATCTAAAAATAAAACTTTCGAAAAATGTCGAGAAAAATAAACTCAAAAGTGAAAAAGTGTTTTTTTATTCATAAAAAAATCATTATAGCATTTGTTTTGGAGGCAAATGTACCTCCACGTGTTATGATACAACTATTACACCCGGCGCCCTTGGAAAATATACAATATCTGCCAAACCTTCCACCATAATGGCTAGAGAAAGAGAAAGTGGAGATATGGGCCATTTTAAACGCCACATCTACGATATATAAATCTTTATTGCCATTGATATTAAGAAGAAGAAGAAGTTTAATTAAACAATAATCTTCCCTTAATTAATAACCAGACTAATATTTCCCTAAATTTTCATGTGAACAAACAGACACAGTTTTTACAAAATTATGAATGTACTATTTATATTACCTGGATATGTTATCCTGATGCATAGTGCTGTCGTTGACATTGATTGGATTAATTTCAATAGTTTGTGGCTCCTCTGGCAAACGTGGATTCCTTTTCCGCGCACTGAACATTATCACTCCAACCATAGCCAGGAAATAGGATAAAAAGTATAGACCATGAAACTGGAAATATATAAAAAATGTTCTCAAAGATCTTATCAATACATAACATAATGGGATATGCTACAATAATGCAAGCACAAGTAAGGGATTAGTTCAACCATTTGATATTAACCAATAATTAAGTATTAACTCACATCAAAATTAACACTAATCAATATTCCTTAATTTATTAATAATATTATTTAGATCTCAAATAAACAGAATTTAAAATACAGTCAAACTCGTTAACGATCACGGATATAGCAAGATCTCGGATGTAACGAGGAAACAGATACTTCATGTCTTCATGTGATGGTCATTTTTGTATGCATTTATTGCATTTATATATACCAATTCTCCGATATAATGAGTAATGCTTATAACGAGCAAATTTAGTCGGTCCAATCTTCCTCGTAATAACCGAATTTGACTGTATTATAAATTTTAACATTTATCCACGGAAGAATGGTGAGAACCACAGGGAACATGTCTGTGAAGAGTTTAATAAAGTGAAAATTCATTGTATTTAAAAAATGAGATAAAAGTGAATTCAAAAGACAAGAGACAGGCAAATGTAGAATAAATCTACCGTGTGTATATTAACGAGATTCAACTGGATATTTAAAAAAATTTAATATTTATTCCTGTTATGCTCAATAAATGATCTCTGACTGTGACTTATATCGTCACGAAAATATATGATGAACAAGAATTTTTTGTTTCAGTATATTTTATTCTGAAAAATGTTTTCCTAAATGAGATATAGTATAAGTACCTTAAACTGGAAGAGTAAGATTCCAGCGACCAGGGTGTAATAATCAGCGGAGATGAAGGAGAGATGTAGGCAGACGGCACCTGCATCCTTCAGCATAATGGCCATGAGAAAATGGAAGAGGAATTGCACCAACGTGAAGCTTCCAAACTGAATAAGCATCTCGATGTTGTACCAGTGGAACTTGTATATCTCATCCGACTCCATCACAAAGATCTGCAGGCCGGCCACGATGGTGCTGAAGAAGCCCATCATGGACAAGTACTCCACGCAGGATTGCTTCTTCACTATTATCTCCTGGATCACAGTGACTATTGCAAATAGCAGTGACCCTCCCAAGCACAACATATCACCTACTAGTTGGTTTCGACCTGAAATTCAATATCACCTACTAGTGAAAAATTGACAAATAATTACAAATATTAAAATATCAACAGCAAAAATTCAAAGCGGATTCTTGATCGCATTACTCAAAACCTCTGGAGTACCCCCTTATCTGAAGCAGGAATGTTCAGTGAGGCAGACCTAAAGCCATTTGTAAATGAAGCCTGCTGGATGAATTAAAAGTGACAGGATTCTCACAAAATGACATGAATAGCAAGCCCAAAATAGAGAAAGATTCTGGAAACCACTCGACACTCCACATAGCACCAGGTATTACAAGACATTGACAAGACTTCAAAAAATTTCATAAATAAATTATTTTTGGTCATTTGGCCTGCAAACATATTTTTTTCATTATTATGTTTTTTTTATATCCATAAACAATTAAAATAATGACAATTTTTTATGAATTAAAACAATGTTTTTTCCACTTTTGAGTTTATTTTTCTCGACATGTTTCGAAGGCTTACACCTTCATCATCAGGAGAATGATATAAACTTGATGATGAAGGTGTAAGCCTTCGAAACATGTCGAGAAAAATATACTCAAAAGTGGAAAAAAGTGTTTGAATTCATAAAAATTCGTCATCATGGAATTCCAGTGTTAATGGCTTAAGTTTATCTAAAAAATAAATACACAAATTCATAATAGAAAAATAGATGAAAAAGAATAATACAGGGACCCTCAGTCATAAGGAATGTGACTTAGAAAAAAGAAGTTATGTTATAGTTATACACCCAAGGATTATTTTATTATTACAACTAAATGTCATGTTTCCATCCCGATTAGTATCTCACCATCGATAGGGGCTCCCTCGACATCAGCCCACACGATGCATCCAACGGCCATGAGTCCGGCTGTGGCCCCACCCACATGGGTGACACCCAACCGTTGGCCGGCCAGCGCCCCGCCCAGCAAGGCCACGCCCACCCCGCTGCAATCCAGCAGCTGTCAGCTCACGATGGAGGTGTAGCGCTGAGACAGGACCAGCAGGAAGCTCGCCTCCACATCAAGTATGGAGCAAAGAAGATACATCCAGGGCCGCTTCCAGAAGGGCCCCTTGAGGCTCTTGCAGGCCAGGACGGGCATGAATATCACAACCAAGGCCATGTAAGGCAGGAGCAGCTGCGCCGTGGCGGGGAACTGCCATGTGGCGCTCTGCAGCAGGGTGCACAGGACACATTTCACACTCAGCAGCAGGGAGAGGGCTTGCCCAATTATTATCGATCTCCAAACGTGCCTGGAATCATTTTCATCTCATTAATCCCCATTGTGTGGCTGGCCAATTTACAATAAAAAAAAAATTGATCTTGAGACTTCATTTACAGCTCAAACAGATAGTTCCAGTTTATCATAATATTACATACAAATTAGTAGTCAGAAATTAAGGTAACAAAGTTAATTGTTTAATTAAGCTATTTTTATTTATGAAATTCATTCTTTTTAATTTTTATCCCCAATCTATCGAAGCTTACTGTAGAAGATTAGAAAATATTGTTTTAAATCTCAAAAGTAAATCTAACTAACTAACTAACTAACCATCACGCCGTCTCCCCGAAAGGGTATGCAGAAAGAATGGACTGTCACCTTTTAACCGATGTGGCACTCCATCCTTCTCTTTTCGCTCAGCGGGAGACGCGGTGTGATGGGTTGCAAACCTCATCGCCACCAATAGGCATCTCCCACACACACTTCGATCGTAAAACACAAAATAAATCTAAAACAAATCATATAAAATACAATGATATAAAATAACAAAATAAAAATATATTAACACATAATGTTCATTTTAGATGGTGCACTTGTTGACATGGACGATCCGGACTTTTGTGATTATTAGATTTATGTTACTCGCATCCACCGTTTTTTTTTTAAATTAGCAATTAGGTACTAGCAATTAGGTATTTAAAGCAATCAGACACCAGAAAGAACTTTAAAATAATATTGAAGAAATTATTCAAATTGTCATTGGAACAAATAAAAATGTTATTTTTACACCTGTCAAAATTCTTTATATAAACTAAAAAACTTGTATAATTTTAACGTCAAAACCGCACAAACGTATTACGTGTCACAATTAACTATTATAAAGTGCGGCAACAATCAAATTGGCCAAAACAATTCACTTTTACACAAAATATCTCCAAATTTACGGGAGCGCACATGAACTATAATAGTAAAAAAGGGTGTATTTATTGTATCTTGAACAATGGTGTAAAAATACACATCAAATATTTAATATTGACGAAAATGTCGCGATCAATTTATTTTACTAAAATCGCATTTTATGGGAGTGACATGTTTCGCCTTGCTAGGGCATTGTCACTTCTAAAAACGGGCGTTTTCATCGATAATAAATATATAAGACTATTATTATGAAAAACACAATAATTAGACATTGAAAACAAATTTTTAAATACAAGTATGTTTTGAAATTTATTTAACTCACCAGTGGCCGAGTTCTGACAAGTAGTTTTCCAATTTATCACCAAAATTCATTTGTGGTTCCATCGTAAATCCATGAATTGAATGCCGGACATTTAATTATTGCAAAGAATTTTATAACAATAAAGGTATACATAACATTTTATTCTGATAATTATTTACTGCGAAACATCCGTTTCAAATAATAACAAAAATACGCATCCTGGAATTTTGGTGAGCTCTCACCGGGTACGCCCTCTCGTAAAGGGAGATAAAATACGTTTAAGAATTATAGAATAGTTATTTTAAAATGGTTAATATTTATATTCATTAGTTTTTCTATTCATTTTGCTACTAAAACTTTTAGTGTTCACTATTATTCTAATAACTACATTTCCTGGGGCGAAAAGACGCCAATTTGACGTTTAACCACGAACTACATATCTAAATTATTATAAATTAATGTGTTTTCCAGGTAACAACACCTTAACTTTTTTGTATTTCTTATAGTATGCAAAAAACAAATTATTTTGAAATTAAAAAGAGAGCCTCCCGAAATCTGAATTATTGACTTAACTTAAAGTAGAATCCTGGCGCTTTATGGAACATAGAACGCGAAACAGCGAGAAAATCGTAAATACCGTTTTCCATTTTCCTGAAATATTTTTTCAAGTTGGTAACAATAGTTATCATTTTCGGCTCAAGAGGGAGAGGTGTGCATTTAAAGAGCCTGCAAACGTACACCAGAATTTGGCAATGTGTTACTTGTATTTTAGTTAGGTCAATCTAATAATTATTATCAGTTTGATATAGCCATGTTTCATGGCATAATAGGTGAGGTTGCACTGGACAAGTTTTACACGACCGAAAAGGCGTTTTCTCTCTGGAGGCTTGTTTGATCTTAGTTAAGTTTAATTTTAATTAGTGATAAGATTATGAAAGACATTTTAAAGACAATTCTGTGAGTGAAAAAAATAGCGTTCTGCCCCGGTATCGCAAAGAAGTTAGGTACTGCCGGGCCCAATTTTCGAGAGTGGCCACACTTGAGGGGATCTAACCCTCCGCCCTGCACAGTTCCGGGCAGCTCTCGGCCCCAGTCCGCCTCCACCCTCGGTAGGAGAAGTGTCTCCGCCCCGGCCACGCGCCGAGGGGCAATAGTCTCAGAAGATCGCGAAGTGTTATACCGAACGCCGGGAAGTGAATCCGAAAAAGATCGCGATATCGCCGCATGGCGTCAGCTCATCATCATTGGGACCTGATGCTGACCACGGCTGTCTCAGCGATGGAGACCACTCGCTCCTCGCTCTCCTTCGCTCTTCCGCCTCGTGGTGTGGACGCCACGTGTCGGCTGGATCGTCGACTTCTCAGATCAGATCAAGTAGTGTTAATTCAGTGACGGAGTAGTTTAAGTCGTTGGCCAACGAATAGAAGTAAGTCATCTTTAGTTTATAAGTGATCTTGTGTATTTGTTTTTGTATGTTTGTGTTTAAATATAAGTGTAAATAGCAAATATTGGTTTCAATCTCATATCACTATACCTCCCGGAGCATCTTAGAGATCGAATAATAATCACATTAGCGAATAAACACTGGGCAATACGTGTGAGGAAGTGCTTCGAGATATGGAGTGAGATACGACTAATCATCATGTTTCACCCTGTGTCGAGAGCAAATTCGTTACAAATGGCGCCCTAGCGTGGGACTCGGCGTATTTGAATTTTAATTAAATATAATTAATAATTCAGACGCTGTCTGGTTAAGTGAGATCAGACGAACACGCGACCTAGAGAAGAGTTGAATGCTAAAATCTGAGCTAGCAATAAATATTGTAGATTCGCTGATGTTGATATTTGTTTTTCTGATTGTTCCGAGATGGTGTGATGTCGAGATTGAAACCAATTCATAATTTTATATTTTATTTGTAAGCATTTGTGAAAACCGATATGTCATTTTGTTTATTCACTCGTACGTCGGTTAATTTTGAATTTCGAATTTCAAACGAGTAAGCAAATACAGATTATAATCTCATACCGTTGTAAAGTCAACTGATAAGAGAGAAAGTTTTAAAGGAAATTCCCCAGCCGAATTTCTTTTGTTCCCTGGCTAGATAAGCTTGCGGCGGATTGACCAGGTATACGTTTAGACAAACGTCGTAAATATTAAGGGTCTAGCGGCCGACCAACGTTAAAATTTCAAATTTTAATCCTTTAATTGTTCTTTAGAATTCGGCCGTTTTATTGTTCTGAGTGAGCCTTTGACAAATATGTGTATTTTTTTGCAATTTTTTTTAACAAAGAAACAAAAATTTGCTGGCGCCCAATAATATCTGTAATAATATCAAGTTTTCACGAATGCAACTACATTTTTATAATAATTTTAAACAGCCATCCAGGGAGAAAAATTTAAATTAGTTCTCCGTGAGTTATAATTAGTATGTGAATGGATTAGGTATTAAAGAAGCGTCTTGTTTGTAGTTCAAAGCAATAGGGGTTGGATGTATCGGATGTACATTTGTAAAGTAATCTACTTGTATGTCGTGCCATGTGATATTTTTATCCTTCCACCAGTCTAACACTTAATTTAATAACCATTAAATTAAGATGACTAAGCGACATAGCAGACTAGATCCCAACATTGGCTTTTGAGAAAAGGAAGACGTTACATGCGATGAGACTGCCGCTTTCAAAATTTTAAGAAAAACAAGTTCAATCCTAAACTTGCCGACACGAGATTTTGTTTTGAATTTTTTTTAAATTCGATTCATATCACCACCAATTCGCACGAATTAAGTGTCGATAATTTAGTTTTGTTTTAGATAGTAGTGTAAGGCGATGCAAGAAAGAACACGATGTAGAGATAAGACAGTGCGAAAAAAAGCGATAGCTCCAGGCTTTCTGATTAGTTCCCCGGATGACGCAATTCCCGGGCGGCCTTCAATCGGCGAGAGGGAGATAGTACTCTATGAGAGTCGAAGACAGTGCGAAGAAGCGGAAGCTCCCCGACCAGGCATCGGATGACGGAATTCCCGAATGGCCTTTGATCGGCGAGAAAGAGATGGTACGATATGGGATGATGGAATCTCCTACCATGTAATGAGAGAAAAACGAGTTTCTCAGTTCCGGAAGAGAAATACCCGGCAATTAGTTATAAGATAGATAGCGTTTAGAAAAACGGTTTTTGTGTAAATGACGAGGGGAGGCAAGTCGCATCAAATGTATAGAGGTGCTAATGAAGAATGTAATTCTATTCACATACCGCAATATTTTTTCAATTCGTAATCGAATCTACCTGTTACATGTTTTATGCTGCCTCGCGTGAATCGCGAGCTTTCCTATAAGTGGAGTAGGAGGGACAGCGTTCAGCACAAGATAGGGGTTCCATTAGTGATCGCCTTACGCGAAAAATCTAGTTGGATTGCGCAATTTCGAAATTTCGATTCAATAAATTTTCTTTTAAAGCTTTTTTTTCCCCAATGTTCTTTTCTTAGTCTAGTGCAATCTCATTTTGAGTAGTGGGGATTGATATAGCCATGTTTCATGGCATAATAGGTGAGGTTGCACTGGACAAGTTTTACACGACCGAAAAGGCGTTTTCTCTCTGGAGGCTTGTTTGATCTTAGTTAAGTTTAATTTTAATTAGTGATAAGATTATGAAAGACATTTTAAAGACAATTCTGTGAGTGAAAAAAATAGCGTTCTGCCCCGGTATCGCAAAGAAGTTAGGTACTGCCGGGCCCAATTTTCGAGAGTGGCCACACTTGAGAGGGGATCTAACCCTCCGCCCTGCACAGTTCCGGGCAGCTCTCGCCCCAGTCTCGGGGAGAACAGTCTCAAAAGATCGCGAAGTGTTATACCGAACGCCGGGAAGTGAATCCGAAAAAGATCGCGATATCGCCGCATGGCGTCAGCTCATCATCATTGGGACCTGATGCTGACCACGGCTGTCTCAGCGATGGAGACCACTCGCTCCTCGCTCTCCTTCGCTCTTCCGCCTCGTGGTGTGGACGCCACGTGTCGGCTGGATCGTCGACTTCTCAGATCAGATCAAGTAGTGTTAATTCAGTGACGGAGTAGCTTTAAGTCGTTGGCCAACGAATAGAAGTAAGTCATCTTTAGTTTATAAGTGATCTTGTTTATTTGTTTTGTATGTTTGTGTTTAAATATAAGTGTAAATAGCAAATATTGGTTTCAATCTCATATCACTATACCTCCCGGAGCATCTTAGAGATCGAATAATAATCACATTAGCGAATAAACACTGGGCAATACGTGTGAGGAAGTGCTTCGAGATATGGAGTGAGATACGACTAATCCTCATGTTTCACCCTGTGTCGGAAAGCAAATTCGTTACAAGTTTGCTTCCACCTTTTTTATTGGGGATTAAAAGCTATATTCAAATATCACGTATTGACTATTTTTATTTGAACTTAATAGAAACAACAAAAATCGTAACGTGTTTGAAGTACTTAAATTTGCGCATGATTTATCCATGCATAATAATATTACAATAGACAATCGCCGATCCCGTCACTTATTCTAGTCTATGTCATTACTTATCAGATGATCACGGTCGTTTCGAATCGAAATCAGTTTTGAAGTTTGCGTTGTCATTGGTGTTGTGTGCCGGTATTTTTTTTTCAAATTGCGTGTAATTAGAATTAACTAAAATATAGTATTTTTTTTAAATATGCTACGATTTTTTCTTTTCGTTACTGCTGTTTTGGCTGCAGTAACATGCGAATTTGCAAGGTAAGGGAGAAATTCGAAATGAATCAGTTATAAGGTTTCATATTTATCTACATGGAATATCATATTTATATGTATTTTTCAACCAGAATAATATATTAATGCTTATTTTCGATAAAATATGTATTTTTTTCCGATAAAAAAATATGTTTACCTCGTATGACTAATCACTTGTTAAACTGTATTATGTTTCTTGGCAAACGATACAAAAATGTTTTGATGGATATTTATTTTCAGCGTTTAGCCAAATATTGATTTTTTTATCTCCTTAAGTATATTTTATATGGAATTAAGGTATGCGTGTGTCTGTTCATTACCTTTGGGGTCACCAAACAACGAAATAACCTTTCACTATAATTTGAATTACAGAATACCCCTGTACAAAATGAAATCGGTCCGACGCCACCTCACTGAGGTAGGGACCGAGGTCCACCGGGTGAAGATGCGCTACTCTGCAGAAGGACCTACCCCAGAGCCGCTCTCTAACTACATGGATGTAAGTTAACAATCCAAATCCTCTAACTCTTAACTTACTCTAACCAAAAATAAAGTATATTTAAACAACGTAATGGAACCTTCATGACGACCTTCGTGGCCGAGTGGTAAGTGCATTGACTGCCACCCCGAAGGTTCCGGGTTCGATTCCCGACGAGGGCAGTGTGATTGTCACACTGCCTTTGGTCTGGTGTAGAATTCACATTACAATAAAATGGCGATAGGTTAGCTACCTATCACATGTCACGAGAATCACTATGATAGCTATAATACCCTTTAAATCGATTTGGTTCATGTTGTCATGATGTAAAGAGCGATTCAACAAAATAATAATAACAGACACAACACATATCACATTCATTACCCTGAAGATGGTGACTGCAACGATCTCCGAAACGTCGGTCGAGAAGGAGTTATCACACGGTGTTACCCAAAAACACATCAAACATATTGCTGCCAACCGTGAAAATCTACGCAATTACTTAAAATAATAATAACTAGAAATAGAGGAAAACATAGCACAATCAAATAAATCAGATATTAAATGTCGGAGAAATTGGCATGCGTGCATGGCATGATGTGTTGAGGATGCGAGAGAAGTATGTCAGGAGTGAACAGTGTGACAGTCTATTATTTCCCCCTACCCCTTTGGAGAGATGGCGCGATGGTTAGTTAGTTAGTTTTATACACAAAACTGTTTATTTACTAAGGCAACTGACTTTTTTTACAAACCTTTTTTGTTTCAACAATTTTCAATGTGACACAAAAATTTTCTCAAGCATATCAACAACAACAAAAAGTTCTGTATATCTGTGTATTTACCTCATGAAAAGTGAGTGCCCTGAAGGTAATTATGTTTTTAAAAATATTACTTTCTGGCAGAGAGGAAACCGTAAAGAGTATTTTTTAAATAAGGTCAAATAACATTACAGAAAATTAATCGCATTCTCTTCTCTGGTTTCAATCCTGGGATTGGTTTGCAGCAATTTCCTCCATTATTCTCTTCCATTTTTCCCTGTCTTGTGCGGCTCTTTTGAGATCTGCATATGATGAGCAGCGTACGTCCACCAACAGGTCCTCCAGGTACTCTCGGCGTGGGCGTCCCCTCGCATTAACATGTTGCAATCAATTCAAATTACTTTATATCGTTCTGATGATAACTAACTAACTAACCATCACGCCATCTCGCCGAAAGGGTAGGCAGAAAGAATGGACTGCCACACTTTAACCGATGCGGCACTCCATCCTTCTCTTTTCACCCCCGCGAGAGACACAGTGTGATGGGTTGCGAACCTCATCGCCACTCTCAAAAATGAAAAAAATAGTGTTTTCATTTACACAATTTTCATCATTAGGGAATTCCATAAACCAAAAGTTTATTACAAATAACGAAAATAAAAATATCTTTTATAATATGTATTTAGTTAATTTCCACTTGGTTTTATTGCTTCGACCAGTTACGACAGCTCGCTGCCATTTTGGTGTGGCTCGCTACCATTCTCATCAAAAGATTACTATGAGCTGTAGAAACCGGTCAAAGCCATAAACCTCAGTGGAATTAAATTAAATATATTTAAATTAACTAACTGACCATCATGCCACCTCACCGAAGGGGTAGGCAGAAAGAATGGACTGCCACACTGTTCTTTCCTCACATACTTCTTTAAATTTCTCAACATTCATGCATCGTGTCATTCACGCACGTCGATTTAAATTTATATATTAAAGGAACTTTTATTTTCATTTACAATGAGCACCAAGAAATTTCAATAAACATTAATATTTTATATTGCAAAGTTTAAAAATAGAACTTCGTAAAAACAGCAGTTTATTGCAAATTTATCCGAAGTTACAAAAAAAGTATTAATATCAAATACATTTTTTTTGCTGATAAATCACCTCAAGGGCACTATGGCAATGTGTTTTATATGACAATTCTAAAGATTATACCATTATTAAACTAATTATAAAAACATGGCACATGACATCAAAATCACAAAAATCCCATTTTTCATCATTTTACGTTGATAATATCCATTAGTTTTCACTGTTTTTATAACGCTTTAAAAGTGTAATTTTTCATTCAATACATATTACTTGTACCATTAAATATTTTTTTCTGTTATCTATAAGTACTTACTATAATTGCTGTATATTACAATTTATCTGGTGTGAATGACTTTTGTATTTAATTATAAACAGCCACTCATGTGTTGTTTCTTTACTTCATATTTAATCAATTAGAAAACCAAGTGCCCTGTAAATATCGATAAATATATAATCCAATTAGTAATTACATTATTTCTAAGACATTCTTAACCTTTCAAGTATGAACAATGGTATCAGTAAAATAATTTGTCTTCCGCTCCGATCCACTCACATTATAATTATAAGAACAAAAATTGGGATTTGTGAATTAAATTGTAATGTTTTTGTATATATATATTTTTTTTTCAATGTTATTTTCTTATAAACCTTGGACTATTCAAGGTTAAAATATAAATCAACAAAAGAAAAACTGCTTTATCAACAACAACAACAACAAACCATCACGCCGTTTCCCCGCAGGGGTAGGCAGAGAGAATGGACCGCCACACTACTCTATCCTGGCAAACCTCTCTAGCTTCCTCCACATTCATACAACGAGTCATACACGCACGTCGATTCCTCCGACTTCTAACATGACCAACCTTTAAAATTTGATTAATTTGGTCATGCCATGTTTTCCTCGGTCTGCCTCGACTTCGTACCCCATTTACATCATTAACGTATACTTTCTTAACCATTCTTTCTCCATCCATGCGTTCCATATGTCCGAACCAACCTGCTTTATCAGATTTTATATTTAATGTTTTTATATAAATACATATAATATAATTTGCATTTGTTTTATGACTCCTGATCTTTGACCAGCTTTTTCAAACTAACCAACCATCACGTCATTCTCCGGAAGCATAGGCAGAATAATTGGGCTGCCATACTGTACTTCTCACCCTTCCTCAACGTTTAAACATCGTGTAATGCACGCACGTCGATTTCTCCGACCCTTCACATTGCCGACATTTGAATTTGCCACTTTTTCCTCTATTTCTTGTTCCATTAACATGTATATACTTTTTTTTATCATTTATTCTTTCCACGTATCCAAACAATTTTAATCACCCTTTCATTATTTTATTCATAACACTTTCATTTGCACTGCATTCACTTCTAATATTTGTATTTGAGACTACAGATTTACCATACACTTTTTTCTTCTATTAGTAAGTTTTGGAACTCCCCTCAACCTGTTATCTGAAATGAGTTAAATATGTATTATTATATGTACCTACTGGTAGATGATTGGTAAGTGTTATCTACATGTACTTTGACTTGAAGCGAATAATTTAAGTAGAACATTTTGTTTGTTTTCAATACTATCCTTTTCTCACAAAGCGATAGACTAAAGTATTATTTCTGAGTACTTTTTTGTATAATTGAAATCATTTGATCTTCCAGTCAAGTTCATATCATTTTTCGCTACATACGCATTATTTTCCAGGCTCAATATTACGGTCCTATCTCCATTGGAACTCCGCCTCAGAGCTTCAAAGTTGTCTTCGATACAGGTTCATCCAACCTGTGGATCCCTTCCAAGCAGTGCCACTACACGAATATAGCTTGCCGTAAGCATTTGAAAACAAAACACATTATAATGTCCACATTGAGGTTTGGTGACTCAAACAAACTGCAATTTTACACTTAATATGACATAGCACAATTTAACAATGAGTGTATTTTTTTCAATTCACTAACAATCCGGACACTGACTCACCGGCAAATTTGTCAACAAAAACATGTCAATTACATTTGCATGAATAATAATAATCTGCTTTAAAAACAAAGTGTACTTGTAATGTGTGACCACAGAGTTGACTCAATGTTGATAAAATCATAATTAATAATCTGTCTGCAGTTGCTGAATGTTTTTTTTTACTTATATTATTTTATTTCAGTGCTCCACAATAAATATGATAGCTCCAAGTCCTCGACTTACAAAAAAAATGGAACTGATTTTGCCATTCACTATGGCTCTGGAAGCCTCTCTGGATACCTATCAACCGACACAGTTAATGTAAGTGTTTATTTATTTATTTATTTCAATGCAAGAACCAACCTGGTGGAAAAGGAAATCAGTTTGCTGAACATGATCACTCCAGAGATTGACATCTTTCATATTAGTGAAAGAACATTTAGAGAGTATATCGTCTTCCTAAAGTGAAACCATCGTTCCTCGTAAGAGACTTCTCAAATAGATGCCTTAAACTATAAATATGTTAGTAATGTATTATGAAAAACTGATTTGTTTTGAATTTGCATAAAATCACAAAGAAAGAATGCAGGAAGGCCAATTACATAGTACCACATATATTACATAAATATTTAATGATTAATACATTTATGCAATTGTATCCCTTCGTACCTTAGATTTCAGATCTAAGCCTAAAACCCATATTTTTCGATCATGAGTATCAGATGCAGCCTTCTTATTTATATTTAAAACACGTCTAAATGCGCCCTTGAGGTGAATTACATCGCAAAAAGGGCGCTTTAAAAGTTAGCATATTATTATATTATTTATATATCAACGCTGATAAAGACCGGTATATTCAGTTCAGAAAAAAATTCTGGGGTATCTCTACATGAGGGAGTATGGTAACTATTCGTGGCTCTCTCCCACGGCATTTCTTTTGGGAATTCTTGGGGCCAATTCTCTGCAGCTTCGAAGAGATGGGCATCTCATAACATATTTCTTTAGATTACTCGGGATATTTCGAGAACTCGGCCGTGCTGGAGAGTGTTCGGCTTTTTGTCCCTGATAGATATCTCCGACAGCAACAGCATAGATTGTTTTACCTACTGGCCGCCAGAACCAACCTGCCTCAGGTGACACCGGTGGGAAGAGCAATTAATCTGCTGAACGCGGTCTCCTCGGAGATCGACGTCTTTCATATTAGTGAAAGTACGTTCAGAAGGCAAATACTATTTTAATTCTGGAGAGTATCATGTCTTCCTAATGTCGAACCATCTCTCATGCGTTTCTGGTAGTTTACTATATACAATATATTATTTTACCTGTTCTCAATAAATGCCTTAAAAATTAATTTTGTAATGTCTATTGATGAAATAAACTGATTTTATTGGTTGATTGATTGATAATCACATGAACCATTTGACAAAAGCGAAGAATGCTGGATATATTATATGCAATAACAGATGTTGTACGGTGGTATAAAAAGTATCTTCAAATAGAAAGGGTTCAAAGTAAAATAAATAATTATAAGATAATAAATATTTACAATTTAAATCATTGAAATGGTAAGTTTGCGAATATAAAAAATTAAAAGTTCTCAATTTTAAATGGAAAATGTTTATTTTTATGTAATCTATTTATGTATTAGCTTACTTTTTTGTACTCAAGGTTATTTTAATAATTGTATTATCAAGGGTTAAATATTGTACACGGAATGATTATTACAACCAACATTAAATTGAAATTTATGATTGAAATTTTTTATTATTACAATTATTTATTTGCTGAATCTCTCTTATACGCCAAGCACATGCTATGTTATAAGTTTAAAAACGTAACAATTATAGACTTGTTGTGCCACTCAAGGCATACAAAACTACTTTGGTATATCATTTTATAGTTTTATGCTACAACATGAAGCATGGAACTGGGAAAAGAAGGATGAAAGTAGAATAAATGTGGTAGAAATAAGATCTCAGATCTTAGATGAATGAGTGGAAAATCTGTGTATGATAGTGTCAAATGAAAATATTAGAAGTGAAAGCGGTGCAAATGAAAGTGTTGTGAACAAAATAATTAAAGGAACATTAAGATGGTTTGGACACATGGAAAGAATGAATGAAGAAAGAATGGTAAAAGAAGTATATCAGGAAAAAAAAGTGTGTCAATCCATTCTTTCTGCCTACTCCTTTGGGAGGTGGCGTGATGGTTATTTAGTTTAGTTAGTTACTAAAACATTACTGTATTGTTAGATTCATCTTCTTTTTTTATGTTTAATACCCTCCAACTGTCGTGGTTTGCATCTGAAATGATAATTGGGTATTTTCCAGGTGGGAGGGTTGGCAGTTAAAGACCAAACATTTGCCGAAGCCATTAGTGAACCCGGACTAGCCTTTGTGGCTGCCAAGTTTGATGGAATCCTCGGTATGGCGTATAGAACCATTTCCGTAGATGGGGTGCTCCCGGTCTTCGATACTATGGTGCAGCAAGGACTCATTGCGCAAAACATCTTCTCTTTCTACCTGAGCAGGTTAGCACATATTTTATAATAAACACTCTCACATTATTATTATTTCTATGTATGTATATCTTGCTGAATACATTGGATTTACATACTGGTGATTGGATATTTAAATGTTATTTATAAATCTTTTAAAATAAGTCTGTGTGATATGATCAAAGCTTGGCCAAAAATTAAAATAATAAATCTATGGTTTCATTGTTTGATGCACACCTCTTTGTGGAATATCCTCTTTCTATTCAAAATTCTGTAACATTTTTTTTAGAAATAGAAAACATAAACAAAATAAACCTGCAGCATAATATAGGGGTGTTCATGATCATAACATAAATGTTAAAAGATAGGTAGGTAACTACTTTCAAGTATGAAAAATCTTTGGCCACTTCAAGGTTTGAGTTAACGTCTTTAGTATTGCGTGAGTCACAGTCTGTTTTTTTTATTCTTATCAGGGACCCAGCCGCTAAAGAAGGCGGAGAGATCATCCTCGGGGGTTCAGACCCCGCACACTACAAGGGAGACTTCACCTATGTTAATGTTGACAAGAAGGCTTACTGGCAGTTTGGAATGGACCAAGTTATAGTTGGAAATAACGTCTTCTGCAAATCTGTAACTATTTTTGTTTTTTTAACTACTTATAAGACACGAGGGCTTCCTCAACATTGTTTGAAAAAAAACATAATATGCCACATTGAAATAATATAAGAATTTTATTTAATCTCCATTGTGCAACTGGCCTCAGTGAAAATATTTTGTCTCAAACTGCGGTTGGGTAAATTAACAGCTCAGACAGACAGTCTCAGTTCATCATTACATTACGTACAATTTAGTAGTTAAGAACTAAAGTAAAAAGATTTATAAAATACATTAATACATTTGAATATGAGCTGCAAATGTAGCCAGATGCACTATAGGGGTTAATTAGCAAAGTTCAATTCGGGACTATAGTCTGCAATAGCAGATCAGCAATAGTTTTTTCTGAACTATTTTTTTTAATATGTAAACTTCATATCAAATCGTGTACATGTGAAATATCAATTCATGCATACGTTTTTCTTTAGCTGCAAGTATTATTTGAGACTTGACTAAGATTATTTTGATTTCTTTTATAAAAATCCTTGTCAAAATGTATACATTAACTCGTCAATTTATGCACTAGTTGTTATATGTTTCACGATTCGGTGCTAAGTATTCAAAGCACTTAATTGAAATCTATTATAAAATAAACATTGTGTTTAAAAAATTAGGGATGCCAAGCGATTGCTGATACCGGAACCTCTCTCATTGCTGGACCAGTGGATGAAGTGGAGGCTCTTAACAAGGCCATCGGCGCTACCCCCATCGTAGCCGGAGAATATATGGTGGACTGCAGCCTCATTCCCAAACTGCCTGAGATACAATTCAAGATCAGCGGCAACGTTTTCACACTAACCGGACAAGATTATGTCCTTAGGGTATGATTCTATTATTATCATTGCAATACCAGGCAGATAGATTACAAAAAAATGCTTTTTGTATTTTTTTTTTGAAGCGGACTTTCTTACCTATTGGGTGAAAATATTAAAATTGAATTTTGAAATTAGAACTAAATTCCCACTGCAAAAATCTTAGGTTGGTAAGTAGCCATGGGTATGCCCATTGTATTTTATACTGGTACATACTGTTTGTATACTGTAAAAAAAAGGTTCAAGTCTTATCTTGCGGGAAAACTTCAATTCAAACATGTTGTATTCCCAGTACCAAAATAATCTAATATTGACATGGGTTTGGATAACTGTCTTTTATAAAATACTTATTCTGAAACCAATCTGACTTGTTTCGTTTGACAATAGAGGACATAAAATTGTATCCACTGACTCAAAACAGCAATTTTTTTTCTCAAGTTTTTTTGTCAGTATACAGACAATATATATTCTTTTTTTATAAAATGATGTCAAAACTAAGATGACCAGGTATCGTTCATGTGCGGTCTATGAACCATTAACAAGAAGCTCTAAATACAAACCAACTAACTTACCATCATGCCGTGTTCTGGAGGGATAGGCCGAGAGGATGGACTGCCACACTGCTGTCTTGATATACCTCTAGATTCCTCTACATTCATATATCGTAACATGCACCCTCGTTGATATTTTCGACTTCAAATGTAGCCGTCTTTTAATAATTTATTAATTTGGTCATGCCATGCTTTCCTTGGTCTTCCACGGCTTTTCACTCTTCCACTCACGCTGCTTGTATACAACTTTTTAACCATTCTCTCATCCATTCGTTCCATATGTCCAAACCTTTTCAGGGATCCTTTTTTAATTTTACTTATGTTGCAATCATCTGCCTTACATTTTTTCCTTGTTTTGTCGTTCAGTCATAAATCATATATCATTTTCTCGAACATTCTTCTCAGTGATCTCATTTCTACTGCATTTATCCTACTTTCATCCTTTTGCCAGCTCCAGGGTTCACTTCCATACCCAAGGGTTGCCATTAGAAGTCAATTGTGTACTGCCATCTTTGCTTCAGTGGATATATTTCTATTTGCAGTGATGTCTCTAAATACAAGTTGTGTATATTGTGTGTTGTGTTGCAGGTCACCTCCTTCGGGAAGACAATCTGCCTGTCCGGCTTCATGGGCATTGACATCCCGCCTCCCAACGGGCCGCTGTGGATCTTGGGAGATGTCTTCATCGGAAAGTACTACACCGAGTTCGATATGCAAAATAACCGCATCGGCTTCGCTGAGGCCGCCTAATTTATACTATTTTTTTGCTAATCTGTTTCCTATCTTCTGGGTAAATACCGTAATGAAATATATTTTATATGTATGGTTAGTTATGAAGTCACAAAATGCTACAACACTAAATAATAAAGAACAAATAAGGTATTATTGAATATTTGTACCTAGGCAAATTATTAATAAAGACTGTATGTATTATGAAAAATGTCTACCTATTCAAACTCAAATCCCAATAGACGCTTCCCAGAAAAAGAAGTTACAATATTATCTAAAATGATAATAATTACACAACTATTTCTTTATTTTTAAAACATGTTTCAAATTATCAATCTCCATATTCAGTGTAATCTGTTTCAAACAAATAATAGTATAAAATCATTTCTCATATACTAAATGAAGGTGGTGAAATTAAATACAAGGGTAGGGGTAGTTGTTATTTAATTAGGATTTTTAGGGATAATAGAATCTTATTAAAAAAATGTACTTTAAGCCCTATTTTAAACATGTTCCCATTATCCTTACAATCCTAATTAAATGACAGTTACCTCTTCCGCAGACATAACTCTATTATCTTCATTTAGTGTATATGAAATGATTTTGACTAATTAAAAAATACACCGAAGAAGGATAACATCCAAAATATGTTTGTTTTAACCCTTTAAAGTCTTCAATAAATTCTAATTAATATTTAATCATGTCCATAAATAATTTGCAATATTCTCTGACATGTGCATCCTCCCAGTTCTGACATACAGTTTTAAATCAATCACACTCACCGAACAAACAGCACAAAATTTCCGAGTCACCCGGCGAGCAATGGAGGAGAGGATGTTGAATATCAGTCGTTACCAGTGTAGCATGCAAAATAGGAAGGCCTAGACAGCGCCAAATGGATAATGTTCTGGCTACGTTGGGCGAATCCGACTGTTGGAAGTAAAAGGAGCAGGATTGAGGAGCTTGGAGTAAAATCACCAAGGAAGCTAAAACTCTTCAAGACTTGTATGGCCATAGGAAGTAAGTAAATAGTAGAAGTACTTTTCAAACAAGATTTGATATCCTTTTAGTAAATAACGTGGTTTTGAAATCTCAAGTCACACTCAACATAAGACCAGAAAGGGTTAAAAATGAAGCGTTATGTTATTACCTAGAGAGCCATCCCCACGATACATGTGTAAGAATATCTTGCTATCGACCCGAAGAAGTGTATTTTTATTATATTCAGAAATGAATTTGTAACAAAAAATGAAGATGAATAAGAAGAAAACTAATACACATACAATATACGAGTATATGTAACATTTGAGATGGGCTGTAGACCTCACCGGTGCCTCTGCATGAAAACGGAATAAATATATTAGGACCGTAAAAAAATTAGGTTTATTGAATGAATTTTTTTTATCTATATTTTAATATAGGTATTTATCAAAATTTTACATAAAATGTAATATCCACCATTGAAGAGTTGTTTCCACCTATCTGCCAATTTTTGAATTCTGTAAAATTCAATTGGTTTTAAATCAAAATACTCTGATATGCCCAATTTCACTTCTTCGTAACTAGAGTATTTTTTGCCAACTAAAAGATGTTGCATCGACCGAAACAAGTGGTAATCAAATGGGGCAATGCCCGGTGAATATGGTGGGTGTCTTATCGTCATCCATCCCAGGTTTTAATTACTTTTTTTAGTAATTTTTGCAGTATGTAGCCGTGCTTTATCCTGCTGCAAAAAAACTTGTCCGCGATCAGCTAGGGTAGCTTAGCATTTATTGGTCCAGCATACCACAAAACATTTGGGTGTTTATTGTTTGTCCGGATTTGGGTGTTTCAAAATAAAATTTTCTCTTGGAGTTCTACCAAATGGACGAAATAACATTTTTACTGTGAGCCCTGACATTGGAGTGAGTTTTGCTAACCGCCTATTTGACAGCCATTGTTTTTTTATGTCTTTGGCTAGAATATAATACCAACTCTTCATTTTCTGTTATGAAATGTTGTATAAATTGCATTTTTGAATTTAATTCCATCACAGATCGAAACTGTTTGAATCATTCGGACATTCACAAATATCTAAAACATCCCCCAATGTAACATCCCCCAATGTGCAGTATCTTTCTTCATTCAGTAAAAAGCTTACTATTGAAAATATGGTTGTTGTTATTATCATTATTTCAAAATCCCAATACACAAAGATCGGCTGGCAAAGCACAACTGCTGATATAGGATCTTGGTATCGTTTATGAAAATAGGCTGACTTTCCATGCTCACATCGAGAGAATATGTAGAGTTGCACTGAAAATGTTGGGATTTATTCTCCGAACTGGTAGAGTTTTCAAGAATCCCTATGTTTTGCGATTTTGTATAACTCATTGGTCCGGAGCCGGCTCGAGTGTGGCTCGGTGATATGGAGTCCCCACGAGGCGAGATACTCGCTCATGTTAGAGAGGGTTCAGAAAAGATTTCTGAGATATCTCTACATGAGGGAGTTTGGTAGCTATCCGTGGCTTTATCCCACTGCATTCCTCTTGGGCATGCTGGGGACCAATAGTTTACAGATAAGAAGGGATGGGTGCACACTTACCCATTTCTTCAGACTTATCAGGGGATTCTTTGAGAATTCTTGGAGGCTATCCATCTTGGATGGTTATCTTCGACAGCGTCAGCACAGACTGCTTTATCTCCCAACATGCAGAACCAACCTGCCTCTGGTGATGCCGGTGGGGAGAGCAATCAAACTGCTAAACATGATCGCTTCGGAGATCGATGTCTTTCATATTGCTGAAAGTACGTTCAGAAGACAAATACTCTTGACTTTGGAGAGTATCTTGTATTCCTAATGTCGAACCATCTCTCATGCGTTCCTGGTATTATATATTTATTATGTTTTACCTGTTCTCAATAGATGCCTTAAACTATAAAAAATGTTTGTACCTAATGTCTTTTGAGAAAATAAACTGATTTGATTGATTGATTGAAGAGTGAGAACAAAAAAAAGAAAAAATTTCCAGTCCC
The DNA here is from genome assembly GCA_022606425.2 of Lepidostoma basale. Classification (NCBI taxonomy): domain Eukaryota; kingdom Metazoa; phylum Arthropoda; class Insecta; order Trichoptera; family Lepidostomatidae; genus Lepidostoma; species Lepidostoma basale. The sequence goes on along the minus strand of JAHDVF020000026.1, from coordinate 50,455 downwards.
CCTAATAAAATATGAGACCGAGGAAAATGTGAGATGATCAAATAAATAAAATGTTGAATGTCGCCTACGAGGATTCAGAGAAATTGACATGCGTGCATGACACCACGTGTGAATATTGAGGAAGCGAGAGAAGTATGTCAGGGAAGAAAAGTCTGGCAGTCCATAGTCCATTATTTCTGCCTATCCCTTCGGAGAGACGGCATAATGGTTAGTTAGTTTAGAATTAGATAAAACAAGTCTGGCAGTCCGTGTTTGAAAACTGATATTTCAACTACCTGATTAACTATTTCAACCAAAAGGAAACAAACAAGGCACCACACTGTCTACTGGAAGTGTAGGCAGAGAGAATGCAAAATAAACTACCACACTACTCTATTCTGACACACCTGTCTAGCTTCCTCCACATTCATATAGCGAGTCATAAACATAAGCCGATTTTTTTGACATCCAACATGGCTGATTTTTGAAATTTAATTAATTGGTCATGGTCATGCCATGTTTTCCTTGGTGTTCCTTAACTCCAAAATCCATTCACATCGTTATTATTATTATTTTGTTGAATCGCTCTTTACATCATGACAGCATGAGCCTAATTGATGTAAAGGGTATTATAGCTATCATAGTGATTCTCGTGACTTGTGATAGGTAGCTAATCTATCGCCATTTTATTGTCACGCAAATTCTACGCCAGACCAAAGACGGTGTGACAATCACACTGCCCTCGCCGGGAATCGAACCCAGAACCTTCGGGGTGGCAGTCAATGCACTTACCACTCGGCCACGAAGATCGTCAAACTTTCTTAACCATTCTTATTTATCCACGCGTTCCATACGTTCCTTCCAGAAATTACCATTTTATATTCTATCATACATAATTTTATCACGTACATCTAAGAGATCTCATCTCTCCGTGTTTATTCTGATTCTGTCAGTTCCATGCTTCACTTACATACAAAATGGTTGGAACCAGAACTCCAATGTGAATGTCTGAAAGGAATATCTTTCCAAATAAATAGCTCTCATTCGAACAGTGTCAAACCTCATTTTCTCAGCGATGCGCATTCTAACTCCGTAAATAAAAACAATTATTTAACAATCTCACATTTATTTAGAAATCATAACTACATGACTACCGTAATATTCATTTAATTAAGATACAGAATAAGATTACAACAAATTTCACATCTTCAAAGTGTATGCCTTTCAAAATCCACCACTGGATGAGCCGTGGAGCCAAGAAAACCGGCGTTAACTCAACTAATCCCGCGCACCGTGTTACTGATCCCCAGCGGAGTAAAGAAACACTAGAGGGAACCCAATCAAATAATAGTATTTTAATATAATATGTAATGTACGTTTAATGATCAATAATAGACTACATATTTACAAAAATGATGATTAAATACGATATGTATTTAAAAATAATAAAAATTATATCACCCTACCTCATTCACGTACGATTTTTAACTAAAAATATAATGTACTTCATTTGTTCTGTGTATAGTGATTTGGCTGCGTATAAAAGTGTAATCACCAATGTTCTGATTCGTCAAGCTCTTGCATGACATATAAATGTGCAACTACGTACTGCCGCTTCTAGACAGGCTGCTCTTCTCCAAGTAAAAGTCGAGTATTAGGTAATCATCCGTACAAATATTTTATTGTGAATGAATAAAAACACATTTTGGTCTATTGAAATAAGTTTAAGTTAGGTTAACTAGATATACAATTGACGCTATCTGTGATACATCAGAGAATGGAAGTCTCGAGTGGAGAACAGGTTGCTTTCCCCCAGGTCGGGCATAGGAAAACGACTGTGTCATAAAAGCAGACTGATTATGTCATATTTATAAACTACTTAACTTAAAAAATAAATAATAAAAAAATATACTAAATCTTTTGCCATTGTGTGCGCCGGGTGCCAGAGCAGCCATGTTGGGGACGCCCGTGAGCGTGAATACGAGTCCGGATGTTTAAAATAAATAAAGTTTTAATAACACTTTTGAAACATGAATTCCATCAGAGGGCGTTCATTTAAAAAATACTGAGATTTTGGGAATTTTTAGAAAATAGGCCTTAACGATCTTCACAAAATATTAGTTAAGTAATATCCAGCTACAGCTTCGACTTGAGTTGGTGAGCTTTCTTCCGGAACTTTCTTACGTACGCTTCTATCAGAGCGTGGATCTTGGCCGGGTTGATTTCCCCGCTGCGGTTGTGGCAGATCTGGAAGGGCAAATTAGTGTTACACTCGCTCGGCTCCTACTTTCATTGCATATTACACCAACACCAACATCTGTACTTTCTTACCTTAGGAACGGCTCTTCTAAGAATATCTTTGTAATCGTCTTTCGAGATGCGCTTCTTATTGTAATGTGGTTTCAATACTAATTTTACTTCTTCTACAACTCTTTCTTGTCTATTCAACTTTTTCAAAAACTGAAAATAAAGCCATATTAACAAAATGTCTAAGAGAAATCTATAAGATGTAGGAGTGTGACATACTACTATATCTAATATGTAAATAAAAACATGAGTTTCAAGAGTAAGTGGGATATAAATTACTTAAAAAGCAAGGTATATTCTTGGGCTGAAAATACTCTTACTTTAGTCTTCACCTGCATTTCCACGGCTGAACTCGGCAAATCGTCCAATATTTTTAGAGTATCCTCATCCATTCGGACCCCCACTTGTGTTTTCCCTGAAACATTCCAACAATGATTGAAGCCGTTCCAGGTCTTTCCATATTCAAAATGTAAGAAAGAGGGTAAGTGGTTACCTTTAGACTTCTTAGTTTGTCTCGCTGGAACTTTGGAAAGGGCCGATGTCTTGTTGCCGCCTTTACCAGCAGATTTTGCTCCAAACAAAGTATCAAATACGTTAAATTTGCTAGCGGATTTATTTTGGGGATATGTCATATTAGCTTGCTTCCCGTTATCCGCGGGAGGTTCAAACAGATCTCCAAAGTCACTGGAGCCGGGAGAATACGGGGAATCCATATCTGTGTCTAACTCTATGACATCATTTCCATTCTGGCCATTTTTACCGGGGATTTTGGCTGCTCTCGCGGGTAAGGGCTTAATGGTCGGCATTGGCAATTTGGAAATAATAGTCTTGGAAGGCATGGGCTTAATCGGAGTAGATTTAATGGGAGAAGGTTTGGCCATGAATAATTTAGAGGGTTGAGATTTAAGAGGACTGGACTTGGTAGGGGAGGGCAACATGATTCTCTGGTTAGATGGCGGGGTGCCAGTGGTGTAGGCTCCTATCCTCGGCACAGGATTGAGATATGCGGCCGCAGAAGTCACCACAGTCGGAGTCACCGTTGAATATATTAGTTTCGGGGAGTTGGGCTTGATGACTGCGGGATACACTGCTTGGGTCTTTGTTACGGGGGCCACTGAGGACACATTCCTCTCGGGGGACTGTACAGTCACAACAGGATTAGATTCGCTAACCGGATTGTCCACATCTCCAGTTTTAGAATTATCATAAAGCTGTTCCGAATACAAAGGCTGCACCACATTGGCCGGAGAAAGGTTGTTTCTGGTGGATTTTAATAATGCTAAAACTTTCTCCATTGGGCTGATTGGCCGTGCTTGGATAACATCGTCAGCTGACAAGTTAGATTTTTGTGCGGCTTCGAGAGACATTGTTGGAACTTGTAAAAGATCTTCTGGTCTCTTTTCAGGATGCTTCTCTGCCTGCACAGGAGCCGGTGAAACTCTTTCAGGTGTGGCAGAACCTGATTTGGTAGGTTCGAAAGGATCATACGCATCGGGAGAACTAGGAGGAGAGTTGGGAGGATCAGGGGGGGTGTTGGGCCCTCGCTGCGCTACCTCGGCACTTCCCTCTTTGACTTCTGCAGCATCATCTGCAGGGGCTTCGTCTTCCTCCTCTTCGTGGAGAGGGTTCACAGTCCTCAGTTGAGGATTAGACTTGCCGGAAATGGTAAACTTGACAGCTGGCTCCGGAGGGGTCTTGGGTCCGGCAGTGGCGATGTAGGTATTCTCCCGGACAGGACTTCGCGGGGGAGACTCTACATCATCCGATTGAGGGAATCCCATTTCCATTAATTCGCCCCTTAACATTTCTTGCCTCTCCATTAATTCTTCTTCTTTTTCACCATTTTCACTATCGCTTAAAACTATAATTGCTTTAGGTGAAGGAGTCAACTCTTTAAATGGAGATTTATCCAAATCTATAATGGCCACAGGTTTTTTGTTTTCGATATCCTTAGATCTCTTGCTCTTCTCGCCTCGTTTCTTTTTGGTCTTTTCTTTGTTCTTATCTTTTTTACCCTTGACAACTGTGTCCGTCTTATGCTTTTTCTTTTTAGGTACACCATCAGGCGGAGGCATCGTGGGCATGTTTTCAGATTCCTGATTCTTATTAAAGCTAACACTTACTAATATATTATTGCCAGATGTAAAAACTTCTTTAGAAGGACCCATATCTTTGGGTTGGTGTTGCAAAACTCTCTCGTTAGCTTTATTCTTTTTATTTGCTTTCTTCTTTTTGTCCTTCTTCTTGGACTTGTCTTTAGTGGTAAGGATGACACGCAGGTTGGAGGGCTGCGGTGGCGGTGTCCAGCCGGGAGAAGCGGCGCGGGGCGGGCTGAGTGAGCGCGAGGCAGAGCTCCAGTCCTGGTACAGCGGCGACTTGCCAGGGATCCGTACACCCCATTCCGCTCTCTCCATGTTCTCCCGATCCCTACTCCTGGAAGGAGATCTCGATAAAACAATTCCAGGGCTAAAGCTCCGTGATCGCTTTCGTTTGGTTTTGGGTTTAATGGGCGACTTAGACATTTTCCTTCGACTACTGTTACTTCTGTGTCTCTTAACTTTTCGCGATTTCCTTATTTTAGGAGACTGGGAACGATTCTTGGAGACTGATCGGCCGCGAGACTTGGGCCGCCGGTGTGCGTGCGGGTGCAGCCGCAATGGGCTTCTACGTCCGCGCGATATCGAACGCTTTATCCTTTTGGTTCTAATTCTTGATAGAGATCTCCTAATCCTGGGAGATTTAGAACGCCGAGTTCTTGGCGAAATAGAGCGTCTGCCGCGTACAACCGGAGACCGGCCCCTTGGGGGAGGGCTTGGCTTCTTGGGAGAATGCGCTTTGTGCCTTGGGGACACACTCCTGCGAAGCCTAGGAGATATAGATCTCCGGAATCTTGGAGATATAGATCTACGAAAACGAGGAGATGGAGATCTCCCATTTTTAGAAAGAGATTTTCGGCCCCTTGAGGGTGACCTCCTTCTCCGTGATAACGATCGACGTCCTCTTGACATTGATCTCCTCTTCCTAGAAACAGACCTTCGACCTCGAGACATGGAGCGATGAGGTTTTGAAAGAGATCGTCTCCCCCGAGGTGGCGATCCACGTCCTCGAGACAGACTGCGTCTTCTGGAAGGGGACCTTTTGAATCTCTGCGGTGATCCCGGTCGGGACTCCAGGCTCTTGGATCTCGGTCTCGAGGTATCCCTACCAAATGCATCTTTGACACGTCTGTTTTTGTCAGATATTATATTTCTCACATCGTAACGTTCAATATCTTTCCTCTTATCTCTCTTCTTATCCTTATCTTTTGTTTTGTCCTTCTTCTCTTTATCGGAAGACCTACTTACCCTCTTTTCTTTCTCTTTAGTTTTTATTTTATCATCTCTTTCTCGATAATTCCGTTCCTTTCCACTCTTGCTCAACTTTTTGAACGAGGAGTCCTCATTAGCTTTTTTAATTTTATTTTTGTCTTTTTCCTTTTCCATTCTCTTCTCCTTTCTCTTTTTCTTCTTGTCATCATCAATTGGCACTTTGACGGCAGGTTGGCCGGCGTTGAGCAGCGCTTTGACTTTCTCCTTGACCTTCTGCTTGCGCTTTTCCACAATCTCTCCCTCCTCACACTCGCCGGGCACGGGCTCCGCGCCCCGCGCTGGCAGCTCCCTCGCCCCGCAGTCCGAGTCATTCTTGAGATTGTTGGTATCCGAAAATAGCTCGTTTCCTTCATCTTCCGAAATCATTTCCGTGTCCAAACCTCCGATACCCGCCGCTTCTTTTTCACTTTCAAAAGTTGTATCTTTAGATTTATTGGATTTGTTTTCATCTAAACACGGAGTGTAACTTCTTTCGTCTTCAGCATCACTGATAGATTCTGTCAGCTTTTCAATATCCGCAGGTAAAATCTCCGACTGCTTAACATTTATCGTTTCTTCATCAAAGCTGCTGTTGTTAGCGTCTTCGTCGTAATCTCTTATTTTGGGACCTTCCTTGCTCGATGAATCCAATGTTTTTAAATTGTCCCCTTCACACTCCTCATAGTCTTCCTTATCATACAGACTGATGGATCTGTTATGCAACAACTTGATTGTTATTGGAGTCTTCTTTGCGGAAGTAGGAGTCGTGATGGTGATATTTTTGGGGCTTTTTGCAGTGGAAACACTTTTGTCCATATCAGATTGATCTTCCGAAGTTGTCAACGAAGTAATATCCTCTCTCTCTGAATCCTCATTTTTATCGATTTCTTCATGATCAGATTCTTTAACGTCTGATATGTCAAGAATATCTGCTGCATTTTTACTTTCAACAGCTTCTTCCTCTCTATCAGAGAGGCATTCTGTAATATTATGAAATTCCTCCGTACTTGTTACATTAGTACCAGAGTCATCCTCAATATTCTTGGGAGGTTCTTCCATAGGCAGATCAGCCAAGGGCAGTTCACCCGCTTGGCCCGAGACAGTCCCATCAGGATCGGGGTCAGAAACGTTACGGATGTCGGAACTATCATCTTTAATACAATCCTCTGCGTCATCTTCTTGTACCAAATCTTCCACTTCAACAGGTTTTAAGGCATCATTTTGTAGATCTTTTTTGTTTTTGGCAATGTCCATACTTAAAGATGAATAAATGGAAAAATTCGGACAATCTCCATCAGACTCCCCTCCGCTTTCCTGTTCTGTGCTCATTTTGTGACCGGATGACAATTTGTCTTTGTGCTCTCTCAAGACCTGCTGCACAGCCTGGTCCACCAAGACGTTGGGGGCAAGTCTACATGGTCCGGGACTATCCGAACCAGACATATAATCCGCTATCAAACTAGACTCTTTTCTTGGAGGACTAACTATAGTAATTTTTTGATGCACTATCGGTCTCTGGGGACTCTCCTCTTCAGAGCTCGAGTCATCTATAGTGGGTTCCATAGGGTCGTACTTGTCCGTTTCCGGTGGCAAACTCGAATCGCTCTTTTCGTCTTCCGACAGAGGAGGCTTCTGGAATCTTATGATGGGAGGCTGGGGTAAAGGCTGATTCTGCGCAATGGATTGCGCACCACGAAAAGCCCCCACGGGATTATAGTTATCGACGCGGGTTCCCATGTTGAAGCCCGTATCGTGGCTCGTGGTCATGTCGACGGGATCAGCAATATCTTGGGGGAAATAGTTAGTATTTCTCCCTGGGAAGGACCTGGATAGATCGGGAAGCATTTGATTTTGCCATGGCGAAGACGAAAGAGGTCTTTGAGACATTTGTGAACTGTAACGCGAGTGAGCTCCTCTACCTCGGTTGAGATTTGCATTTCCTCTCTGCATCGGGGACCTATCTGGGTAATTATCATATCTGTCCCTCTGGTGGTACTGATCGGAAGTATTATTATTTTGCCAAGGACTAGAAGACTGAAAAGATCTATTGCCGTGGAAACCAGAATTGTCACCAGAGAATGCAGAGTGATCTCCGGAATACGAGTTGTTCCCTCCCCTCCCTCCGTGGTTCCCTCCTCCCCCGCCGCCCCCGCTGCCCCCCTGCCCGCGCCAGGAACCGCCTCCCCCCCCGCCCCTCCCCCCGGGGTACCCGGGTGTTTCTTTAACGGAGCATTCTTCTTTGCGCACATCCACTTTGCTAGGTGCCGGTAAGACCCCGTTTGGTTTTATTCCATTGGGATTCGGATTCTTCGCTGGTGCCTCCTTTTTTTTCGAAGCAAATTGTGTATTTTTGGAGTGTAATAAGCTTTGACTTTCTAATATGCTGGACAGAATGTCCGGAGCTGATGACGCGTACGTGGGTGAAGGAATGGAAATCATTTTACGACGAACCTGTAACATGAACGAACATTAGTCGGAGTTCGCTGATTCAAAGTGAAATGTACACATTAAAAGTATAGAAGACAAACCTGTCTGTGCGAGTCGAGAATAGCCGACGCCAAAGTTCTGGGTGCTACAGCCACGCTCGTCCCTCCTCGGCCTATACCAGTTACAAACTCCTCATCCTCCGACTCCTGAAAGTAGTCCAGCTCGTTCCTATCCCCAAAGAGGCTCAGTTGCGGCACAGCCAGGCGGGAGTGGGTCATGGCGGGGCCAGTCTCGGTGCCGGCGGCCGAGCGGAGCTGCTCCAGGCGGGTGCGCACGGAGGAGCGCACGAGGGCGCGGCGAGCAGCCGTGCGCGGGGCCTTCCTGGAGGTCTGCGACCACAAAAATCATGACATCAGCTCTTCACATATTGGTCACGAGGATTTCATTGATACATTAACATATTACATAATACTAACTGAATAGCCATCATGCCGTCTCCCTGAATGGATAGGCAGAAATAATACATTTCTCGCTTCCTCAACATTCATAAATCTTGTCATGCAGGCATGTAGATTTCTCCGACTCCTCACATGGCCGATATTTGATAGCTTTGATTGTGCCACATTCTCCTCAGTCTTCCTCCATTACTTGTTCCATTTATGTCATTAACATATATTTTCTTTATCATTCCATCTTCATTAATTCATTCATTCCATGTGTCCAAACCATCTTAATGACACTTTCATAATTTTGCTCATTCCATTTCCCCCATTCACTTCTTATATTTGCATCATCTCATACAGATTTACTACACATTCGTCCAAGAGATCTCACTTTATTTATTCTATGTACTTTCATCCTTCCTTTGTAAAGCTATAGTCGTCACCGAGTGTCTAGCATCCACAATAATATCTCACCTTTCGCCTTCTGCGCTTCACTGCCTTCTTCTTGGTCTTGATGGGGAACTTCTCCCCCTCGCGCACCTCGTACTCTAGGACCACGTTGCGGGTGCGCCTCCTGCGGTGGCGGCGGGTGACGGGGCGCGGCGCCCTGCGGGGGCGGCTGGCCTGCCTGCCCTGCCTGCCCGCGCCCGAGCTGCCCGCCCCCGCGTTGCTGGTGTGGCCCGAGGTGGAGGGCACGCTGGGCTGGTCCTGCGGGCGGGAGCGCCCGTGGCGCCTCAGGAGCTCTGCCAGGGCGTAGCCTATGGTAACCCCCAGTGTGCTCTCTGCGCACCTCGGGCAATACCATTCGTTCTCCGGCACCTGTACAGTAGGCCAATTGTAACGCACCTTTCTATATTAAAACTTAAGGACCACACATCCACAGTCAAGGTAGACCGAGGAAAATATGGCATGACCAAGTTAATCAAATTTTAAAGGTTGATCATGTTAGAAATCTGAAGAATCGAAGTGTGTGTATGACTCGTTGTATAAATGTGGACGAATCTAGAGAGTTGTCAAGATAGAGTAGTGTGGCGGTCCATTCTCTCTGCCTACCCCTGCGGAGAAACACCGTAATAGTTTATTGTTGTTGTTTTGACAGCATGTTCTTATGCCAAAATGTACATTTTCCCAAAATCATCTTTTTTTTAAATTTATGAATCAATTTTCATAAACCTTTTAGTACAATAATTTTAAATAAAGATTTATTCTTTGTGGATTTGGAATTAAAAATCTTTTTTATCGTGTTTTTACATTCATACTTATATAATCAAAACTAACAAACCATCAAGCCGTCTCTCCGAAAGGGTAGGCAGAAAAAATGGACTGCCACACTTTAACCGATGTGGCACTCCATCCTTCTCTTTTTCGCCCCGCGGGAGAAGCGGTGTGATGGGTTGCGAACACCATCGCCACCAATAGGCATCTCCCGCGCGCGCACTTCGATCGTCCAACATCCACAAAACAAATAATATCAAATAAAATAAATTAACACATGTTCTTTTAAGATGGTGCACATGTTGTCAGCTGGACGATCCGGACTTTTGTGTTAAAATCAAATAATTAAACAAGCTTGAGAGCCACTGTAAAAAAAATCCTATTCATTTAATGATCTGAAGATAAGATTCAAAAGTAAAATAATCGGTTTCAAGACTCGTTTATGAAAACAGATGTTGTGAATAACAAAATCTATGCACATAGAAAAAATGTGATGGATCATTGACAAGTTGCAAAATATTTAATTTATAATATTCAAAAGTGCTATTTTGATTATTTTTAAAGCTGAGCTAAATAAAAATAAACAAAGTACCCAATAATACGAGTGTTTTAATAAACTACTTATAAATGGCGCTAGCGATCCTTCAAATTTAGACTGGTCCGTGGTGTTAATGCAGTTAAAATAATCATCATAGGACACTAATTTGGATAACCTGACCGTCTCGTATTTACAACTCATAAGTTCTTATTCTTCAACATATCGGATCATATAGTTAGACAGACCTCGTGCAGAGGCGGGCTGAGGCAGTGCATGTGGTAGCCCAGGTCGCAGGTGTCACACAGGAGCATTGTCTCTTCGGAATTGGACAGGTGACAAATCTGAAACAAAGGTATGAGAATGCAAAAGTGTCCGAGCTGGAAATTGTTTACATTCAATTCTGCTTCATAATTAAGAACATGCTTAATATTAGTATCTATATGATTATGAAAAAAATGACAAAAAACATTATTTCATTTTTTTAAATCACATTCCCTTTGTTTGTTACCTTTAACCGGTTCGCTGCCACGAGCGTGTTGACGCGCTCGGCCATACAAAATGAGTGCGTAAATGCGCTCTCCTTTAAGCTTGTTGCAAGCCAATATCAAATCCAATTGGAATAATTTATAAATTAGAACACATAATCTATTAGGATGGTCAAGAAATACTAAAATATTACAATTTACCCATACTATCAAAGTTAGTCATCTTACTAAAAGCTTTCACTGACAGTCACTGATACAGGGTTACTGACTACAGTTTTTACAGTCGTTATTGCGATGATTTATACTGATTTCGTATGCAGTTTTGTTAGATGTTTGATTTTTTGGACATTATTTTTGTTAATTTTGCGTGACCTACCTTCTTCTGCTGCGTTTGCAGTTTTGTACAATGATTGATCTTTTGCGCATTATTTTTGGCAATTTTTCAAGTATTTAGTGTGTTTTCATTTATTATTTGGTTATTGGCGGTAGTTTTGCAGCATAATATGACGTTTATACAGACTTTTTACGGTTTTATTTTATAGTTTATTTACCTCTTGTGCTTTATTTTGTTGAAAAAATCACAGCCTGCTGGGTGCAGTCATACTAATAACTCCCAGCTCTTAAGGTTAAGAAGATAAAAACATAAGTTAATGAAACAAATGCAAGTGCACAGTGACAAGTATTATATCCCACCGCATTATTGACTTTTTTTATATCTAGCATCGGGATTTGAACAAAATGCAAATACAATATAAAATTGTGTACATCGATAAGGGTTATGTTATAACCAAAACATGTCTGTGTTAAGTGAAATAAAGTGTTGTAACACCAAGTATAATTATATTTAAACCAATACAAAACAGTTAATCTTTCAATTTACATGTGATTAATAATGAAACTATGGTTAGAGATGACTCAACTGAAATCAAGTACAAATTTATTATGGACATGAGCTAAACAATCCGTCCACCACTAATCAAATCTCATAAAAACTCCAAAGGGAATACAATATTGCACTATATTTTAATTACCTCACAAAAAGTGGTGTCTTCAAATATGTAGTCTTCATCCGAGGAAATACGAGGGTTTACTGGAATGGTTTTGATAACTTTCCCTCCAATCTTCCGGCGGACAAGGATGGAGGTAAAGGCGATACGGTCCACCGGACAAGTGTTCACATTCTTGGACCACTCCGTAATGCAATCGCAGCAGAAGAGATGCTCACAGGTTTCGGGAGTTCCGATGTCCTGATTGGAAAAGTTCAAGAGGCAAATCGGACACTTTTCTGAATTTCCATCAGAAGTATCGGAGAGATTGCCCCCGTGTTTCGGTGAAACCATACTCTTTGTCAACAATTTATTCTTGGAGTTCTTTTTGTCACTCTTAGCACCGCTGGATTCGCCGCTATTTGAGGCGGCGCGAGCCGTCCTAGCTCCATCGGCGTCATTTCGATCCGATCCTTCGGAATCTCCCGTTGTGGAGTCCCATTCGGATGATACCTCCAGCGGGGGTCTGCGGCCAGAAATTCTTCTATTGGAGGATATCAAACTACTGCTGCTGCTACCGTCATCGTCACTTCTTATTGCCAACGCATTCTGTAAACAAATAAGGTGATGAATAATTCCGTATACACAAATTTGGTAAAATATGCGCAATTTAAACTAGTACATACTCGGCGCTTCTTTGCCCTCCTGATGAGAATGATACTGTCGTCACTATCGTCGCTATCGGAAGACGAAATAACTCGGGGCCTCTGCCGCCTCTTGGTGCCCGACGGCAGAGCGCCTTCACTGCTATCGTCACTCATTGCGTACGTCAATTACCTATTATTGCGTTATAACCGAGAGAAACATCGGTAAATTAATCGATATTTCCTCTTTCAAATAAATATGACGGTAAAACCTTCATAACATCGTGAACAAAATGGCAAACAGTTTATACACAAAACAATTTCATAAAAAATGTTTTTAAATTGCCGTACTAATATCTACATTTTCTAAATGAATACACACTGTGAATTATATTACTTTCTTCACAAACAATCAATAATGCGATCACTAAAAATTACTACATTGACAGCCAAGCGGTTTACGGTTCTCCGAAAACGGCCATTTTTATTTTACAAATTCGTGGCTACGTTCACTTTATTGTTCAAACATTTTGTAGGTACCTAGATAGGTAAATGATACATTTTATTAGAACAATAGAGAAAAGAAAAATAGAGGGTTCTTTACTTTTGTTGTGATTTTATCTCATTTGCATTTTCTTTCGTTTTTTTTAATTAATTATATTAAAAGAGATTATTCCACACTTTTGCAATGAAAGTATAAATTTTTTGCATTTTATTTTCTGGGATCTTTGGTATATTTATATCTCGTGGTAACTTTTACAATCGATGTTTCGGAGAATCCATCCATTGGAAGACACAAAATCTAAGGAAATGTAAAATTAATTTCCATGACAATTTACAAACATATTAAAGATATAATGTAAAGACATGTAACAATTTTCATTTCCTTTAATTTGGGACCTATACGGATAATTATCATTTTGTGGTGACACTGGTCGAAAATAATGTAATATCAATGACTAGAAGACTGGAATGTTATATCGCCATGGAAGACCCTTCCGCACCAATCGCACTCCGAAGTGGAGTGAACATTTAATTGATTCTGCAGTATTTGTAAAGTCCAATTCACTGGCATTAACCACCCTACGTATTTGAACGTACGTGATACGTTCACTGTGACTATACCATTCTGCGCTATCCCGTATCACTTTCGCACTTGAGAAAAAGTAATTTACTTAAAATTTACAAATTGTTAGGGATACGCGCGTGTGCCAACATCACTCGAGTACAAGTCTTCATAAATATGATAGTTTTACAAGAGGCAGGCGAAGTGTGTGGCCGAGTATTTGACGTTTCGTAATTTAAAAAATAAAAATAATGTAAAATTAAATGTCATTAACCTGCTTTTTTTTCACGTTTCTCGGAAAAAACACAAAGTAGGGCGGTTAAGCAGTGTATAATCTCGTCCTCAGTATATTTCATGCAACCTAGCTGTAGTCGATGCAGAACATCGCAGTTTACATTGACTTGTATACAAAGAAGAATTTTTTCTTGTCACTGCAGAGAAAAAATTTTATAGACAGCAAGTTAATTTTGCAATGTTTAAAGTGATTGTATTAAACAAATATATTTATACTTCTACAGCTTATGTAGTCAAAATATATGTTTTATGTTACTTTTAGATTTAATTATGTATCCATGTACTATGTTTAAATAAAACGTTTAGTAGAAATTTGAAGTCCTTCTTGATTAAATTATTCGGGCAGATTATTGGGCAGTTATTTTGGCTACACAAAAAATATATCGCGGTAGGTACGGGAAATAGTTTATTTTTTCGTGCAATCACGAACATCTCTACTCTAGTCGCCATCTTGAAACCTCAAATCTTTCTTTCGAAAAGTGATTTCCAGAAACCGGACGGCAAAATGGGTCGTATGCACGCGCCTGGGTAATTAGTTATTCTTACTCATTGAAATATTTTAGATTCGTCAATTTATTGACGATTCTCACATTGATTAAAATTATTTTTACGTATTTGAAGCAATAGCGTCTAATATCCGTATACCTCGTGGCTATCCGCTGCCGGACCACATGGCTGTCATGTTTACTGTATAAATTGTTAAATTATGTTTTTCTAGTAAGGGAATATCCCAATCCGCACTTCCGTACCGCCGTAGTGTGCCCACTTGGCTCAAGTTTGACCCGGAGAATGTCAAAGATGAAATTGTCAAATTGGGAAAGAAAGGTTTGACACCATCCCAAATCGGTAAGTTTAGTGATACTATGCATTCAATTACTTAACTTTTTTTTACTGTTGCTCCAGTAAAATGTTCCCAACTAAAAGTAATTTTGTTGATGTCCTTGGTACCCAGTGGACCTTTATTTATATTTACATTCACTTCTCAGGAAATGTTTACTTTCAAGCCCTTTTTGTCCTAACCTCTATTTTAAAATAATTATGACAAGCTTTATCCATTAAGCATAATCTTTCTTATATTCATGTAGTCGACAAAATATTTATCACAAATTTAACTGTCAAATTCAAATCTGAATAATTAAAGTGTTATGATTTTGTCATCTTTATAGTATGTGATGTAGCCATAAATATGTGTTTTTCTTTCATAAGATTTGTGGTTTCATATTTACAACTTCATTGTTAGCTGCTAGGAAGGTCACAATCAGAAATACATGAAATAGTTTTAATTGAATTCTCCATTTAAACCTTTTCTTCTTTATTTCAACTCTTGGCCCGCTAGGGGTGACTTTAGTCAGATTAATAAGTCATACACATCAGGATCTCAAGTGTGTGTTTATTGATTCTTTGATATTTGGGGAAGATGCTGATTCAATCTATTATTCTATTGATTTGAAAGAAAATATAGTTTTAATAGTGACATTTTACTCAAAATGGATCAGTGAAGAATGTGCCGTGTAGACTGAGTAATGTTTGCTTGGCAGTCTAATGATTAAAATAATCTTTGGGATCTTGATTATGCATATGTCTCATGGTGTCCTTTTTGATCAACGTTTTAAATATTTATACTGTGTCTTTATTCAAGAGTGATTGTTGACTTTAATCACTTTGATGTGGAAACTGCAACAATCTCGGGAATGCTGGTCACAAATGAAATCACCAGACATTCATATTGAAGATCCCCATAATAACACTAACTGACTGACATCTTACAATTTTAATTTTTTTTAAGTACTTGAAATATAATAAACTATTCAACTAACTTTAACAAGTTTACCAATGCTGACCAGTAGAAACTGTAACAACCCTAGTGTTACCATTTACATGCGCAATACTGTTTGTAGGGGTGACACTTTTCTAAAACTCCAAATGAAATAATTCAGATGAATGAAAACATCTGTTTTCTAGTTATTTTAAATTATGGGAATGAATGACATGTCTTTCTAAGACATTGCCACATTTGGTAATGCCTTAGAAAGGAGAAACACGTCATTCCCACAAATTATAATAAAACTTCTAGAAAACGGATGTTTTTATTTGTATTAATTATAAAATTTCATTTCATTAGGTCATTTTATTAAACCAAATTTCTTCTTATTGGTCTTGCCATTTTCCTAAACATTGCAACAGGTTTTCCAACTTCTCTATCTTCACATTTTTTTTAAATAACAAGTTTGTCATGCCTTTGTAACCTGTAGAATTTAGTTTGCCTTTTGGTAGTTACGGCCATGTGACTTTTTTGATATTATTTATAAAAGGTTTTGGTAGCTCCTTATGAGATTATCCCATATTAGATAATCTGTTTGGTAATTTTAAAAGTTATTGATACATAAAAAATAAAAAAATTATTCAAAAGAATGTTCAAATTTAGATTTAGTGCTGGTCTGAAATTAATTTGTATTTATAAATAACCGATAGTAAACTGCCTATCCTCAAAGTATAAGCCGACGCAAAGGGAATATTTATGCAGTATAGTTGATTGTTACCGTCTTCAATTGCAGGTGTGATCTTGAGGGATTCCTATGGAGTAGCGCAGGTCCGATTTGTCACCGGCAAGAAGATCCTGAGGATTATGAAAGCCAACGGTCAAGTCCCCGACTTGCCAGAGGACCTGTACTACCTGATCAAGAAGGCTGTGGCCATCCGAAAACACTTGGAGCGCAACAGGAAGGACAAGGACAGCAAGTTCAGACTGATTTTAGTCGAGTCTCGAATCCACCGTCTCGCCCGCTATTACAAGACCAAGAGTGTGCTCGCGCCCAACTGGAAGTACGAGTCCAGCACCGCCTCTGCTCTGGTGGCTTAGATTAAGTATATGTTTTTATTCAATAAATTTATTTGAATAATTGTTTTCTTTTTTTCTTTTAACCTTTTACATGTTTTCTTTCCATGCGTATTTTGAAGATATACCTTCATCATTGGCAGAACAATATGAAGTCGAAAAAAAAAAATAAACAATTTTAATTGAGATAATCAAATGATTTTACTGAAATCTCTTGATGGAAGTTCATTTTAAATAATAATTAAATAAAACGATGTTTTTTAACTACTTCCACTTTTGTCTTTATTTAGACAGCGACCGGTTTCGCCAGGCTAGCTGGCATCGACAGACTGGTCCAGTCTGTCGATGCCAGCGAGCCTGGCGAAACCGGTCGCTGTCTAAATAAAGACAAAAGTGGAAGTAGTTAAAAAACATCGTTTTATTTAATTATTATTTAATTTTAATTAATAAAATAACTGAATTATATTCACTGTTTCCATCATACACATTGAACAGAAAATATATTGTACAAATAAATTAAATCAGTTTGTGCCTCATAAGTGAAAAAAATAATTCTTCATCAAAAAATCGTCACAAAAGTAAAAGTCCTGTTCAGATTCATACAGATGACCTTACCATACCATTGAATTTGGGGATCGGTGAGTATGGGAAATTTGGTTTGCTTTATTATCACTGATTTTGAACACCTCGGTACATGGAGTGCACCCTTATAATACAAAATTGTGCACCAGAAGCGAGCCTATAAGGATGAGGTATTGTACAATTTCGTCTGCTTGCCCTGAGATGATGCACCGGGCGAAACGCAATCTTGTGGACGCCACTGCTATTTTCGTCTTCGCTTAATTTTTCCCGACCGCCGCCTACATTTGAAATGTTTCATTTTGAACCTTGGCCCCATTCCGCACCTGATTCACGTCACCCGGTGTATCATTATCATTCTAGTAACCGCACAAATTTTCTAGAAAAATGGGTGTTTCCAGACACCAGTTGACGGGTGTTAGCTTTATCCAAGAACTTCGTCATGCTGTCCTGTTTCTGGCCCCCAACTTCCAGTTTTACTACCTTAGGGTCTGACAGTCTTCCACAACACCATCCAACCATCGTGGTCTCGGCCTACTGGGATGTTAAACAACACTCTTGGGGGATCCAGATCCCCCATGCAGTGCAAATGAACAAGCCAACATAATCTTGACTAAGTATGCTGATTTCTTTTCGAATCGATTTAATTTCGTTTCATCATGTTTAGTAAGAATGTCCATATAAAGTGTTTTTATTTTATTTTAGATAAACTTAAGGCGTTAACACTGGAATTCCATAATGATGAATTTTTTATGAATTAGAATACTGTTTCTCCACTTTTGAGTTTATTTTTCTCGACATGTTTCGATGGCTTACACACCTTCATCATCAGGAGAACTATATAAACGTTTATATAAAGTTTATATCATTCTCCCGATGATGAAGGTGTAAGCCTTCGAAACATGTCGAGAAAAATAAACTCAAAAGTGGAAAAAATGGTGTTTTAATTCATCAAAGTGGTTTTTGTTTTTCTGGATAGTCAATGCGAGTTTAATTGTTTAATGAGGCCAAAGTAACTGGTTTGCTACAAATATCCTTTTTCAGATCTCTTCCCTGATATCATTCTTTTTGTTGATGTTTGGGTCCATTTTATCAAAATGTGTGAGAAGACGTAAACCTTCAGATAATCCCTTAACGCTGAACTGATTGCTTAATTTCCATCAATGTAAATAGATAAGTTCACCATTACATCAAATGTTTTCCTTCTAAAAATCTTATTTATGCGAAAAAATTAATTCCGCACTGCAGATTAACAAGTCATGCTTTCGCAGATATACCTTAAGGGATACTGTCAGATTAACTACGCCTGGAGACAGAAGCCCCACCTTAATTTATAATCTTGCCTCAAGCCCATCCTCGTACCCCACACATCTACAACTGCATCCTATTGCTCTTATTCCTTTATAGGGCAAGACATTTTATTTTGAATTTTTAAGGAGCTAGAAAAAAAAGGAGAACTGAATAAGTGTTAACGTATATTAATCATCACGGTCCACATTCCTAATGAATTGAATACATAAAGATTTCCTTATATACAGTACACTCCCGATTTTCCGGGATGGATGGTGAAAAATAAATCCCGTATAATGGATTTCCCGGTTAATCCGAAAACATGAAAAAATGCCTTTGGTGCTAAATTTCTCTTTTTTTAATGTCCCGTTTTTGTTCAATTGAAAGTACGACTCGTTCGCGTTTATCCATTCTTATAGACACTTTTTCACAGTAAAATAAAATTAACGACAATGTTTTGTGAGTATGAACTACGCTGCGGGTGCTTAATTGTAAAGTCGAAACTTTATGACACGACTAGAGCCACAAACGTAATTTGACGGTGGCGCAAATGTGAACTAAACACCCAATGTCATTGTGACATATTTATGTTTTTGTTTGCATTATAGGTATTATTGTGAAATTTTTTGTTTTTATAAAATATTTTTTCAATGACTTAAGTGTCCCGGATTATCCGCTTCCCAGTTAACTCGACCCCGGAAAATCGGGAGTATACTGTCATTGCCGTCTCGAAAATGACATTATAACGTCAAGTAGGCTTGGACTTGGACTTGGATCTTCTGGTTTACAGAGGTTCAGCTCTAATGGCTATTCCTTTTACGTCTGTAGGAAACATTGTTGGAATGTGATTTGGTAGTTGTTTAAGATGGGGCTAAATGTATGGCCCGGAGTGTCCCTCCGAAAGAGAGCGAGGGGAGATTTAGGGTTTATGATAAAGTCTTACATTATTGTCAAAGAATGGATGAATTGTGAGAACATTGTTAGAAAGGTGATTTGGTGAAATCTAGGTTTATGGGGGGCTTGTTGGTATTCAAGATCTTGCATGAAATATGTAACAAACTGTAATAATCTTTGACAATGTCCTTTTTATTGCTGAATATATGAAAAATAAAGACTGGTACAGAAATTTGTCATCTTTTATTATTGTAGTCGATGTGATGTAGCCATGTTTTATGGCATACTCGGTGAGATTGCTATAAACAAATTTTGCATGGCAGAAAATACGTTTTCTCTCTGGAGGCTGGTTTTATCTTAGTTAATTTTAATTTTATTTAGTGATGATAATTTAAAATAGCCAGTGAAAATCAATGTTAGTTGTAAGTGACAATTTTGTGAGTGGCAACACTTTGGGGGCGGGATTCAGCCCCCACCCCGCGGGCTTTTGGAAGTTCGTGAGGCGAGGGAGCGCTCTTACACCCCGGACCCCGGCGAGGACACATCTCCCCCGGCCCAACAAACGGTCGAACGCCGGAGAGATAATCTGAACGAGGAGGAGATCGCGGAATACGTGCCGCATGGCCCCAGCAACAGCGCCCGCGCCAGCTGACAAACAACCTTGTACAGGGCCCATGAAGGGCCATTGTGACCATTGGGGCCTGATGCTGGCCACCGCTGTCGCTATGAAGGAGACCAGTGCCCTCCGCGGTCCATTATCCGCGTGATGCTTGCAGCCCGGGAGATAGAAGTGGACGCCGGGCAGCCTTCTGTGTCGTGCAGCCTCTGGCAGTCCTCGTGCTGGCCAACTCGCCGCCACGCCGGCTTCCGTCAGCGTCAGTCCTCGCCGCAGATCACTGCCTTCCTCATGGCGTGATCGTCTTATAGTCTACGTTAGTTTTAATTCGTTGGCCAGCGAATAGCATGTAAGTCTTCTTTAGATCTTAAGTTATATTTTCAGTGTGTAATTTTTGTTGCTTGAATAAATGTAATTTTTAAATAGTAAAAAATTTTGGGTTCTGATTTTGAAAATTTGGTTTGGTTCATGTGGTGCGGTGCTCCTGTAAATTTGGAGATATTTCGTGTATAAGTGAATTATTTTGGTCAATTTAACTGTTGCCGCACTTTATAATAGTTAATTGTGACACGTAATACGTTTGTACTGTTTTGCTGTTGAAATATATTAGTTTTATCGTTTTTATAAAGAATTTTGACAGGTGTAAAAATAAATTTTTCATTTGTTCCAATGACAATTTGAATAATTTCTTCAATATTATTTTAAAGTTATTGCTGATTCCAAAAGACCGATTCTCCCCGACAATATTGTAAACCTCATTAAAACAAAAAACAGAGCACGCAAAAGGTGGCAGCACTCTGGGAATCCTGAAGATAAATCATTAACAAATAGACTTAACCGCGAGGTAAAACAGGCGATAGCCGATCTCAGAAATGACCGCTGGATGGAATTCATCTCTTCCCTTAATGAAGAAAAATCAGAATTCTGGAAACTCTCCAAAAACCTCCGCAATCCGTTTTCTAGAATCTCCCCGCTTCACGGACCGAACGGATTAATATACTCCCCTGCAGTTAAAGCAGAAGCATTTTCATCCAGTCTGACAGACCAATTCACCACCAACAACTCACATGACGACCCAGAATTTGTGACCATGGTAAATACTTAAGTCAAAAATTTTCTTAGCGAATTGCCCTCCGATCCGATTAAATTCACCTCCCCCACTGAAATCAATGAAATCATAAAATACCTCAATCCCCGGAAATCGGCTGGCCCTGATCGTGTCTCAAATAAAGTCTTAAAATGCCTCCCATCAAAAGGTATCTGCGCCCTAACTGCCATATTTAATGCCTCCTTTAGACTCCGTACATTCCCAAACTCTTTCAAGATAGCAGACGTCATCCTCATCCCCAAACCCGGGAAAGATCACCTCATTCCCGAAAATCATCGCCCCATAAGCCTCCTCCCCTGCACCGGCAAGTTATTGGAAAAAATAATACAAGCACGACTCAAAACAGCGATACACGAACGCAATATCATACCACACTTCCAACACGGATTTCGCGAAAACACTCCACTCTACATCAACTGCTTCGAGTAGTTGAACATATCACCCTAGGCTTCAACACACGCAAATATACCACATTCTTTCCGCTGGACGTCAGCAAAGCCTTCGACCGGGTCTGGCACGACGGCCTGCTTTACAAAATGTACAAATCATCGATCCCCCTGTCTTTAATCCAACTTATTTCCAGCTTTCTTGCCAACCGTGAATTCAGGGTTAAACTAAACCAAACAAAATCTTCTAAATGTCCCATAAGTGCAGGAGTCCCCCAGGGGTCCGTCCTGGCCCCAACCCTGTTTAACATCTACACTAGCGATATCCCTCCTCCCTTAGACCATAAACCCCCATTGCACAATTTGCCGACGACACGGGTATCTTCTCAAGCTCCAAGAGTGCCCGTCTAGCTACTAAACGCGTCCAAAAGCAGGCAATCGTGCTAGAACAATGGTGCAAGAACTGGCGAATCACCATCAATCCAAGCAAAAGCGCAGTCACACTATTCACAAAAAGACATGCACCCCGTATCAGCCCCCCTGACATACAAATGTTTGGCCAATCAGTCCCTTGGACTAACACAACTACATACCTTGGAGTCACATTAGACTCCAAGCTAACTTGGGAAGCACATATCTCAAATAAAGTCATGTCCGCGTCACGAGCCATTGGTGCTCTCCTTCCCATGTTAGGAAAAAACAGCTCTCTAAACACCGAAAATGAACTCCTGATTTATAAATCTAAAATTAGACCCATAATCACCTATGCAGCCCCCATCTGGGGCCACGCAGCTCAGAGTCACACACGTAAACTTCAAATCCTGCAAAACAAGGTCATCCGGCTTGCGCTGGGTGCTCCCTTTTGGACCAGGATTACACAACTTCACCTAGAGGCGGGTCTCCACACTCTAGACGAACACATCCACACACTGGCCGAGCGTTTCTTTCAGGGGGTCGCCACACACCCAAACCCCTCTATACAAGAAACCTCTAACTACACCCCCGACATTCACTACCGTCACAAGCGCCCAAAACACATTCTCCTTCAGAGATATACCACGGGCCACACCTCACAGTCACTTCCCTCTTTCCCACCAGAACCCCTCCCAACCATCACCCCCCCAGATCCACCTTAGACGTGTAAAAAAAAAGTACAAATAATGTACTATAACTATTTAATGTCCTCCTAATCCTTCCCTCATTACCCCATCCTACATAACATATCCTCATTCCCAACAAAGTCACTTCCAACAGGTGGGGGAGCAATAGCCTTCGGGCTGATACTCCCGAAAGACAAGATCATAGATAGATAGTAAAGTTCTTGCTGGTTAAGTGCCTAATTACAGCTAATTTAAAAAACGGTGGATACGTGTAACATAAATTAAATAAACACAAAAGTCTGGATCGTCCATGTCAACATGTGCAACATCGAGAAAAACATTATGTGTTATTACATTATGTGCTAAATTAAATTTGTGGATTCGTGAAACATAAACTAAATAGACAATATGTGCACCATCTAAAAAGAACATTTTGTGTTAAATTATTATTATTTTATTTTATATCATTGTATTTTATATTATTTATTTTGTGGTTGTTGGACGATCGAAGTGTGCGCGGGAGATGCCTATTGGTGGCGATGAGGTTCGCAACCCATCACACCGCGTCTCCCGCGGGGCGAAAAGAGAAGGATGGAGTGCCGCATCGGTAAAAGTGTGACAGTCCATTCTTTCTGCCTACCCTTTCGGGGAGACGGCGTGATGCGTAGTTAGTTAGTTAGTTAAACAGTAAATATTGGTTTCAATCTCATATCATAATACATCCCGGAGCATATCTCATATTATAATATCATGTTAACATTAGAGAATCACATGGGCAAATGTTGGTAAGTTGCCCTTGATCGGGAGTGAATGAGTTCAATAAATTCATTTTTCACCTCGCGCCCCGTGACGACAAGAAACTCCTAAGCATAGACTAAAAAATGTTTCAAAAACGAAACCACATGATAGATTATTGTTTGTGACACACTCGTTTTGATTACTTTAGTCTGTGTTGTTAATGCTATCTCTTGTCAAAGTCATAAACACGTGTTTTTAAACATTTTTTAAAGTATAAAATAACTTTTCTTTAAAGTTTCTTAAGTTAATTTTAAAATGACGCGAGTACGAAAGCAGAAAAAAAGGAAAACTTTCAATACCAATATTAATAGGAAAAGGCTTCGAAATCGTTTATCCAACTTGGGGCCGATTGAGTGGTACTTATTTGTTTTTATATTTTAATTTACAATTTATTTGTCTTTAGTTGTGTTGCTAATTGTCGAATTATTTTACAGTGATCCAATAACGAAGGCATGGAATCGACACAGGTCTGTGCAGACAAACCTTAAAGAAATGGGGTTAACGTATGACCCGAACAGTACTCTTAAGATACAAAGTTATAAGGATACTCAAAAAATTAAAGCTTTCTCTATTATAAAAGGAGATTTTACTGTAACGGAAGACAGTACCACGAAACCTTCTCTGCAGAAACCTGAAGTTATCGACGAGCTAGAAGCTGTTGCGAAAGCACCAAAGCAAAGCAAATTGCGGTAAGTTATATTTACATTTAAATAAATTTTAGAATATCATCTTTTGTTCTTGACACATTCTATTTATATATCTGACAAAGTGATTACATTCGAAACTATCTAGGACTATTTAACACTTCACCAAACAATTTTATGCTGAACTTTTAGAACATCTTCATAGACCTTTTTTGCATGTTTTTTTATTTTTATTTTTTTATGAAATATTGATATTATTTTCATACGGATAATTCGTCATAAAAACAAACCATCTGTGCCTCTGTGATACCATTTTCAGGAATCTAGCATTGATTCAAGCTTTAAAACTTAGATTTCAAAATATTTAAATATACAATAGAACTCCAATTATCCGAACTCCGAGTATCCAAATTGCTGATTATTCGAACGGCTTCAAGAATTTCACAAAAAAAAAAAATTAAGACAGAAACGTGACGCGATTTGCAAAATAATGATTCTGTCTACGCGCGCTTTTGTCCTTCCCTCTGCGAAGCCACCTGTCACTGTTCGTTTTGATGAGTCAGTCTGTGTGTCTTTCGTTTACAGTATGGTACGTACACACTACTAATGTACAGCACTTGTAAAAGTGTTTCCTTTTAATTTTATTAATTAAAAGCTATTTTTATTTAAAAACAGTTTTTTTCTCTAATTTTCAACATACATACAGTAATCAATTAAAATAGACCCTTTTTTGGAAAAAAATCTGCTTATCCGGATTTTCGATTATTGATTTGGATAATCGGAGTTTACTGTATATTGTAAAAATAAAATAAAAACACGGTTTATTAGAAACATTAGACAAGAGTTTGGAAGGAGACACTTTATTTATTCAATATTTTTACAAACAGAAATATTTCAGATGTAAAGTAATAATAATCAGGTGTAAAAATCTTATAAAGTAAATGCATATTTCATGACTCATCCTTAAAAGCAAAAAATGGTTTGGCCAAAACATTGTACAAAATAACAATGGTTTGTGAAAAACCCCAAAAAAGTATTACGATTCTCCTTCGCAATTAACAATGGAATTCTACAGTGTTAACTCCTCAACCTTCAATAATGTTGATGAAAGGCTAAATATAGAAAAAGAGACATGCATAAGCATATACAAAGATATATTTGTCATTTTCTGTTGCTTCACATGAACATTTCCCCCGTGAATTTATATTTTGCAATCAGTTCATCGCTGCCATCTTTTGTGATTTATGAGATTTAATTTTCCCACACCAAATCTAATGATTAAGTTCCTCTGTCACAAAGAGCCCTTTACTCTTGATTTAAAAGCTAAAATTGATCAACATGTATTTTCATATAGCTTTTTGCAAGTATTTTATATTATATTTAACTTTTTTTTTGTAGATTACCAAGATCACACATAGAATACATCACATACTTTATGGATAAGTACGGGTTTGACTATAAGGCTATGGCTCGAGACCGGAAAAATTACAATCAAGAAACTTGGAAACAAATCCGGGCTAAAGTCAAAAAGTTTATGAAGATACCGCAACAGTATGCCAAGTACCTGGCCTCTAAAGGAATGCTAGATCAAGATATTAATGACGAAGACATCAGAAAGGAGGCACAAGCACTTGAGATGGACAGTGACTAAAATTATTATGTATTTTATAGTATAAAATTATGTTTACTCGTAATAAAAATGGTTATGAAAAAGTTACAAAAGATTTTCAAATTTCCCAGGACCATGTGTGATGAAATTACAGGTAAAAATTATATTTGTTAATGAAGAGGACTTGGTTTTATATTAGCATTTTAGAACTGGGTGTTTAGAATTCCAGAAAGGAATATTGGCAGTTAATTTTCTTTAACAAAAAGTAGAACTAGAAAGTAATCTTGAAAGATATGTGAGGGAAAATTGTTTATGACCTTGTCAATCACTAATACAGACATACATAGGTTAGTTGCAGATGGATGCTAGGACACAGTTTTGAAAGTAAATAAATTCAATTTTTGCAATCTATTAAATGTTACTAAATTATGTATTTTCAGTTATTACTGGCCAATCGGAATAATATTTTGTTAGTCCATGATAAGAGGGTAGTTTTTTTAATGGCTAATAACAGAAGAGATTTTGTCTTATTGCAATTTTACATCATTGTTCAAGTCACTGACGTTCTGACTAAATGTGACATTCAATGGTCACATTTGGTCCGAACAGTTTAATATATTCTGCTTTTGGGAAATTATCAAAATGACATTTTGATAATATTTTAGTAAGGCTAAATATTTCTAATAAGTATCAATTTAAAAACAATTGAATATTTATTCACACTCGTAATTTTATCAATTTCATTACTAACTGATAATTATTCTGACGTAACTGATTGATTGCAGTCTAATATAATAGGAGATTTCTTATATTTAAATAAATAAATTCCTATATAGGAATATTTTTCGGGGTGAAACCGTGTTCCCTCCACCAACGTTTCGGAGGCCCTTGCGGCCTCCATCATCAGGGTGTTAAATTTTTATTGTATCTCAATAGAGACGAAGAAACAAACTTGTAAAAAGTTTGTTTCTTCGTCTCTATTGAGATACAATAAAAATTTAACACCCTGATGATGGAGGCCGCAAGGGCCTCCGAAACGTTGGTGGAGGGAACACGGTTTCACCCCGAAAAATATTCCTATATATGTTAACCGTGGAAATTTAAGTTCTTACTTGACGAGCCTCTATGGGGAGGATATCTTCAATTCTTTGGCGTAAAAAATAGGAGTGTTTACTCCAGGCGACTTCTAAACAGTGCGCTAGGAGGCGGTAGCCTCTTCGCATTGTGTTAATAAAGTAGTTTGCTAAATGCTAAACAATCATTCTTCACAGATGCCGCTGGTAGGTGAATCTTAAAAACAATTAATTAGTACAATCAAATCTACATAGATGGCTAGCTGGAACTGACACGTGAAAATAAGTATGAATTTGGAGTATATATACAACTTCCAAAAAATGTATCTTGCATGATCATAATAACAATGGTGGAATGGGGAATGTTGTAATTACATAAAGCGTGCGCTTAACCCAACCAATGACAGGTCATAAGTCCTGTAAACACCTTGATCATCCATGTTCAGTTTCCAGTTTGTTTCTTCGTCTCTATTGAGATACAATAAAAATTTAACACCCTGATGATGGAGGCCGCAAGGGCCTCCGAAACGTTGGTGGAGGGAACACGGTTTCACCCCGAAAAATATTCCTATACCAAATAAATTCCTTATAAACAAGATATTTTTTTTATCTATTACGTAAATCCGTTGGTAGATTGGGAGGCGTGATGTATTATTCCTTTACATAAGTTTACCACCCCAAAAAGGTATTAAATAAAGTTTTGTATAATAAAGGAGTAGGAGTTTAAAGGGGGTTGATTGCGTCACCCTCTCCCAGAGGGAGAAGCATGTAAGGGTCTTCATCTCCCTGGTTACAGAAGTCTCCTAGGTTACCATAAGGGGAAGAAATCAATAACAGGTCTGTTAAAATCAACACTCTTTTATGTATGTATGTAATGTGCAAAAAATAGCCAGGATCTCGACACCACTCACACATACAAGTAAATTTGTATAAAATCTCTAATTATTGAATACAGCTGCCTTTTATGTTCCAGGGCAATTTTTTTATTAACTTTTAAATTAGACAATTTTATATTTCATGTATTATAGAATGATTATATTGTATTTTCTTTTATGCTTGGAATATTATCATACATAATGAGGAGAGATCATGTAATCAATCAATAAAATATCTTCTCTTCTTCTTCATGTAGACCTTGTGGCCTCTTTCTCGAGAGGAATTGGCCTCCTGCGGTCGGCTCCCAGCTATCGATTCATCTTTTTTGTGGTCAGCCTGGTGGTCGTCTGTCTTGTGGATGGCTGTGCAACACAATGTGAGGGAGTCTAGATTCGTTCACATTGATCTTGATAGGGTCCATAAAATAGAAATTATCTAATTGCACTATTTAAAAGTTATTAAAAGAAAACTTGGGATATAAAAAGGAACTCTAAATATAATTCAAAATTAATCCTCACCATGAGGACTAGCCAACTGATCATCGCTCCGTCTCTTCCAAAGGGAAGGTAGAAAGAATGGACTGCCACACTGTTGATATTGATATACTTCTCTTGCTTCATCGCATTCATACATTATGCACATACATTTTATTTATTTATATAATACACGAATGAGACATTTGGACACAAAACGGTGTAACAAAGATAAAACAACGACATGGAACCAAAAAATTATACATATCAGAAGGAACCCAAATATATTGACGTCAGTGAGGCAGTACTCTTTCTTGAATTTGTAATATATTTTTTTATGAACACTGCCTCACTGACACTAAAAATGTCCAAATCCGAGACGATTAGATTCAATGTCTTAATTGCTCTTCCTACTGGTATCACCAATGGCCGGTTGGTTCTGCGTGACGGAGCAAACAACAATTGATGTCGGCGCTGTTGCAGTTAAAAAATACCTATTTGCTCCAGAACATAGGGGTTCTCAATAGAGCCCCGAATCAGCTTGAAAAAATGCGTTGCCATAAATCCTTCCCTCCTCAGTTCGAGGGAGTTATACCCAAGAAAAATGCTATTGGATAGAGCCAAGGATATACCCCGTACTATCTCATTCATGTAGAGGGTTCTCAACAATTTCTTTTGAACCCTCTCCAACATGAGAGAATACTGAGCTTCATGAGGACTCCATATCACGGCACCTCCCTGGAGCCTGCTTCTGACTAAGGAGTTGTATAGAGTTCTTAGGACCCGGGTGTCTCTGAAAACCCCAACAGTTCGAAGAACAAAACCCAGCATCTTTAACGAAAAGTCACATACCTACCTTCTCGATCTGAGCACGAAATGTCAATCGACTTTCGTAGATTACATACCTATCTCTGTTTGTCCTAGTTTGAGGCTTTCATTACTCATGGAATATCGATGATATGTGATGTGGTGCGCCCTAGAGAATGACATTATAACACATTTGGATATGTTGAAGTAAATCTGGTTGCGTTTGCTCCAGTCAACAATCCTGTACCTATATATCGGATTCCAAATGCAAACAGTCCTCCAATGTTGTTATTTTTAAGAAAATTTTAGGTCATCTGCAAATTAAAGAAATCGCGAGAAGTGTATTGCTTTCGTGATATCGTTTATTAAGATTGAGAAATGAAGTGGACCTAGGTTTGAGCCTTGGGGTACACCTGAATAAACATAAAATGGTTGGGAATGAAATTCTTCATACGATACAAATTGCGTCCTCTCTTTTAGGTAACTTACAAAGAAAGATACAAGACGAAAAGAAAAACATATTTCTTTTACTTTACTGATAAGAATATCATGATTTACATCGATTTCTCCGACTCCTCGCGTGGCCTACATTTAATATTTGATAGATTTAATCGTGCCACATTCTCCTCAGTCTTCCTCTATTTCTTATTCTGTTTTCATCATTAACATTTACATTATTTACCATTCTTTCTTCATTCGGGCATTCTTCTCATAGCCATACTATAAATGTTCCGACTGAGGTTTTCCATGGTTTCCTAAGCTAAGGTAAATGTCAGAATGATTCAAATCTGTAGAGTTAAAATTAAATACAAAATAAAAAAGAAAATCTTATAATAACTAGTAATATCTTTGAGATATTACTACAGCAAGGATCATATTATTATAATCAATAAAGGAAAAAATAAAAACCATTGTAATGAACCTTTCATTCTTTTGATTATTACACTATCATTCGCACTGTATTCAATTCTTATATTTGCATTTAACTCTATCATATTACAGATTTACCGCACATTTGTGTAAGAGTTATTATGTTGCCAGTTCCATGCTTTACTTCCGTACATAAGCATTGTTGGTAGTTAGTGACCGGTTTAATAAAAAATATCAAAGTTAGGTACCGCGGCGCTCATTTTTTTTAAAACATAGCTTCAAAATTTTGTGTTTATATCATGGTAAAGTTACATTGTATCATTAGCCCGGTAAGGCCATTTTAGATTTACGCGACCGCCCGCAATATTTGAGTATATGGTAGTGTGATGCAGAAGGGTAAAGATACAATACCCACATATCCGTGTCCACCCTATACTCGTACCAACACACACGCATATATCATAAATACACATCTACAAGCAATAAATCAATCGAGCAAATATTGGATGTACCTTTACAAAAATAAAGGAATTCCCCTGCGCAGTGCACCAATTGAGCGTGTGCGCAGTATATCTACATATATGAAGGTACAGATCTACATCAGGTGTACAGGTATAATTACACATGAATGTACACACCTATGATAACGAACATACACAGTTACAAAAATTGATTTTATGCGAGCCACTATATATTAATTTGATTCGCGAATAAGCAAAATAATAATATGTATAAAGTTATCATTTGGGCACCTTGTTTCTTTCATTTGGCCACTACATACCATAATTCATTGATTATGTTAAACATTTAGAAATATGAATTCTGAATATGATCCGAGTCACGTGATCAGCTTATAGCTTCATTTAGCTTGATATTACAATTGCTATATTGTAGGTATATGAAACTAAATTGAAAATGATTCATTCAACAAATAACTCTTTTGAAAACAATAACTCCTCCATCATTTATTTGTTGATTTACCTCACCGAGAGAGGTAAAGCAACAAATAAAATACCCCGAACCCGCAAATCCCCAGGTCCTAACTCAATATCTAACCAAATTATCAAAGACATGCCCTAACTGTAATCTTCAACGCATACCCAGGCTCCGATACTTCCCCAAAACCCTAAAATATTCCAAATGTTATTCTCTTTCCTAAACCTGGTAAAGAACCGATAGCTCCTGCGAATCAAGACCTTTTTCACTGCACTGGTCAATTTTTGGAAAAGCTAATACAATTAACACCTAACACGACACTTCACGATGAGAGCACTATTCCAGAATTTCACTGCGGTTTCTGTACCCAAAACTCCAATAATATTAGTAGTTGAACACGGTAGTTTAACTCATTAAAATAACTTTTATACGTGTAAACTCACCACATTCTTTTCCTGGACGTCAGCAAAGCATTTGACCGCGTTTCGCACACCAACCTGTTACATATAATGGGTAAAGAAACTATCCCACTGCCTATAATCCAGCTTTTTGACTGATCGCTTCTTCAGTGTTAAAATCAACAAGATCAAATCCCTTGTACGCTCTATCAGAGGAAAAGTTTCACAGTATCTACAGGGCTCAGTAATGGCTGCTACTCTGTTCTATACATATTGTAGTGACATCCAACTCTCCCGTGATCATAACACCTACATCCTAAAAGACAAATTGGCACATCATTATTAATCCGAGTAAAAGCGCAACGACCCTTTTCAACAAAAGACTCACCCCTCAAACATTCCTAATACCAATTTTTCAGTCAAAACGTTCTTGGATTAACGAAATGAAATACCTAGGGGTAAACTTGTATTCTCAACTGACATGGAGGGCACACATTATAAATAAAGTCAAAGCCGTGTCAAGAGCAATCTCAGCCATCTACCCAATATTGGCCAGAAATCAATCAAATCAAATCAATCAAATCAGTTTATTAACTCAAAAGACATTACAAACAGCAAAATGTTCAAGGCATCTATTGAGTACAGGTAAAATATTATAAAAATTCGACATAATACCAGGAACGCATTAGAAGTGGTTCGACCTTAGAAAATATTAAACTCGGCTTCGATAATAAGCTAATGATTTAAAAAACGGTCATAAGAGCGATCATAATATCTGGGTCTATTCATCTTCGAGTCACAACTCTAAATCTTCCAAAATAAGGCTATCAAATAATTGCTTGGTACGCAATCATGGATCAAGATCACATAACTTCACCTAGAATCGGGAATTCCGATGACAGATGAATAAATTCAGGAACTCACCGGATTTTTTTACAAAAGACTCCCATCACATTTTAACGGTATAATTAAATACCTCTCAATCACCCCCAGCACCCACAAGCGCCCAAAATCGATCCTCACTTGTTCAATTCAATTGTAAGACAGATTGCTATCTACGAGTATATGAACTCCTCATTCATTCATTTCTCGGCGCTACATCCCGGTGTGGGACTTGGCCTCCTCCACAACGGTCCTCCACTGACTTTTGTCTCTGGCCATCTCTCTCCATTCCCCAGCTCCTTCCATTTTCTCCCAATCTTGTTCCACGCAATCCGCCCATCTTTTCCTCGGTCTGCCTCTTGGTCTCTTTTCGCGAGGCACCCATTTGAATATAATTTGTGGTGTTCTACCCTCTAGTATTCTTTCCACCCTCTAGTATTCTAGTATTCTTTCCAGAATCTCACTACTGTTTCCTGGTTAATTAGTTCTTCAAGTTCAAGGTTTCTTTTAATTCCAATAAGTCCCATCCTTACAGAAACTCCTAGAAACTTTAAACTCTTTGAAGGAGATATTTCTATCCCTCCTAATTTCAAAGGGTCAGAATCTAGAAGATGTTGTCGCCGAGGAGAGGCCACCCATATAAGTTGTGTTTTTGTGGGGTTTAGTGTAAGTTTATTTTGGAGGCGGTTCAGAAAAAAAAACTGAGATATCTCTACATAAGGGATTATGGTAGCTATCCATGGCTCTAACCCACGGTATTTCATTTGGGAATGTTGGGGACCAACTCTGTAGCTTCGAAGAGATGGTCATCTCATAACCCATTTCTTTTGATTAATCAGAGGATGTCTCGAGAACTCGGCCGTGCTGGAGAATGTTGGCATTTTTGTTCCTGATAGATATCTCTAGCAGCGAAAGCGTAGATTGTTTTACCTACCGGCCGCGGGTAGAACCTTTGGTGACACCGTGGGAAGCGCAATCAATCTGCTGAACGTGACCTCCTCGGAGATCGACGTCTTTTATTTTAGTGAAAGTAGGTACGTTCAGAAAACAAACATCTCTTGAGTGTCTTACTAAAGTCGAATCATCTTTCATG
Organism: Lepidostoma basale; assembly: GCA_022606425.2. NCBI lineage: Eukaryota > Metazoa > Arthropoda > Insecta > Trichoptera > Lepidostomatidae > Lepidostoma > Lepidostoma basale. The sequence goes on along the minus strand of JAHDVF020000026.1, from coordinate 17,456 downwards.
GGTTCCTATGTATTACATTTTAGCTATTCTCAATAGATGCCTTAAAGCTTAATTTAATTTGTAATATCTTTTTGGAAAATAAACTGATTTGATTTAAAATTATTTGAATTTATTTTTTTAACTTTCAGTTCAGGAGTTTTCAGTAATCTTTATTTTGTGAATTCAGGGTCAATTTTGAGAGGGTTCAGACAATATTCTCAGGTATCTATGAGAGTATTCTTTTAGTTATCCGTGGACCCATTCCACTGAATTCGTATTGGACACGCTGGGAACCAAAAGTTTGCAGATAAGAAATATTAAAAAAAAACTTATTAGGAGATCCCCTATGAACTCCCGTCATCTTGAAGAATATCCGTTTTTATGTTCTAGGTAAATATCTTCGATAGCGTTATAGAATGGCTGATTTTTTACATATTTTAAGTTAAAGACACCGGTTTTCTTTTATGCTTCGATCGATTCAATCAAATTCGCACAGTTTAAATTTCGTGCAAAATAAATTTTCCTCACCGTCTAATCCAATTTTACATGTATTTTTGTCCTGTTGTGTTTGTGTTAGTGTCGGATCGTTATCGCTGCGCGTGTGGTGGTTAAGCTTTGAATGTATTGTATTATGAATGTGGTCGTGCTGTTATATCTCTGGTTTCGCGTTGTTTTCGTTTCAATTTAACATTGTAATCTGTGCTCGCAGTCGGGCAGGCGCTTGAGTACTGGATTTTTGGTTACTTTCAGTTCGTTTTGTTTACCTACTGCTTGCGTCTTGTCATTTTCTAATGTCAGTTTGGAAGTGTACTGTTGGATAACTGCTATTATCCTGTATTTTTCTTGAGACTTTGCTTAATTCAATCGCGCTCATGTCATTCCATATAAAACCTGAACATTCCCATTGCGGAAGCAATGTAGATTTAGACGAAATGAACGTAAGAGCCTTCACTGTTTTGAAAGCAATGTTTGGGGGTTCAACTGAGGAAGTCATCATACGAGACGTTTTGTCTAACTGCAATGGAAATTGTGAGTATATAGTTGTTTTGTGACTATTTTGTTTGTAATTATTTTTACTTCATGGTACATTTAAATTGCGTTTATAAACATTATGTATCTCAAAACTATTTTTAAGGGCATACATATGTTATGTTTTTTATACTAATCCCGTTTCTGTTTTCCGACAGTAACAATACTATTTGATGAGGAAATAAATATTGTAGCTTAAATGTTATTCTGTTAAAAGCCATACTTATTGTAGAATTGATTATCTGTTGGTTTGAATTTTATATTGAGTCAATATATTCAACACATCACTAAGGACTTTATTTCTTTGAATGTGCAGTCTATTGCAACTTCAGGTTACAGTATAATGTTTTGGAGTTAGGGAACATTCTTTCAAACCTCTCGAGATAAGCCATCTTAATGATCTATCGACATTTGATAATCAGTAAGATAGCACAAGCACAGCTTCAGGACATCAAAATATTACAGTTTTAGGAAGAGAGCAACCTAATTTCAAAAATGGACGCAAAAAATCTAAAAATTATATGAAGGCAGCACCTAGTAGCACTGCTATGATAGCGTGCCAATACGTCTCATACATGTGTTATTTATTGTTGGTACCCAAACAAAGCATCCAATATACAGTAGTGATAAGTAATAAAATATATATTAGGTCCTTACACATGAAATTGGCGTTTTGCCGTACTGACAACTTTGATCTCAAATATCTTCTCTTTGGTTAGGAATTCCAAATTCAAATTTATACAGCTATTTACTCAAGTATTTGTGTTTCGAAAATTATAATTAATTTGTTTTTTCCTCAATTGTTTTTTTTCTTTGCGTCACTCAGTTTACAAAATGGAAAACTTGAAATATCGCGTTATTTACGAGTACGAGTTCCACCGTGGCACCAGTGATGCAGAAACGGCTCGAAGGATTAATGATGTGTATGGCGACGGTGCCGCAAAAGAAAACACAGTGCGTTTTTGGTTCCAACGTTTTCGTTCTGGAAATTTCGACCTGCAGAACAAGCCCCGTGGACGGCCGGAGACCAAAGTTGAAAATGAAGAATTGAAGGCTATTGTGGAAGCGGATCCATCGCAAACCACGTCCGAGTTAGCTGCAGGCTGCGGTGTTAGTGATAAAACTGTTTTAATCCACTTGAAGCAAATTGGGAAGGTGAAAAAGCTTGAAAGGTGGGTACCTCACAAATTGAGTGAAGCAAATCAACAAACGCGCGTTGACTGCTGCGTTGCATTACTCAACCGGCACAATAATGAAGGGATTTTGAATCGAATCATTACCTGTGATGAAAAGTGGATCCTGTATGATAATCGGAAGCGCTCATCGCAATGGCTGAACCCTGCCGAACCAGCCAAACCATGCCCCAAGCGAAAATTGACTCCAAAAAAGTTACTTGTGAGCGTTTGGTGGACTAGTGCTGGTGTCGTTCACTACAGCTTTCTTAAATCTGGCCAGACGATTACGGCAGATGTCTATTGTCAGCAACTGCAAACCATGATGGAAAAGCTAGCTGCTAAACAACCGAGGCTGGTTAATCGCTCTAGGCCACTGCTGCTTCATGATAACGCTAGACCACACACTGCACAACAGACGGCTACCAAATTAGAAGAGCTTCAATTGGAATGTCTAAGACATCCACCGTACTCTCCGGACCTTGCCCCAACAGATTACTATTTTTTTCGAAATTTGGATAACTTCTTGCAAGGGAAAAAATTCAACTCCGATGGGGCAGTCCAAACCGACTTCAAAGATTTTATTGATTCCCGTCCGAATGTTTTTTTTAGTAAAGGGATCGATGAACTACCTATGAGATGACAAAAGTGCATAGATAGCAATGGTACATACTTTGATTAAATAAATATATTATATTAAAAAAAAATCAACTTTATGTTCCTCCCATACAAAACGCCAATTTTATATGTAAGGACCTAATATTAAAACAGATTAGATGCCTCAGTTAGATGTGCACACCAAGAACATAGCATTGGAAGTTCAACTATCTCGTACCACCCTTCGGTATAAAGAACCGTCAGGCAAAACAAGACATTTTAAGATAAAAACAATAGCACGAGGCAAAGAAAAAAAAACAAATAAACAAATCAAAGTATAATAAAAAAACATATATACAAAACAGATAGAACGATACAATAGTATTACATGAAGAAAAAACAATTCACAATTCAATTATATCCAATCAAAATAGGTATAATAAGGCAAGGTATACTAAAACAATAGCAAGAGACAAAGAAAAAACAAACAAACAAACCAAGTATGATGAAAAAGAGATATGCAAATCGGATAGAACGATACAATAGCATTACATAAAGAAAAAACAATTCACAAATTAGTCCAAACAAGACAATATCTCGGGACAAAGAAAAAAAAATAAACAAATCGGGTAAAACAAGGCAGTTTACCCAAGATAGGGAAAAAATAACAACTATGCCTAAATTTAATCTTAATCTACATACTAAGTACCTGTTTTATAAAGCAAAAAGTACTCCTTTGGATGACAGATGTGTAAAGTCTCGTACAGAATGGAGGTGGCAGCGTTGGTATCAGCATTTAAGATCAGAAATAATAATTTGAAACATACAAACTTAAGTATAATTATTAAACATATTTTATGTCTGCCTGACACTAATTCACCCATTTGCTTATGAAGTATAATAAGTTCAAAATTGAAAGACTTCTCAAAACCATGCTACTTACGGGAAAATGTGGCAAGAATTTTCTCATTAATAAATAACAGCAGTTGAACAGTTTTTCATTAATAAATAACTTTTTTTTTTTACAAATTACTCCCACTTATGTATTTATTTCAACAGCGACCGCTTTCGCCGGGCTCACTAATATTGTTTTATTTGATAACTATTTAAAATAAAATGAACTTCCATTAGGAGATTTCAGTAAAATCATTAGATTTTCATTAATAAATATAAACTACGAAGAAATATGTGTAAAAACACATTCCATTACTTGAAAATTAGGTATAAGTCCTGTTTTGAGGAAAAAAGAAATGGTCTCGTTATACAAGGTTGATATTTCACATCTATCTTTATTTCTAAAACTTTTGTCAAATAAAAATGTGGCAGAAACACTGCAACTGAAATGAATATGATCTGGAAACATCCATTAGTCTTGTGTAGGCTCATTATTCGGCGTAGATATTTAGTATTTCTAATGTATTTATTGTGTTAAATGAAGATTTTGCGATTCATGCTGCCAGGATATGTGAGGTTCTGCGCTCGCTGTCACTGCTTACTCGGTGCTTCGTACTGATACGAATGGTTTGTTGTGTATTTCTATTACCAAAAGTATTTTCTTAATATTTAACTACGTTATAATTTTAAAAAGTTTAAGTTACACTTTCGTTCCCCAATTACTTCAAATGTTTATTATAAATTTCACAATATGTTTTTAAATTTATTTTTATGTGCGACGTTTTGTAGGATTAATTACCCCAACGCATTAGGAAAATACTGTCTGAATAGTGCAGTCTTCAGTAGTCTCTTAAATTTAAAATTGTTATCCTCATACTTAACACTAACAGGAAGTCTATTCCAAAACTAAAAAAAACTCGCTTTTTTTAAAAATTCATACCAGAATCGTAATATTTGTTTCTACTGAGTAAACATTCCCTTCCCTTGGGATGGGTGTCACGCAGATGTCCGAAGTACAGTCTTAGGTTAAAACGAAATCGTAGTTGTAATGAAAAATTAAATAATATGTAATCAATACGAATGAAAACATCAGTTTTCTAGAAGTTTTATTATATTTTATGGAAATGACATGTTTCTCCATTCTAAGGCATTATCAAATGTGACGAAATTTCAGCTTGTTGCTGTTTATATACATTAGTAAATGGAGCAGAATATGGTAATTAATGAAAATTTATGGGACTTTATACACTTTTAATAATTATTTAGGTAGGCTCAGAAATACTGGTTAAGTTACTACTCGTTAAGAATTTTTTTGACCATAATTACATAGTTAGGGAATACTAAATGATATTATATAAATCAAAAAAAGGTTATTTGAGGTAGGTTTCTAAGAAAAACATCTTTTTACAAATTGTTTACAAATGATTTTAATAAAACTTCTAGAAAATTGACATTTTAATTTGTATTAATTATTTAATATAGAGTTTTACATCATTGTTCAAAAAACAATAAATAAATAATATGTATTTTGGATCTATGAGTACATATCCGATTGCCGTTGAATTTATCTTCTTATTGAGTTTGATTCTCTTTGATAACTGGCGGTACCTGCTGCGTTCAGGGCACTATAATACACAATAACTGGATATGGCTGCGGTGCATCCTTCACCACTGTCTCACGTGTTTGTACTTGACAAGCGTCAGGCATCAATGCAAAAAGGAGTACATTTAATTGTTTAAATAATGTAATTTTTTTAATTATTATTTTTATGTCTCTTTCCCTGCTTTTATTTGAAATGCATGTTTAGTAGTGACATTGGTTATAAATTACAAATTTAATCATAAATAAATATCATTTTATGTCGTTTCTGTGTATCCCTAATGTTTATTAAGTATTCAATAGAATTATTATCCAAGTACCGCTGAGAAATAGTGTCCGGTTCCTGTACTTTCACTGAAATAGAAGAAAGTGGTTATTTAACATTATATGTTTGGGATAGAGTGTCGAATGAAAATATAAGAAGTGAATGAAAGTGTTATGAACAAAATAATGAAAGGATCATTAAGATGCTTTGGACGCATGGAAAGAAAGAATGGTAAAAAAAGTATATGTTAACGATAAATGGAAATAGAAATAGAGCACTATCAAATAAATCAGGGTGGTGTGTATAGTGCTAAAATGTTATATTCCTTTACTTGTATTATTACTATTATCTTTTTGTGAATTTTCATACTATTACCTTAGTTAATTTTATCTTGATTTTAGTTTAGTTAAATCTCATTTCATAAGTCTATAATGTTAACTCTGTTCATTTATATTTGTGGTAACATGTAATTGCCCTTATTTGAGTACTTTTTTGTGTATTTTTATATATATGCTTATTCGCTGTTTGTTACCCTAAAATAAATAAATAAATAAGTCAAATATTGAATGTCGGCCTCGTGAGGAGTCACAGAAATTGACGTGTGCATGACACAATGTATGCATGTTGAGGAAACGAGAGAAGTATGTCAGGAAAGAAAAGTGTGGTAGTGCATTCATTTGTTTGCGTGATGGTTAGTTGGTTATGTTTGGGATGCAATGAGAAACTTTGATAATTCTCATTATGGTTATTATAACTGTAATTAAAATAATATTTGGAATAACTGGATATTTATAAATTAGCTTTTCCACTATCCCGTGTTATCAATTTTATTTTCCTATGAATATGGTGTAGTGCGTACAAAGTTTTAATTTCCAAAGACTCCTATATTTTTTTAAATAAATTATTTTATTTTATTTCCTTTAAACTTAACATGTTAACTGCTACTTGATGTCTAGAAAACATTTTTTTTGTGTCTCATGTACGCTTATAAAGCTCTTGTCTTACATGGGTCACTGGGACGGATTTGATTTGATTTGAAGAAATATAAAATACTTGTTGTTCACTTAATCTTAATAATCGGATGTCACATGATCAGATGGAGAAATACTGCACTTCTTGGTATCGCTGCTTTCATAATAATCAGTGCACACTCTATTGTGTGGTTTTAGTATGATTAATACAAAAGCTGATGTTGCCATTACCCCAACTTTTCTTATGTATTTTTTCATATATGTACGAGAATGTAAGACTTTATCATAAACCCTAAATCCCCCCTCGCCCTCTTTCGGAGGGACACTCCGGGCCATGCATTTAGCCCCATCATAAAACAACTACCAAATCACATTCCAACAATGTTTCCTACAGCCATAATAGCCATTAGAGCTGAACCTCTGTAAGCCAGAAGATCCAAGTCCAAGTCCAATCAGTGATGTGTATCTCGTACATTCTCAAAACTGTGATTGGCCGTTGATCTGCATCATCAATACCTTATCCTTTTATTATTCAATAGCTTATCATTATACATCAGACTTGGTGTTTTTTTATAACCATTCATGTTCCTCAAGGACGTAACTAGCTCAACTTTGATGTAGGTACCAGAAGAAACTGGTTGAAACTATGAAAGCAAGTGAAATGAAACTAAATACATATTAAATATTAACAAAGTTTTTATATAAAAATATATTACAATGAACTTCTATCAAGAAATTTCAATTAACAACATTAATATTTAAGTTATATGATTTTTAAGGAGCATGTAGGCTCATATTTAGCAATTTGCTAATTGTATAAATTAATTGGGTTATAGAAGTCTGTGATATACATAAAAAAGACATATGTTCGTTGTGTTTTTGGGTAACACCGTGTGATTTGGTAAACTCCTTCTCGACCGACGTTTCGGAGATCGTTGCAGTCTCCATCTTCAGGGTAATGAATGTGATATGTGTTGTGTCTGCTAAGGTACTTCACCGTTGTACCGTGTCGCCGGCAGTGTGTACGTGTGAGACAAAGGTTCCCAGAAATAGCTTGGCACAGGGGGCATTCCGAACCGGTATGTCGCCGGCAGTGGGTTATTCCCCGAATTAGCTAATTACAAGGGGCCCATTCCCGGGTGGTGTGTCACCGGGCGGCGCGCGCCTCAGTCGGGCGGGTTGTATATTTTGTAGTACCGGATACCACGCGGGTTTAAGACGGAGGCCGTCGTCTCTGTTGATGTTTTGCGGGTGTTGATAAATTTCAATTGCCTCGCTGATGAGACGTGCACGTTGGCTCCTCGGTCTGTCTAGTACCGAGGGCTCAAAATTGAAACGATGACCGGTGTCCACGAAGTGTTCGGCGAGAGCAGATTTGTCGGGATAGCCGAGTCTGCAAGCACTTTCGTGTTCACTGGTTCGCTTTTTTATCGTGCGGGCTGTTTGTCCCACGTATACTTTGTCACAGCCGAGGCAATCCAATTTATACACTCCGTCCGTCTCTAGAGGGTATTTGTCTTTTGCAGAGCGGATAACATGTCCGACCTTAGTTGTTGCCCCGTATACAGTTTTAATCTCGTGCCTCCGCAGGATCTTGGATATCTTGTCCGTGACTCCTTTTATGTATGGCAAAAAGGCCAAGGATTTTGTTGGTATCTCCTCTTTGTCTCCGCGTGGGGCCTGTGCTCTTTTAATAACACGTTGGATATTAAGATTGCTATATCCGTTGCACTGCAGAGCCTCAGTGAGGGTTCGCAGTTCACCCTTCACCGAGGACTCCTCGCTAATGCGGATAGCTCTAGTTACCAACGTGTTAATCAGGCCCCTCTTCTGCGCGGGATGATGGTTGGAGTCAGCGTGCAAGTATCGCTGCGTGTGAGAAGGTTTCCTGTATACGGTGTGCCCCAGCCTCCCATCTTTCTTCCTCCTTACTTCTACATCAAGGAATGGCAGGATGCCGCTCTTTTCAATTTCGACGGTAAAATTAATGAGAGGGTGCAAATTATTTAAGTGCGCCAAGAAGACGTCCAACTCGTTCCTCCCGTGTGGCCAGATAGCAAAGACATCATCAACGTATCTAAGCCACACTTTGGGAGTTAGGGACGCCGTGTCTAGTGCCGTCTCTTCAAATTTCTCCATGAAAAAATTGGCTATTACTGGAGATAGTGGGGATCCCATGGCGACGCCCTCCACCTGCTCATAAATCTCTCCCATGAAGGAGAAGTAGCCGCTTTTAAGGCAGTGCCTAAATAGCTCACATATGTCGTCGTCAAAGATGTGTCGTGAGTGAAGAGGCTACGTCCATCCTCGCTAAAGGGCTCAACTATGCGATTGCTCCGAAAAAGATTCCTGTGAAAAATATTATATGTGGAGTAGAAACAGCCATATGGAAGTGTCCGGTAGCTACTGCCGAGGAAATAAGGCAAGATACCAGTATCATTCTAAGGAAAGCAAAGCCGCCACCCGCAAATACAACATACAAAGAACGCGCCGCACTTCGCGAACTCCGAATTAATGACAAAATAGTGGTTCTCCCGGCAGACAAAGGCAACGCCACTGTCATTCTCGATATGATTAAATATGTTGACAAGATGCGTTCTCTGCTTGACACTTCTACATACAAGAGGCTTAAACATAACCCCACTAGCAAGATCGATAGGAAGACACGTGAGCTGGTAAAGGCCTCTAGCATCGACAAGGAATTTCACTACAAACTTTTTGTGCGAGCAGCGAGAACACCGGCTATTTACGGCCTGCCGAAAATTCACAAAAACGACGTACCTCTGCGCCCAATTGTCAGTACAATCGGTTCACCTACTTATCATCTCGCTCAGCACTTATCTACTCTACTCCAGCGCCACATCGGGAAGACAAGCTCATTCGTCAGAGACTCCGTACATTTCATTGAAATGATAAACGAAATCAATGTTAGCAGTGATGACATTTTAGTCAGTTTTGACGTGGAGTCTCTCTTTACAAACGTGCCGATGGATGACTCGCTGTCGATGGTTGCGGAGATCTTTGACGACGACATATGTGAGCTATTTAGGCACTGCCTTAAAAGCGGCTACTTCTCCTTCATGGGAGAGATTTATGAGCAGGTGGAGGGCGTCGCCATGGGATCCCCACTATCTCCAGTAATAGCCAATTTTTTCATGGAGAAATTTGAAGAGACGGCACTAGACACGGCGTCCCTAACTCCCAAAGTGTGGCTTAGATACGTTGATGATGTCTTTGCTATCTGGCCACACGGGAGGAACGAGTTGGACGTCTTCTTGGCGCACTTAAATAATTTGCACCCTCTCATTAATTTTACCGTCGAAATTGAAAAGAGCGGCATCCTGCCATTCCTTGATGTAGAAGTAAGGAGGAAGAAAGATGGGAGGCTGGGGCACACCGTATACAGGAAACCTTCTCACACGCAGCGATACTTGCACGCTGACTCCAACCATCATCCCGCGCAGAAGAGGGGCCTGATTAACACGTTGGTAACTAGAGCTATCCGCATTAGCGAGGAGTCCTCGGTGAAGGGTGAACTGCGAACCCTCACTGAGGCTCTGCAGTGCAACGGATATAGCAATCTTAATATCCAACGTGTTATTAAAAGAGCACAGGCCCCACGCGGAGACAAAGAGGAGATACCAACAAAATCCTTGGCCTTTTTGCCATACATAAAAGGAGTCACGGACAAGATATCCAAGATCCTGCGGAGGCACGAGATTAAAACTGTATACGGGGCAACAACTAAGGTCGGACATGTTATCCGCTCTGCAAAAGACAAATACCCTCTAGAGACGGACGGAGTGTATAAATTGGATTGCCTCGGCTGTGACAAAGTATACGTGGGACAAACAGCCCGCACGATAAAAAAGCGAACCAGTGAACACGAAAGTGCTTGCAGACTCGGCTATCCCGACAAATCTGCTCTCGCCGAACACTTCGTGGACACCGGTCATCGTTTCAATTTTGAGCCCTCGGTACTAGACAGACCGAGGAGCCAACGTGCACGTCTCATCAGCGAGGCAATTGAAATTTATCAACACCCGCAAAACATCAACAGAGACGACGGCCTCCGCCTTAAACCCGCGTGGTATCCGGTACTACAAAATATACAACCCGCCCGACTGAGGCGCGCGCCGCCCGGTGACACACCACCCGGGAATGGGCCCCTTGTAATTAGCTAATTCGGGGAATAACCCACTGCCGGCGACATACCGCTCCGGAATGCCCCCTGTGCCAAGCTATTTCTGGGAACCTTTGTCTCACACGTACACACTGCCGGCGACACGGTACAACGGTGAAGTACCTTAGCAGACACAACACATATCACATTCATTACCCTGAAGATGGAGACTGCAACGATCTCCGAAACGTCGGTCGAGAAGGAGTTTACCAAATCACACGGTGTTACCCAAAACACAACGAACATATTGCTGCCAACCGTGAAAATCTACGCAATAAAAAAGACACATTACCAATGGTCAAGTTGGATGCACATCATTGCATTCTATGTATAAAGACAGCATCACATTGTATAGACAAAGGTGAAGAGAATGGGGTCTGGCAGCGCTATTATCGAGTTAAAGTCCATTATATGCTCTCGAGTCACGTTAGATCCCGTCTGAGTGAGGTCACAGTCGGACACGACAATTTGCATGTCTTGGAGTACCGCAGACTCAATCCACTTTCTAAAAGGACTTCTGGGTATAGAACTCTTTTTAATATACCCATCATATTTTGTAAAAATGTGTTTGTCTCAAATAATTATTTCATTTATCTTTTAAATAATTTGGCCAACTTCCATCAAGCACATGCTGTAAGGAACAAGCTAGTTGAAAGATAATTTTATTAAGATATTTTATTGTTTCCTATCTGAGTGTTAATGTTTTGCATTTCATGCGATGTGACTTGCGAGTTAGTAGAATTTGCTATGATTGTGTTATGTTTTGTGTTGTAGTATAATCTTGATTGTTTGTATTTTTTTATTTCATTTATTATTTTTATTTTTTATTATCTCTTTCAGTGACTGCTTCCATGGAATACTTAATGAATATTACAAATTCAACAGAACTAAATCTAAATGGAGAAAAACTCATTTTGAATCCTAATCACGAAGACACAAACACGGACAACAAAGAGGCAAAGTTATCTGTTTCTTCCAAAAATGAGCAGAGCGAACGTGAAAGAATACCCAAGTCTTTGAGTTCACCACAGAAACTGACTTCAAAAACCAATTATCAGAATGCGATTGACGACACAAACTGTGGTTACCGCGTGTGCGTGCTGCTACGAGGTTTGCCAGGTAGCGGTAAGACCACCCTGGCCAAGCAGTTTGTGCAGGCTACGGTCAAAGGCGACCCCGCCAACCATGTATTCAGCACTGATGATTTTTTTTGGATAAGAAATTCTTACAACTACAGCGCGGCAAAAGTGCCAGAAGCCCACTCCTGGAACCAAAAGAGGGTGAAGAATGTTCTGTGCCAAGGCTTAAGTCCCGTTATCATAGACAACACTAATTTAGAACTTTGGGAAATGAAATTTTATGCTCAGAATGCAGTTGAAAATGGATACATAATACATATCTTGGAGCCGCAGACTCGCTGGGCGCAGACTGTCAGTATTTTGGCCTCTAAAAACTCCCACAATGTTCCAATTGAGAAGATACGCTATTTGAAATCTAAATATCAACCTATTCATAGTAAAGATGATTTTATAAAATATTTTGATTTGAAATATCCACCTTCAATGGTGCTACCTAAAACAAGAGCTTTTCCGCCTATCTCCCTGGCCCCCGTGACACTTACGTCTTCTATTTTACAACCGACCATTCTACATTCGGTTCATAATACACAGAAACCTTTAGAGTTAATTGACACTTCTAATTCTCCTTATTTCGGATCTCCGCCAATGAAAGAGTTTCCCAAAAAGCCTAACAATGGAGTTGGGTCAGAGTTTATCAATTGGAGTAATAATTCTGACAGCTCCCTGACCATTCGAGACTGGAAGGAACCCACTAATACTAATGCTTCCTTTTCTACTGGAATTAATTTTGAAAATAGAATGAATATCGGAGAAGTGTCACCGAGTCCAGGTCTGGATTTTAATTCATCTAGTCCTAAAATATTACCGGAGCCTAAACCACAACGGACCCCAGCAAGAAGGAGACAGGATAAGTCAGCTTTGTTCCCTTCAGAAAGCATTAATTGGGAGCCAATAAGTACATGTATGTCTGATTGGGAGCATGTTGAGAAACCCATTTCCAATGCTGTAGATCTAATGACCGATCTCTCAAAAAAAACATTTACTGCGGAGTATGTCAATGCTTCAACAAATACAATGAGCCATGACACACAACCAGTAAATTTTTGGAATTTTAAAATATTAAAGCCCATCAGTCGTGACATCAATAGTTCTTATGTATCCCCTAAACAACCTACTCCTCGTCTAAAAATCTGTTTGGACAAAGGAACCATGACTCATGACGTAGGCGACATCTGCCAGAATGGGGAAGACCTGAAAAATAATTCTGAAAGTTTGGAATGTATGCGCAATATGTTTCATGATATTCCACAAGTTTACTTGCAACATGTTTTGGATAAATGTAAAGGCGATGTAAACTGGGCGGTAGAAATATTACTAGACGGGAAGACAGGCGACGCCCTCGTGCTCTCTGAGCAACCCGAGCTGGTTAGCGAGGAGGCCAAGGAGAACGCCGCGGAGGCGGCCGAGGGAGCTTCGCTTCCGCAGGAGAGCCCTTCCATTCACGATAGCTTACAACATGAGACCGAAGATGTGGAAGTCCCGGAAAAAGAGGACAATTCTTTTGTTCTCAAATCTATTGAATTAAAGAAACACTTGGAAGAAAACTTTGTTATTAGTGATACTCATTACTCTGAACATGTTCAAAAGCTGCGAAAAAAGATCCACGGTGATAAAAACCCTCAACTTTCTACAGGGAATGATCATATTGAAAATGTCCCCATTACTGAGTCGGTGCCTGAGCCCGGGCCTTCTGGAAGATCTGCCAGCGAGAGCTCCGGGGAGAGTGAAGAAGATACCATCGTATCCGTAACGGTGGGCAAGGAGTTCATTGAGAATATGCAGAATCTGTTCGGGACTTTTGCAACGGCCGACTACAGCCTGGAGCCAATTATCCACATGCCTTTTTCCATGGTCAGCCAGATCCATGCCCTCTGGATGGAATCTGTGTGTAACCAAATATATGTGCAAAAGGAATACAGGAAGGCCATTTTAAAAGAAGACGAAGATTTTGCCAGGTAATCATATTTCTTATGCATCCTTAGTTTTCTTTTATTTTGCACCATACCATTAACATTATTTGCAAATTTATTAAAAGCTGATTGTCATGAAGGAGATTTTTACTCGATGTAAATGAATTATTACTAAAATGTGCTCCTTTTTATGTCTAGGCTAGTTTGTAGTGCCGCACAATTAAACTTTTCGCATCTTTACATCGTTCTGATGAAACTTGGGCGCAAGCGAAACTAGTTAGCAATAAGTATAACATATTAACCACACCGTGGTTAAATACAGTGTTCTTAGAATTTATTTATCTCTATAAACTTAAAACATTTTTTTCACTGTCCATTGTTCTTGCACTAACTCAGTTTAATTAATTTGATTTTTGTTGACTTCAGTCTAGTAGAAAAATATTTCAATCCATGTATTTAAATAATTATAAACATCACAGATACATAAATCCAAATCTTTTACAACTTCAAAAAAAGAATTACAAAATATAAAGAGCAATAAGTACAATAAGAAAACACAAAAATATGATGTAATTATTTTTATTTTATAAATTAGAAATAGATGCTTTCTGTTGGTAGCCACACTTGCGTGAGAAATGTCCACTTCCGAAGTAATGCGGTTTAGAAGGATTATTGCCGAGCCCACGGGCATTACCTTGGGTAAATTGGTTATGCACAATGACAGGTGAAATAATCTGTGTTCCCATTGTCACAGATTGATTTAACTTTGTCTGTTGGGGGCAAACAAAGCCAAGTCATTCAAAATGTCCGAGTTCTGTATTCGAACCACGAATCAGTTGATAAAAATTAACACACAAATGGATAGTTCGTAATTTTTTAAATGGTTGGTCCAGCATACCCAGTAAGAAATCAGTATCAAACTTTTTCTGTAACTTGTCGAACTCTCTTATACTAGATTGGTCAAGCCCAGTTATTATGAACAAGGCAGACTGAACAGACATTTACATGTTGCTTCAATATTGTGCTGCTTCATATATTTAATCTAGGTGTATGAATACCTTTTTTTTTAATTCACTGCAATCGAAATATATACACGTAGGCTTCATTTCTTCCGGTTAATAATTGAATTGTAGTATTATAGAGAAATTATCGCAGTGTCCAAACATAATTAGATGAACTAATATAATCATAACAATATGAATCACCAAAGTTAACCACTTAACCCTCTGTAATAATTGTTATGTTTTATTAATTAATATAATACAAATGAAAACATCTGTTTTCTAGAAGTTTTATTATGTTTTATGGGAATGGCATGTTTCGCCTTGCTAAAGTATTATCAAATGTCATCATCAATGAACTTTCTAGAAAACAGACATTTTCATTTGTATTAATTTTATTTATTTACTTGAAATAGTACACATGTACACAACACATGTTCTGATAAAAAAACAATTAAACAATAATCCACATACACATCAATATAAGGTTACATTTTGTTTATATATTTATTTAATTCTATTCTAAATTTTTTTATGCTCTGCACACTTTTGACATCCTCTGGTATATCTTCATAAATTTTAAATTCTGAGATTTGTTTTTTTTTTCTGAGTGGGTTGTTAATTGTTCAAAAACAAGAAATAAATCCATATTAAGTGGTTAATATTTGGGGAAATTGGTTGCTACATTAGCAAAGGTGCTGCATTAAGACACGAGCACCATTAGTGGTCGTGCGGAGAAGAGCAGCGACCGACATATCTTTCTCTCTCTCTTGCTACGGCTATGTTTCACTGAATATGAAAATCTTCTCAGAATGCTGCAAGATAAGGAAAACGAAGAAAGAATGATGGGGGAGCCACACGCAGTCCCCAACCTGCGGGAGATCATGGACATGGAAGTAGCTCTGGCCCGGTACAAGGCTAACGTCGCTCAGTGGAAGAATGAGACCCCCCAAGACATGGCTTCCCGCCTCTCCAGACAGAAGCTCATTCAGCTCTTCCCGAATATTGATCAGGAAATCCTCCTAGAAGTACTCAACGCTTATGATAACAGTTTCGAGCAGACTTGTCAGGTAAATCTCGGATGTTTCTATATGGCATTCAAAACTAACCTAACTATCCATCACACCTTTTTCAGAAGGGGTGGGCAGAGAGGATGGACCGCCATACTGCTCTGTCCTGACATACCTCTTGAGCTTCCTCTACATTCATGTATTGTAACATGCACGCTCATCTAATTTTTTTGACTTTGAATGTTGCCACCTTTATTAATTTGGTCATGCCATGCTTTACTTGCTCTTTCACGGTTTCTCTTTCCACTCATACTTCTTGTATACAACATTTTAACTATTCTTTTGTCCATTCATTCCATATCTCAGGGATCCTTTTTTAGTTTTACTTATGATGCAATGCCTTACATTTCTTCCTTATTTTCCCACACATTCTTCTCTGTGATATCATTTCTACGGCCATTATCCTACTTTCATCTTTCTTTTGCCAGCTCGAAGCTTCACTTCTATACATAAACTATTGCACATGGCGTTCAAATGTTTGGAAAAAAGAGAAATTATGGCAAATAGTTAAATATTTTTGGTCTTATTTTAGGTTCTTCTAGTTTCTACTGGTAAGATTCTATCTACGCAATCAGAGGATGAAAGCCAAACGGCCATCCTGAATATGCTGAAAGAACAGGAGGCGGATCTGCTCACTAGAGCTAATCAGGAACAGGAAATGGTATGTAGTTTGATGAAATGGTCTTTATGTAGATGGAGCAGCATGCTATACCGAGCTACAGATCAGAGCTACAGATCAGACCTCATTCTATATCCAAATTTTTTAATTGTGTTATGAGACTCAATTAGATTGACCTCAGAAATTCCTAATCAAATATCTCCAACCAATTCAATTTGAGATCTTTTATATTTAATATATAGTTTTTTATTTTATTTTTACTAACCAAGGATTTAAATCGCTCTAAAATACATGCTCCAATATGAACAGAAAATAGCTGATTATTCAAATCAAATCAGTTTATTAACTAATAGACATTACAAACAGCATAACTGAAAATTAAGGTGATAAACTAATTAATTAATCTAATGAAATGGGTTATGAGATGCCCATCTCTTCGAAGCACCAACTCTCTGGTCACGAGCATTTCCCAAAGAAATGCCGTGGGATAGAGCCACGGATAACTACCATACTCCCTCATGTAGAGATGAGAACCCTCTCTAGCTTAACGGAATATCTCACCTCGTGAGGACTCCATATCACAGAACTACTTTATATTATTATGAAGAAGGAATCTGGTCATGTCCAGACTTGAACCTCAATTCGCATGGATCAGGAGTCAAACGTTCTGTCCCCTAGAGCACCACGCGATTCTAATTTGTTTATGATGTATTCACTATTTATAATTTTTTAGGTGATGACATCAGAGGAGATGACCACTCCCTCGAACAAAGCGGATGGAAAAGAATTAATACAATCTTGCAGGTAATTTGAGATTTAGTATTTCTTCTATTTTCGCTTTCCTGTTGTGGATTTACATTGTAATAAATATAAGATAACTTCTATTTACATAAATATTTAACTTTTTAACACTTATCTGTGACTGTTTACAGTTGAATGTGACTGTTTACAGTTGAACTGGCAGTTATATGTGACTGTTTACAGTTCAATTAAAGTAAAGGTCCTCCAGAGGGGCGTGAGGATTAAC
>JAHDVF020000260.1:42467-270180 GCA_022606425.2 Lepidostoma basale | reverse complement strand
GTCGGTCTAGACGCGTACAGAATCTTGATTAATCTGGTCTCTTCGACTCGGCATACGTGCTCAATGCTAGGCGACCGGCTCTTACGGTGCTCGTTATAAGGGGCTGCTGGGTCATAGTACGGATATCTTGGTTAGTTCTATGCCTCCAAGTTCCCGCTGCAAAATCGGGTCTGGGTCCCAGAATCATTCTAAATATTCTATACTCAAACCTGTAGATTTTTTGTTGGTCACTCCACGACTCAGAAACATATGTCATATTACTTATTTATATTACCATATTATTTATTGATAAGAATAGATTTTATTTAGTCCTACGTGTAATGTATACACAGCAACAGATGTCGAAAAACTATTTCTGAAATTTCGCGTTAGTTACACCATTTATAACTCAAGAACGGCCGGACCGATTTTGATGATCTTTGATTTGTTAGCCTTTCACATTGCGTTACTAAAAAGATACCTATTCTGCTTAATGCTTAAAATCCAATCTTCATAAATGGCGCTAGTGTGTAGATTGAAACTAACATGTGAAGTGTAGTCCACCATTGTAGCATATATACATCTTCCAAAAAAAAATTGTCAGACATGGTGGTCGTAAGAAGTGTGGAATGGGGAATGTTGTATTACATAAAGCGTGCGCTTTACCCTACCAATGACAGGTCATAAGTCCTGTAAACACCCCGATCACCATATTCGGTTTCCAATTTGCATCTTCGTCTCTATTGAGATACAATTAATCCTTGACAGGTGTAAAAATAAAATTTTCATTTGTTCCAATGACAATTTGAATTATTTCTTCTATATTATTTTTAAGTTCTTGCTGGTTAAGTGCCTAATTACAGCTAATTTAAAAAACGGTGGATACGTATAACATAAATTAAATAAACACAAAAGTCCGGATCGTCCATGTCAACATGTGCAACATCAAAAAAAAACATTATGTGCTAAATTAAAAAATCGGTGGATTCGAGGAACATAAATTAAATAGACAATATGTGCACCATCTAAAAAGAACATTTTGTGTTCAATTTTTTTTTTTTTAATTTTTTTTTTTTATATCATTGTATTTTATATTATTGTATTTTATATTATTTGTTTTAGATTTATTTTGTGGGTGTTGGACAATCGAAGTGTGCGCGGGAGATGCCTATTGGTGGCGATGAGGTTCGCAACCCATCACACCGCGTCTCCCGGGGGCGAAAAGAGAAGGATGGAGTGCCGCATCAGTAAAAGTGTGACAGTCCATTCTTTCTGCCTACCCTTTCGGGGAGACGGCGTGATGGTTAGTTAGTTAGTTATTAATCCTTGAATTGATAACCCGCAAATGGGTAAAATCCAGTATTCGTCTACGAGTATTTTTATACATTCAAAATGTTGTAAAAGCAGAATTACTATTAAAACATTGGGAAAAAATTACGAAAAAAAAATGAATATTCATTTTCTCGTGCATTTTGTATGGAGCGGCTTTTTGGATCGTTGCTAATCTATACAATATATAAATGTTATGTTAGTTACACCATTATAACTCAAGAACCGCTGGACCGATTTAGATGATTTTCAACTTTTTGGATTGGTCTCCGTCCGGAATAGCAGAATAACTATTAAAACATCGGAAAAAATCGATCCGAGTGCATCCCATCCATCAAATACAATAGTTTAACAGAAAGTGGTGCAACAATGCTACGCGAATCATTTCGATTCGCTTCAATAAAGCAAATCCCTTGCTGCTATGTGAATTATATTCATTTTAACTTAATTCATTTTAACTTAATGAACAACTGAACTTAATTCAGCTAATAAGTTAGCACAAAATTTATTAATTCTAAGGCGGTACGAGGTTCGCCGGGTTAGCTAATTTCAAATGTATTATTATATTATATCCACCAATTCTTTATATCTGTAATTGATAGTTAGAAAGCATAAGTCTCTTCTTATAAAAAATAAAAAATAAAAAATATTCTACATCATATAAGTGTATTAACCGTAATAATATTTTATTACATTTTTCTGAAGCATATTGGGTAGAGATTCAATAACTTCATACTTGAAACTCAATCATGCGTATGGTAATATTGCTGGACTAAATTTGTTATCCGCTAGCTGGTACTCGTAGAAACTCTATGAATACAATAGTAACTTTATTTTTTTAAGTGGAATAAGTTAATTTTTTCATGTTTCGAGTAATATAAGGATTAGCGATTAAATGAATTCAAAAATACTGGCAAATGTTAAACAACTTGGATGATGCTTTTACACTATAATTTTGTTAATCATATATATGTTATGAAAGAGCAGCATATTGTTGTTGTTGGCTGGTTATTGTTGTTGTTATTACATACATACATACATACATACATACACATTACACAATATTACATATTACATATTATTATAAAAGACATATATTATTACATGTTACAGCCATACATGATACATTACCATGTTATTACATACACAGCGTACACATATTATTACATACATATTACATTATTGATACATACATTACTACAAGGCCACACACCATTCCATACTACATGTTGCTGGCTGGCTGGCTGGTTGTTGCCACACATTGCTGCTATTGCCAATATATATATATATATATATATATATATATATATATATAGCAGAGAAAGAGTATATATATATATATATATACATATATATATATTTATATATATATAAAGAGCATATATATAAAAGAGCAAAGAGTTGTTGCTGTTGGCTATTATATATATATATATATATATATATATATATATATATATATATATATATATATATTATGTTGATATATTATATATATATATATATATATATATATATATATATATATATATAAATATATGTATAATATATAACAAAATAAACGTTTTTTTAGCTCTTAATTGAATTGTTCTAACTAACTAACCTACACGCCGTCTCACCAAAGGGGTAGGCAGAAATAATGAACTGCCACTTTTCTTTCCTTACATATTTCTCTCGCTTCCTCAACATTCATACATCGTGTCATGCACGCGCGTCGATTTCTCTGACTCTCACATGGCCGACATTCAATATTTGATTTGAATTGTTCTGCTTTGAATAATAATATTGTTGGAAATAAAAGCGAGAGGAAAATTAAATCGACATTTTTATAAATATTGGTTTTATTTTTAACTGGTTGGTAATATTGGTAATATTGATCATATTTTATTTTTATTGGTTTATTTTTAACACGATTTTTTATTGATAAATTTATAGAAGAAGTCATGGTCCATTGAATGAATAATTATCAATATAAAAAGAAGATATCTATACCTAACCAATATTACTATAAACTCTTTTTTTCCAAAGTGGATTTATTTCACATTCAAATATAACGGCTTATATATTTATATATAATATTATACAATTTGAAAATTGACAAATATCGTTGTTTATTATCCACTTAAATATTAAATAATACGACATGTTTTGGAGGAGACCTGCATCTTCTGGTGTAAATATTTAACAAAAAAGCTAAATAAAGAAATACTTTAAAACGCATTTAAAAATCATTACAATACAAGGGAACAATACATTTGAATTTAAAAAAAATAACCTGAAATAATTTATTTGTACTTATAATTAATTTTTATCAGTCAGAACTTATAATAATATATAAAATTAAATTATAATACAAGATAAAAGTTTAATTTGGAAAAAACGTGTATTTGAAAATACATATTTTGCAGAGATTTGAATAAATGATTAATTTGGGTATGATTGGGAAAGGGAGCTTGGAAGACTAAAAATAGACCAAGTATTTAAGGGGAAAGGAGGAAATGGAGGAATCTGTTTAATAATTATATTTTCTCCTAATTTCATCGACTTGCCGATTTTCTAAAGATTCTAGTTTGTTTAATTCATTGCTAATTGTGTAAAGAAATATTGTGTCATTTTTGTCAAAACTATTGTCAAATTTGATATAACAGTGGGCCATCTGAGAAAAAATAGTACATTTGGTGTAAGCTTGTTTGTGTTTATTAATGCCTTAACTTTCAATTTAATATTATACTTATATAATTATGTAATAAAACAATAATTTTAAATAAATATTATATTCCTCTGATTGAGATTTTAATGAAATATAAATTTGACGGCTTTCGTCGCAGAGTTGCGATGGCTATAACTGCCACACCGAAGGTCCCGGATTTTGATTCCTGGCGATGATAGTGTGAAAAAATCACGCTATCTTTGGTCTTATAGAATTCATGTGACAACAAAAATAGTGATAAACTAACTACCATGTGCGTGCCATGGGAATCAAAAACATAAAAATTGTACACAGTAATAAATAAATTGTCGTATTAAAAAAGGAGAAAACAACGCAAAACTACCACATTTAAAACCCAAATGACACCCGAAGAGCCAGCAATAATGTAATATTTTGCTGCAAAACATCCGCTAGAATTGAATCTTAAATAAATATAAAAAGACCTGATTTTAATTAAAGAAGGTACCGATTTTAATTTACATTCAACCTTTGAACTTATATACATATGGTATCATGTTTTATTCTTAATTAACTTAATTAAACTTTAGCGTGGTAAAAATAAAATTCATGGCTTATGGAATATTGCGATAAATTATATACCAATTAAATATAGGGTGTATATACAGATTACATTGAAAATAAACCTATATTTCTTTCATAAGCTTCCGTTAATTAAATTTTGTACATCAGACCATCTTAAATGTGTCTTTAAAAATATATTTTTTTAAATTTGAAATTCAAATCACGGTTCTCTATATTATATTCACTTCTTTATTGATTGATATTTCTAGTCATTGTGATAACTACAAGTGTCTTGTGAAATAAATATATATACCTATTATAATATATATATATTAAGTTATGAATCAAAGTCATCACTGCAAATAAAAATATTTCAACTAAAGCAAAGATGGCAGTACAGAATGTGCGAGAAAACGATATTTGATAGAATACCAAACGAAGAAATAAGAAATAAATGTAAGGATGATTGCTTCATAAATAAAATAAAAAAAGGATCCCTCACATGGTTTGTACATGGAACGAATGGACGAGAAAAATTGTTAAATTGTTATATACAAGCAGTGTGAGTGGAAAGAGAAGTCGTGGAAACCAAGTAAAGCATAGCATGACCAAATTGATCAAATACTAAAAGGCGGCCACATTCGAAGTCGGAAAAATCGTCGAATGTGCATGTTACGATGTATGAATGTGGAGGAAGCAAGAGAGTTAAGTCAGGACAGAACGATATGGCGGTCTATCCTCTTTGCCTACTCCTCCGGGGAAACGGCGTGATGTTTAGTTAGTTAGTAAAGTAATGATAAATAATTTCCCATGGTTTTGTTCTGTTTTTAATCGATATAAAACTTATTTTATTATATATACGCCATACTTTGTGTTGTTATGTTGCTTTATTTCTCTTTTTTACTTTAATATACTTTGTATAAACAACACTTACATAAAAAAATAAAATTATTATACATAGACATGTTTCGGACAACCAGTCCTTCTTCAGTGATACATATTATAAAGATACATTTTAAAAATATTATAAAATTGTTTAAATGATCTGACAGATGTTATAAAGATTTATCAGGTAAACAATTATGTAATATTTTTAAAATGTATCTTTATAATACTCGTATATATCATTGAAGAAGGGCTGGTTGTCCGAAACATGTCAATGTAATTTTATTATTTTAATATAAGTGTTGTATATACAAAGAATATTTAAGTGAAAAAGAGAAATAAGTATGAAACCTACTATAATCGTTAATTCTTTATTTTAATTCCATTTTTATTTGATAATCATTTAGAAATAAAAACCATAATCCTTTTTGATTTTTTCAAAATTAAAAACGAGGTGCTCATTACAATAACTTCTAGAAAATATTTCATAATGCCTTTGAAAGACGAAACATTTACCCCCCCATAAACTATAAGAAAACTTCTTGAAAACAGACGTTTTCATTCGTATTAATTTACCGCTTGAATCAGTTTTTAATGTTTTATATACTTGTTTATCTCTGTACCGGCAAGTCTGATGCGAGTTCGCACTAATTGTCTGCTCCCATGCGATTTTATTCGGTAAAATTTCATTTCGCTGTGGAGCGGGTCGAGTATCACGTTTTAATTAGCGAGGCTTCAGTGAAATTTACTCCTATTCAAACCGAAATTAATCCGTGCCCTCTGATTGCCCATACGCGCGGGGGGACACTATTGATGTAGGGTTGCCACAATAGTCCAAACACTGACCGGGACACAAATCAAAACTCAAGAAACTATTGTACAGAGTGTTCCGCGCTGAGTGAGAATGCTGTCCGTAGTAGTTGGCGACTCTAAAATGGCAATGGGCGGGTTACGTAGCCAGAAGCTCAGATGAAAAGTGTACAAGAAGACTGCTGACTTGGAAACCGTGGACGGCAAAGAGAAGTACAGGCCGACCGCAACTACGGTGGAAGGATGACCTGAACAGACACGTCGGAATAACCTGTATGCAGTCTGCACAGGACAGAGTGACATGAAAGCGAATGGAGGAGGCCTTTGTCCTGGAGTGGACGGGAATAGGTTGAGGAAGAAGAAGAGAAGAAGTATTTGGCAGGTACCTACCTAATAAGAAAAACGGATAAATATTATGACGGAACATTTTTATTGCCTATGTTTATTAAGCTAATAATAGAACGACGTAGAACACGGTATAGAATTCAATTCAACAGGAACAATATTATTCAACAACTGTTTTAAAAAAACTGTCTTATTGACTTATTTGTGAAATTCAGACTCGTCCACGTGGAAGACCTCCTAAAAGATGGAAGGACAGCTGGGAGTCTACCTCACAGGAAGAGCAACACTCTGGGGAACAGACCGCATAGGTCTACAATAAGAAAGAAGGAGAAGAAGAAGAATAAGTAATGTTGAAATTCAACTTGCTTTGAATGATTCTTTCCAACATTTTTTCCACTCAACCCAACGGGACAGAGTTTCTAAACCGATGACATGTCCCGGTGTACCAGAACATATGGCAACCCTATATTAAAGGGAAAACACGGCGATTGTGTGGGGCCAGAAATAAAACACCGCGAGCCCTTTCATTCGACTTCGTTCCGTCATATCTGCGCTGCACACAATGGTCTTATATTTTTTAGTTTGGCTGAACCAGCGATCCCTTGTTTCAATTTATTTATATTTAAATAATAATATTATTTATTAATGTATTCAGAAATTAATATTGAATAAAACATCATTTTGTAGGAGTTTTATTATATGCATAAAAAGGAAGCGTTTTTGTCTATTTAAAAATTAATATTATGCAAGCAAAATAAAACAATGTTTTTTGTTTGTGGTATGGAGTTTTGCTAATTTGGTTTTTTTTGTAAGTCAAAGAAATTAATTCGAAAAAATCTTAATATTTGCATTTTTTTAATCACAAGGAACTTTTTTTCACTCGCATATGTTTATGCGATGCGTGTTTCTTTAAGTAAGCACCGTTTTGATATATAAAAAAATTAATTAGTTAACATTTTGTAACCATTTTTATTTACATGAAAGGCTACAGTTTTATTTATTACCCCATAATTACCACCAATATTAATACACTTGATATATTGAAAATTGGGTATTGCTTCTTCCTTCGAGGATCGTAGAGTTGACTGCTGAGGGTTCAAATCGATTAGCTTGCAAAGCTCTGTGAGGTAGTGGGGTGCTTGTCCATGTAAGGCTTTGTAAACAAGTAGACATAATATCGATTCGATCGAGTAACCTTAACCAGTGAAGTCGATAAAGCATTGAGGTTATATGTGTGGATTTTGATGCACCAAAAATTAATCGTGCTGCAGCATTCATTATGGATTTCTGTCTATCCAGTTGCTGCTTGGGTTGTCCGGCATATAGTGAGTTACATTAGTCGACACGTGACATGACAAAGAAATTTATAAGGGTTTCAATGGCATCAGAAGGTAGACATTTACGGATATGTTTTATTTGTCTTAATCCAAAGAAACTAGTTTTGACGACATGATTTATTTGTTGGGTAGACATAAATTACTATTAAAATTTTTCTCCAAGATGTTTGATGTTTTTGGATGGGTCTATAGAAGTATTTGACGTTGGAAGACTCGTTTAACCTTTTCCACTTCGATCATTTTGACCAACTTCAGTTTCTTAGGCGATGTTTAATGCCGCCATTCCATGGATAGCTGTTGTGTTTCTAATATACGTGAAAAGTCGAACGTGAAAAGTCAGTATATCTGAAACAAGTCTTCGAGGAATATTTTATCAGCGGTTTAAAGTGAACAACATTGATGTTTATACACAAAACATCGTGTATAAATAGATTTTAGAAAATTAATTAAGTATTTAAACAGTAATGAACCCAAAAAACTCTAAGCTGATCTTGCTCCATTCGATATTGCAAAAATGTAGAACTTAGTTTATTTCCGTGAATATTTCACGAGTTACAATTAGAATATATTATTTGTATTGTATTATATTTCAATTATCATATGAATTGTAGTAATAATTCTAATAATTCTAGAATGCACAGAACTTCTCAATGAAGTTTCAAAACTGACTAATTAACCGCCGTCTCCCGAAGGGGTAGGCAGAAATAATGGACCACCACACTATTCTTACTAACATACTTCTCTCGATTCTACAACATTCATACATCATGTCATGCACGCACGTCGATTTCTCCGACTCCACAAGTGACCGATTTTCAATATTTGATTTGTTTGATCGTGGCAAGTTTTCCTCAGTCTTCCTCTATTTCGTTTATATTGTTAATACTTACATTTTTTTAGCATTCTTTATTGATTCATTATTTTCACAAATGAAAACCGTCTTAAAGACCCTTTCATTATTTTGTTCATTACACCGTCATTCGCACTGCATTCACTTCTTATATTTTCATTCGAAAATCTATCATACACAGATACATCTACTGCATTGACGACCTTTGTGGCCGAGTGGTAAGTGCATTGACTGCTACCCCGAAGGTTCTGGATTCGGTTCCCGTCGGGAGACAATAAAATGGCGATAGATTAGCTCCCTATCACATGTCACGAGAATCACTATGATAGCTATAATACCCTTTACATCGATTTGGCTCTTGCTGTCATGATGTAAAGAGCGATTCAACAAAATAATAATAAAAATAATAATAATTTATTCGATGATCTTTCATCCCTTTTTGCCAGTTCTATGATTCACTTCCATATTATTATTATTATTATTATTGTTTTGTTGAATCGCTCTTTACATCATGACAGCATGAGCCAAATCGATGTAAAGGGTATTATAGCTATCATAGTGATTCTCGTGACATGTGATAGGTAGCTAATCTATCGCCATTTTATTGTCACGTGAATTCTACACCAGTTCAAAGACGGTGTGACAATCACACTGCCCTTGCCGGGAATCGAACCCGGAACCTTCGGGGTGGCAGTCAATGCACAAACCACTCGGCCACGAAGGTCGTCATATATAAGAGTCGGTACAAGAACACCATTATGCACTGCCTTTAAAGTTTCAATATTATATTATATATTCCCATATTCTGGTTAATATCGTATTAAATGAGGATAACAATATGTTCAGAAATCCTCGGACACTGGCATTTCATTCTATTATGAGTATCGTGCATTCAAAACGTAGCGTTTCCCTGTATCTATTCAATATTCTATAATCCTGCGAGATATTCTTCAACAAGGTAATTGTGAAAGTTTCAGCCATGCCGAAACATTTATTGCTTTTCAAGAAAATCGTAGATGCCCAACAATAAGAAATGAAGGGAATCATTTTCGAATTTTGAATAATTCGAAATACATTATTCGAATTATGTTTACGTTCTACACATTAATTTCAATTTGGAATCTAACTTTTATATTTGTGTTAATTTTTTTTAAACAGATTTAAAACTAATTTATAGATTGTTAATGCAGTTTTAATTTATACTGTTCAACAGTGTTCTGGTTCCAACCTTGATGTATGGAAGCGAAGCATGGAACTGGCACTGGATCTCCGAAGCGTCGGTGGAAAAAGACGAGTTACAACGATTTTCCATAGATCCCAAAAAACATACTTAATTTTTACAGACCAGTCAGTTGATGCCAGCTAGCCTGGCGAAACTGGCCGCTGTCTAAATGAAGAAAAAAGTTAAAGCAGTTATTATAAAAAATATTGTTTTACTTTTTTGTTCATTTTTTTTGTGGGCGAAAAGACAAGGATGGAGTGCCGCATAGGCTAAAGTGTGACAGTCCATTCTTTCTGTCTACCCTTTCGGGGAGACGGCGTGATGGTTAGTTAGTTAGTTTTGTTTTATTTAATTATAGTTTTAAATCATTCGATTTAGAGTTAATGTTTCTCGACCTGTTCCGAAGGTTTAATACCTTGAAGTGAGATAAATATGTCAGGAAAGAAAAGTGTGGCAGTCCATTATTTCTGACTACCCCTTCGGGGAGACGGCGTGATGGTTAGTTAGTTAGTTTTATAATCATGTTTTTGTATAACCGATAGAGTTAACCTTCACTAAAACTATCTCAAATGTGGAAACAAATAGTTTATTAAAAAAAAAGAATATCTTGAGATTACATAATAAAATAGTTTAGTTAATTGAAATAGCGATGGAGGATATCATGTATCTGAATTTTCATTAATCAAGATACTGTTTTTCCCACATTTAATTATCCCATCACTCAGCTCAGGTCTGATTTCCTTACCAAGAAAACAATATAACACTTCAAAAGCGTTTAGCGTGCTGAAAATACATGTATTAAATCACGGATATTAATGAAATACCCCCTCTAATTTGAAAACCGCAATATTCTCTCAAATTTTCCCCCTGTTTTCAAACAGTGTCATTTGCACTTGGAGGGGTTACACTCCATCACCATTCCCCACCCTATACGATTCCACTTCCTACATAAATAGTATACGAGTACATACGTATACGTAATACGCTTCCCATTATTATTATTTTAATTATTAGTTATAATTATTAGTTTTAATTATTTGTTACTATGAGACCTGTCAATCTGTGTTTTATGCGTTTAATTCTATGTGTTATTGTGTAAACCTGTCATTTTTTGTGTTTTGTGTGTTTAATTCTATGTGATATTAAGTGTACCCGTCATTAGGTATGTATGTTTTACGAGTTTAATTCTATGTATTATTATGTATTATATTATTATATATCATTCTACCTGTTCCATCATAACCAAATTCTTGTGTTTTTGTACATTGTCATGATTTCATTTATTTATTCTCGTTGTCATAATTCCTTCTGCTTTGTATGTTCTTATGTGAATCATGTGAATTATATGTTATTGTACTTATTTTGTAAAAACCATTGTGGCGTTCATGCTTTAAGTAAATAAATAAATAAATAATACAACAACAACAAACCGACACGCCGTTTACCCGAAGGGGTAAGCGAAGAGAATGGATAGCAACACTACTCAATCCTGACACAACTCTCTAACACACCGTGACACGTACGCTCATCGATTGTTCTTACTTCAAAACATGGCCGCCTTTCAGTATTTGATTAATTTGGTCATGCCATGTCTTCCTTGGCCTTCCACGACTTATTTTCAATCGCTTTTTTGTGTTAATCATATATTTACCTATCATATCGACCATTCAGAATGTAATGAATAATTTTTAAAATTTCGTTCTATTTTATTTTATTTCAACAGAATTCTTAATCAAATACTAATTTGCATTTTCTATCACTTTATTATAATGTATATATTATTACCGAAGCCCGGGAGTTTATTTTTGGCGCTAACTAAGGTTGCGGCTTGAACAAATTGTTGACAACATTTTACTCTGAAATAATTTCCCTGGATTTTAATAATAAACATATTTCTTGTATTAAATGTTCGATCAATATAATTTAAACTTGAATCGTTCGTTTGTTTTATTTAATAGAGTAGTTTCATTTTTATGGCTGAGGATTTTATAAGATGGAGTAGACATCAAAGGAGGGACTGGAATGGTCATGTCAAAAGAATGGACACAACCAGACTCCCTATATCGCACTATATAACCAGCCTTCCTGGACTCGTCCTCGTGGAAGATCACCAGAAAATATGAAAGGGCCACTGAGAATCCAATTCACAGGAGGATAAACCCTCTGGAGAACAGACCACATAGGTCTACAGCAAGGAAGAAGAAGGAGATGCGTCCATTTTCAGATATATGTTTAAAGTGAGATTATAAATTCAACACCAATATAACTTTTTTAAGTTAAAGGTAACGATTTTCGAAAAAGAAAAAAGCATGACTGCAACATTAACGTCAATGGAAAAAATCTGAAGCAAGTGGATGAATTTGAATATTTTTGAAAACATGTTTACAAAGGATAGGCGAGTTAAGAGGGATATTAAAATAAGAGTTGATGCCGGCAACAAAGTGAATGTTGCACTCAAAGTTTTTATTGCAAACAAAAGCCTACCCAATCTAAGATGGCAGTGCACAGTGGTGCTCTCGTACCGACCCTTATGCATGGAAGTGAATCTCTTAGACGAACATGATGAAATGAGATCATAAGAAGTGAAGAAGAAGGAACGCAATCATAATATGTGAATACAGTGCGAAAGAAAGCGTTATGAACAATATAATAAATGAGTAAACATGATGATTTGAACACATAAAAATAATGAATAAAGAAAGGATTATAAAGAAAGTATGTGTTTACGTTGTAAACGGAACAATAAATAGAGGAAGACCGAGGAAAACGTGGCACGATCAATCAATCAAATATTAAATAAGTCGGAAAAATCGCCGTGCGTGCATGACACGATGTAAGAATGTTAAGAAATCAAGAGAAGTATGTCGTGAAATAACAGCGTGGTGGTCCATTCTTCCTGCCTACTCCTTCGGAGAGATGACGTGATGGTTAGTTAGTTAGTTAGTTTTAGAAATGAAAATTTGAAGAATTCGAACAATACAACGTAAAGGGTGTACGAGTATGATATTTCGCGAGGATAATTAACCAAAGAAGGTAATTATTTTGGGATTCCGCGTAAGCAGCTAACTAGTCTATCATCGAGTTTATGAACGTCGGCGTGTCCTTAACTTCCCGGTGGAGTGTGTGTAAGATCAAAGTCTTTATTAATTGAGACAAAGTCCCCTAGATTTTGTAATAATGCACAAGTCCCGCGCTCGCTGGCATACCTTGTTAGGCTAGCACAAACAAGACCGTTGCTACTGGAGACACAGCCTAGAGACGGCACGCAACGCCCAGGAGTGGGGCACACACAATGCGGGCTTTTCCTTGAGTCCTTACCGTTTTTATATTCCTTGAAAAAAAAAACATATGACATATTTTAAAAAATAAATATTGATTGAAAAATGGTTAAAAAGCCGGTGTTCAATTTATAAACTGAAAGATAAGTGATTTAATTGTATCTCAATAGAGATGAAGATGCAAATTGGAAACTGAATATGGTTGATCAAGGTGTTTACAGGACTTATAACCTGTCATTGGTTGGGTTAAGCGCACGCTTTATGTAATTACAACATTCACCATTCCACATTTCTTATGACCATGTCTGACAAATTTTTGGAAGTTGTATATATGTTAAAGTCCTACACCAGATTTCACATGTCAGTTTCAATGCGCCAGTTTCAATGCGAGTGAAATCCAGTATTCGTATACAAGTATATGTATACATTGAAAAAAAAATATTGAAAGATAAGTAATTATACTAACTAACGAGATGGAACGGTGAGGAACTACGAGATAGGGTGAGGAACACGGCTATCCGCGAGATCTGCAAGGCAGACAACGCAGAAGATACTGGAATGCGCACGTGCAGAGGATGGATCCCACCAGAATCCCACACGCTGTGGCACATCAGATTCCTGCTGGCTGCCGTCCCCCCGGAAGACCGCCGAAGAGATAGAGAGATAGTTGGGAGTCAACCTCCCAAGAGAGGCCAGTCTGATTTCAGGAACAGACCAAAGGTCTATAAGGAGAAGAAGAAGAAGAAGAAGCCTAACTAACTAAAGCAAAGATGGCAGTATAAAATAGAGTTCTCGTGCCAATCCTTATGTATGAAAGTGAACCTTAGAGCTGGCAAAAAAGGATGAAAGTAAGATAAATGTCTTAGAAATGAGATCACTGAGAAGAATGTGTAGGGAAATGATATATGATAAGTGATTATTGTAAAGATTATTCTTCATATTTGTCTCCTCTTAGACCCTTGGTCAATTCTTGTTGTCAGGATGGTCTCTCTTGCGTAGTTGACTCCCAGCTATACCACCATATTTTTGTGGTCTTCCGGGGGAGCGGTAACCAACAGAAGTCTTATGCATCACAACATGTGGGATTCTGGAGAGATTCATCCTCAACGTCCGCTGCGTTGTCTTCCCCATCTGACTTTATTTTCCACCTTATAGATTTCGCAGACAGCCGTATTCATCATTGAAGAGTCTTGCCTGCTATTGTTCTCAGCGTACGCATCTCTGTTACCGCAATTTAGCCTTCGTTCTTATGGTATCCGCTCTATCATATCTCAATATAGGCCTTACGCGGGTTTTGTGTATTCTTACCTTACTGTCAGTTCTCATATACTTATTTTTTATGGTCTCCTTGAGACAACCTGATACCTCTGAAGCTTTTTCAATAAAGAAACAAATCCTTAATACAAATTTATAAATCGGTTAAAACAATAAATTCTATACATAACATATTATTTTTATTTATATAAAATGAACATATTTTAATTAATACATAGGGGAGCACGGGTAGGAGTGAACCACTTTTTTTTAAAACCGTTATTCTGGGGAAAGGAAACAAGATAAACCAGCAGAGTAAGCTCCCTATGTTAGCTACGTTTATTGTTTATGTGATGGTAATAAAACATATTTGATAATATGTTTAAGTTCTTTATAATTTGAGTAAATACAGCAAGACACCTACTGGCTCACTTCTACCCGTGTACGGGTAGGATTGAACCAACTAGTGGGTTCAGTTGAACCATTTACATGATGGTGGTATTATTAAAACAAAACCAGCTAAAAGTATAACAATGTTTGGCCTAAATATTTATTTCACTCAAGGTAATATAAAAATAATGTAATCAAAGTAAAAATGAAGAGAAATAAGTATTAACATATTATAACAAATTAATGAAGGTAATAAAAAAAGACAAAAAATCAACGAACGTTAATACAATCAAATTGAACCGGAAATTTGTAATGGCAGTGTTGTCTTTTTGTTGTGCCTGAATACCTTGGCTGGGGAAGTGTCAATCTAACATCATTTAGAGCTACCGTAGAAATATCAGGAATGTCTGGCATCATAAAAAAATACCCTTTTTACGCAGAAAATTAATGGTAATCTCTTCTCTTACATTATCAAAACTTAACACCTTCCCAACATAGTATATATATCAGACTTTTTGGCAATAGTAAATTTAACTAAGACAAAGCTCCCTTCACCAGGATCTCCATTGAAATCATTATGTAAATCGTCCTCTTGAATAATTAAGTCTTCAAATTCACAATCTGAATCTGATGAATCCTGTAATACTGGTTCTTTTTCTGATTCATCTTCGCTGATCATCAAGTCTTGATGAATATTTCTAGGTTTTTTAGCCAGCTTTTCATTACATGACCTAATCATAATTTCCTCCTTTTCAGGAGTATCCGTAGCAATCATTGATCGACCTTTTTTCCTTCCCTTTCTTATGTCACTCCTTTTTCTTGCCTTTGAAATTCTGAGGGCTAACAAATATACCAGATGATGACGGCTGATCAGCTATGATAACAATGTCGTTTTGTCCGACAGCTTGAGAAGACGAAATGATGTGATGAGTTGCGGAGAGTTCGACTATTCTATATGCATAGCTCTGTCTGTAACAGTGCACAAGGAATCTACTTCTGTTAACTCTTTCCTGCCTTTATTAAATTCAGTGCATTTTTCATTTCAGTTTCGGTAGTCCTTGCATTTTCTGTTTTTCTTTTATGTATTCGGGGCATTGTTGTTACCTGCACACAAAGGAGAAATAATAAAATAAATATTTTAGATTAAAGTGACTGCGCGGTAGGAATGAACCATGGTTCAATCCTCCCCAATCGAAGTTGGTTCAGTCCTCCCCAAGCACCCAAATCAGTTAAATAATTTCCAAAAAAATATATATGTGTAATATGCACCACAAACACACAGTTCTAGGTACTATATAATTTAGTACTTACTTTTGAGTCACTTTCCGTTGTTTAGAACTAAACAGCAAGGTGTCAAACCCTTCATAAAAAGTTGGTAAATTTTACTTTAGCGTCGAAAAGCGCGAGTGATACTGTCAGCACGTGAACCCGTGACGAGATTCAGGCGGCAACTGGATGTGCTGGACGAGCACGAGTATGCGACACGTTGGTCAAGTTTGAACATGTTTCGAATCGTGTTTCACAGTAATATGGTAAATGGTTCACTCCTCCCCGTGGCTCACTTCTACCCGTGCTCCCCTACATTTTATTTTTCGAAATTTCTTAACGTTAGTAGATGTCAGTGACCTTTGTTTTTTCTCTCACCGTATCGTTTCTGACTTTGTCTATTAGGCTTATTACTAACATGGCACTCTCCATGGCTTTTTGGGTCACTCGTATTTTCTCGGCACTTTGTTTGGACAATGTAACAGTCTCAAGACCATAAGTACCAACTGGCAGAACGCAGGCTTCATAGACTTTTCGTTTCAGGTTGATCGGTATTTTTCGGTTTTTAAGGATGTAACTCATGTTTCCGAAAGCTGCCCAGCTTAGTCCAATTCTTATTTCTGTGTTTACTATATGTATAATATATAAAATAATTCAAATAGATTTTAAAGTAAGATTAAAAGCAATGTTTACTAGCTTCACAGAATCGGCAATGAAAGTTTAAAAACTAACTAACTTACATCACGCCGTCTCCCCGAAAGGGTAGGCAGAAAGAATGGACTGTCACACTTTTAGTGATGCAGTACTCCATCCTTCTCTTTTCGCCCCGCGGGAGACGCGGTTTGATGGGTTGCGAACCTCATCGCCACCAATAGGCATCTCCCGCGCACATTTCGATCGTCTAACACCCACAAAATAAATCTAAAACAAATAATATAAAATGCAATGACATAAAATAAAATAACAAAATAAAAATAATTTAACAATATGAAAGTTTAATAAATGTTTAATTTTATTTAAACTCAAGAATGATTTATGACGTCATTAATTCCGCAAGAAAATTTGACAATGTGTGACTGCAGAGACAGCGGTGAAATCCCAATTATTTTGAATTAAGTTACTTCATCGTGCGGAACTTGGAAGCAGCCCTTCCACAATGCGCACAGTAATTGGATCCAGACCGGTAGCGCACAATAAAAGAAAACAATATAATTGATTACTTGACCCGCCCGCAGTGGGGGGCTGAGAGCCGTCACACAGTGCGCCGGCCAGCGGCTATCAAGCGCAGGTACGCGGTCGGACGCCTCTGAAATTTTTCCTCTCGCCGACGTACTATACGAGGCCTCCAGACACCCCATGCGCCCGGCCGTATCGTGACGGACGCCTTGTTAGGCTCTCAGTACAGTATGCAGCTTGTTACGCGAGGCGCCAATCCAATAACGAAAAAGCTCCAGAGAACCTTCTCTGGTGCTCACTCCAATATTCATTCAAACGAAAAGTTAAAAATAACACACAAAAAATGAAAGTTCGCAATCAATAAAATTTATATTCAAACAACGACTAATACACTTTCTTCGATAACTGCCCATTCTGTTCTTTTATACCGTTAAACATTTTTTTTTTTTTAAAAAAGACTAATATCAAGGATTTACATCAATGATATTAGAATTTATTTTACAATCTTCAATGTGAGCAGAAAATAGCTCATTATTATGAAGAAGGAATCTGGTCGTGTCCAGGCTTGAACCCATGTCCCCTGGATCAGGAGCCAAGCATTCTATCCCCTAGACCACCACCCGGTAAAATATTAAATATAATATGTAATATAATAAAACAGATACTGTGTTTAAATCAAATTTTCATAAATAATTAAAAGATGTATTTTTAAAGTATAACAAATACAATATTTCCTTATTTTAGTTCCACGTGTTCTTTTAATTCCGACCAGATTTGGTCCTTCCAATATCTTATACTAAGAAATTTCATTAACCAACTTTCATAATGGAATTATCCTTAAAAATATACAAAATGTTTTTCTTTAATAAGTGTTAAAATACCACAATGTCCTGTTTTCACTCAGACAGTGATTTTTTTAATTTCTATATATGTATTATAATATTCGCATTTATTGATTTAAATTTAATTAAATTTATTCACTCTTATTTATGTCTAGGTCGTGACGGTAGCCTTTCACATTGCGTTAATAAAGATCTTCTGCTTAATGCTTAATCCAATCTTAATAGATGGCGCTAGTGTAGATTGAACTAAAAAATGTGAATTGTAATCCACCATTGTAGCATATACGAGTATACATCTTCCAAAAAAAAATTGTCAGACGTGGTGGTCGTAAGAAGGGCGGAATGGGGGATGTTGTATTACATAAAGCGTGCACTCAACCCAACCAATGACAGGTCATAAGTCCTGTAAACGCCTCGACCACCATATTCTGTTTCCAATTTGCATATTCGTCTCTATTAATATACAATTAATCCTTAAAATCACTCATTTTTATATTAAGTAGGTAATGACCGATATCACGTGTGAATAAAATAAAATAAATTAATGAAATAAACATATTTGAATATTCGAATTGTGAGAAGGGATGAAAAGAAGAGTACAAAGATTATTTAAAATTCACTTTTTTTACATGTTTCACACAAAATTTGTGGCTTATTTAATAAAATAATTTAATTATTAATATAGTTGAGATTTATTTCATTTTGATTGTGCATTGCAATGCAAAATATTTACAATAAATTGACAATGATTGTACTTTAAGTAATATTATACAATGGAAACAGACAAATGATTATTATATGCCGAGCTGACGTTTTAATACTTTTCGCATTCTATGCCGAATCACTACAATAACACCGGATACGTACATCAGACTTTGTAGCTCACTTCAGCCCTTTTTAAATGTTTAAGTACAATATGAGATTATTTTTTCATTGGAGATAAACAATTTTTAAAAAGTACTCTGGATGAAGTATCATTGAATAAGGAGAAAATAATGTATTATTTAATTTCTCCTACAATTCGAAGAAAATAAGGTCTACTAAAAATATGATTTTAAAATGTTTTGTGATTACACACCACCGTTGCTTGCGGAATATTTAAGCATTGTATGGATAGTGTAAAGCGTAATACGACCCCAAAATTATGTTGTATAATAATTTTAACTGCATATTTTTTTTATAAATAATGTAGTTACATGATTTTTAAGATGGGCTTTTGATTGGGCTGACAACTTTAAGTCCACCATTCACGTTGTTGTCTGCCCTAACCTTTTTCACAATATCCCTCTCCACTCGTCCATCATTTGTTAACAGATTCCTAAATATACAAATTCATCCACTTGTTCCAGATTTTACCAATATCTCAAATTAATCAAATGTTAAATGTCGGTCACGTGAGGAGTCTTAGAAATCGACGTGAGTGCGTTAACGATGTATGGAAGTTGAGGAAGTGACAAGTTTTTCAGAAAAGAACAATGTGGCGGTTAATTCTTTCTGCTTACCTCTTCAGTAAAATGGCATGATTGTTAAATACCGTAGTAAGGGGCTACTTTGCTCCAACAGGGGATAAATTGCTCCAAAATAAAATAAAAGTTTCTATTTCGTCCAGCCGGTAATCACCTCAGATTTGAGAGATTCTAAAAATATTAACACCCGTGTGAATTGATTGTCTACGGTCAGCCATTTTCACAGTAGCTGTAAAATAAACCACAACCTCGTAAAAAGTATCCGAGATATTTAAGATTTTAAAAAAAGGGGATACTTTGCTCCGGTTTTGGAGATAAAATGCTCCAGGAGAAATGTTTCTTTAATATACAATTTATTATACATTTTCGTATTTATTTTAGATCATCATGCCCAGTACAAATTGTAAAAGAGCTGATTCCCGTAATTACAGAGCTTCTACTATTTTTTTTAGTTTAGTAATTATCGCTAAATACTGGATAATTTTAAGATAAGGGTGTTGCGTAGAATTCTGGGACCTGCGAATGACATCGAAAGCTAGAGAATACGGCTTAATAACGAGCTGTACAATATTTAC
This sequence comes from Lepidostoma basale, assembly GCA_022606425.2. Classification (NCBI taxonomy): domain Eukaryota; kingdom Metazoa; phylum Arthropoda; class Insecta; order Trichoptera; family Lepidostomatidae; genus Lepidostoma; species Lepidostoma basale. Next base: position 249,947 of record JAHDVF020000260.1, on the reverse strand, counting down.
TGAATAAACTAAGATGGGCCGGTCACGTACAGAGGATGCCGCTTTCGTGATTTCCAAAAAGGATGCTGGAAAGACACTTAGATGGCAGAAGACCGATTGGACGATCAAGGCTAAGATGGAAGGATGAAGTTGAGAGCTTTTCGGGGAATTTGCGGCGAGTGTCTATTTAGAGGGTCGCAGCAGATGACAAGAGGAGTATGAAGCGAGGACTAATGGAGGACAAGATTCGATATGGCCTGTAGGGCCATCGAAGAAGAAGAAGAAAAATTATACTTTCTTACAAAGCACTTAATTTGTGATGTGGCATTTTTGAAAATAATATTAACACACTTTGACTAGCTTTTACACCACTTTATTTTTTATGTATATACCAACCGGTTTCGCTCCCGCCGAAAATTCATCAGAGTTACAAAATTTACTTAGTTTTGTTTGTTAATTTGATAACCTTGACGAAGCTCCGGGGGAAGCGATTCCAGTTGTTTTTTTTTCAACATCATCATCATTAACATTTAAAAAAATCCATTGTTTTGGCCGAAACAATATGAAACCTAAAAATTATTAAATGTTTTAATTTAGAAACATTGTTATTACAGTATCACAATTTATTTATTTTAATTCGTGAAATTATCGTGACAGCTGTTTCGCCAACCGATGTTTGCATCATCAGGTGTTGCAATAACTAATGATGCCAACATAGGTTGGCAAATCAGCTGTCGCGACGATATAATAAAAATAAAATTGTGATACGTATAAGAATAGTGTTTCGAAATCCATTGTTTTTGCGGAAACACTTTGATATTTCAACATTATTAACTGTTAAATTGAAACACTGTTATATAATATCACAATTGATATAATTTCTATGAAATTGTCGCGACAGCTGTTTCGCTTACCAATATTTTTTTACGAATATAATTTCGCCTATAATTTGTAGCACCTGATGATGTTAATATAGCGAAACAGCTGTCGCGATAATTTCATAGAAATTAAATCAATTGTAAAATTATACAACAGTGTTTCAATTAAATAATTAGTAAAAGGGTGTTAATATTATTATTAAGTACAAGAATCACCATTTAATTCGTCATTCGTCATAAAACTGCAGATATTTTCATATTTCATTTAAAAAAATCTACCGTGTCTAGCGTAAGGGATAGATTGTTTTGCATGCCGGGTATTGCATCCCCGCAATGATCATTATCGACATTGGCATGTAACATTATTCCTGGGGGAAATATATTGACCAACGCGAATGAATGCTTTCGTCATATTAATTTCAAATTCATCAACATTGGTGTCCAACTGTTGCAATTTTTCAATTTCAAATTCAGTATTTTCACGTTCATCAATGGTTTAATATCATCTACACGAGTTGTTCAAAATAAATTACAATAATCATCAAAACAATGTATTATCGTAGCAAAATATGATAATACTAAAATAATTAATGCATTGTTTAGCCACATTTTGATAAGATAATCCATTGTTTTGACGGAAACACTGTGATATTTCAAGGTTAATAACCGTTGTATTTGGAACTATATTGTTATATCCTAATCTATTCATTAAAATTACATTGAATTATCGCGACATTCGTTCCGCCACATTGTTTGGAATTATTGAAATCAAATGACAATAATTAATAATTGTATATTTTACCACATTTTAATGAAATAATCCATTGTTTTGACGGAAACACTTTGATTCTTCGACATCATTAACTGTTTAATTTGAAACACTGTATTCAATTTATTTATTTATTTATACATTTTAAAAAATAACGCGAAACAGCTGTTGCGCCAATTTCATAAAATTCAAATAAATAAATTGTTACATTATAACAGTGTTCCAAATTAAACAGTTAAAACATTGTCTTTGGGTAAATTTGCGGCATGTTTACCACCATTCTGATAGGTTAATAATTGAAATCTGTTATTACAAAGGTGCTAAGTGGTTTAAACACTTTGCATCTTTGCACAGTTATTGGCCTTAATGTTTAACACCAATTGGGATAATAAAAAAAAACTAATTTTTTAATATTTCGATACTTGGCTCCTTTGCAATGTCCAGCCCTTAATTATTTGTAAATATGTTATTATATTCGTAGATATTTTTTTCATATCAAGATAAATTTTTATCTCAAACCAAAATATCACGAAAAATATATTAGGGATAATTAGTTCGGTGATACGTTCCCCGAATCCGTCCCGGCGAAATACCTATTAGACAGCAGATCATATCAAGTAAATTAGAAATCTAACTCCCAAGACCCATCCCACGCCAAACATCACGTAGCATTCATATTATTTCTATATTCCGTGAAGAGGCAATGAGGTTGACAACACATTTAATTTATTTCAGAAGTTAGTACATTGGCGTGAGATATATTTACTTGAAGATAATTTTTAAATTCTATCATTATTTTGATCAAATAATTCTAAAATTTCTTCTCTATTCGCCATAACTTTGTGTTACGGAATCATAAATGTTTTTTTTATATGTACTTTGTACACATAACACACATTTTATTGCAAAAATTAAAATTAAAATACAAAGCATGTTTCGGACACAGAAGTCCTTTATCAGTGATATGTGATAAATATTAAAGATATATTTTTTTTAATTTTCATGAATGTGGTCAGTTTTGAGTTGAATTTAGAATTCATATATTTAAAAAAAAAAAATTAATAAATATTTATAACATATGCCTGATGAAGAGCTTCTGTGTCAGAAATTTTTTAGTTTTTAAAAATTTTATTTTTGTAATAAAGTGTGGGTTGTTGTGTGCAAAGTATAAAACAAGAAACATTAAATCTAAAATAAATCAATAGCAAGAGTGCAAAATATAACAGAAAAATATGTATACTGTAAATTAAATTATTTGAGTCAATATTATATAAGTATGTTTTATATTAAAATACTTTTTATTTTCACTACACACAGACATGTTTCGGTTACAAGTAACCTTTATCAATGTATACAATTTTAAATTGTACACATTGATAAAGGTTACTTGTAACCGAAATACGAGTATAAATGTGTTCTATGAAAATTAAAAGTGTTTTAATACAAAGTATAATTATATTTATTCAAATATGAATCCACAACACAAAGTGAAGGCGAATATAAATGAAATTATTTATCTTGTGTTTAAATAATGTGTTCAATTCTATTTAAAGACTTTAGCTCTATCAATTCATCAAGAAATTTGCTTAATATTTTTTTAACAAAAAAGTACAACTCAATATTAAATAATCTAAACGAATAAAAAAACGTATTTTTTCTAGAAGACCTTCTAAAAAATAGACGTTTTCATCCGTATTAATTATTCAATATACTTTCATTCACAGTTTTGTTTATTTAATTCGGTGATAAGGCTCAATTTATTTGGTGGTAAATATTTCAATATAATATAATAGTTATGAGGTAGAAATAATACCCCAGGCAAAATAATATCAGATATTTTTTCATAAATTCAAAGCACTTAAAAAGATAAAATTTCATAAATATTCAAATTGAAATTTTCCAATAAAATGTTTTAAAATTCACTATTATGAAACAATTTCATAAATAACACTCTTTGTGACATAATCGTACCCTAACGATTCTATTATATTTTAATGCTGTTTAATGACTTCTGACTATATTTAGTATAATATTAGACTTTTGACTATATAACATGAAGTAGTATTTAGATATATCATTCACGGAAAACAAACTGTTTTTTATATGAAATGATAACCTTCGTAGCTTAGATGTGAAGGTCCCACTCTGCCACGATGGCAGTGTGATTGTCACACTGCTTTTGGTTTGCTGTAGAATTCACGTGACATCAATAAAATGGCGAAAGCTACCTATCACATTTCATGAGAATCAGTGTCAAAAAGCTAAAAAATAAATTGTGCTTATTATTTAAGTTCAAACGACCGGTTGTAATCTATATTAAATAACTATTACGAAGATTTATATCATTCAAAATATAATACAATATATAAAAATTGTATTATAACAGGTTATATATTTTTTTTTACATATTTATACCGAACAATCAAATAAAATAGTCATCACGCCGCTTTACCCAAGCTGTAGCGAGAGATAATGAACCGTTTCTCTGTTGTTTCTTGACATAGCTTTCAAGATTATTATTTATATATGGTAGACAAATAGTATTAAGCACGTTTTGCAATATTCCGACTTCGTCGTATACGATAAATAAATAAAATGTGTAACTTTTGATAAGATACGCGTCCTTCGACGGCCAACCATTAGGGCCTTCGACTTTCAGAGCTTTTTTTAATTTTATTCCGCTGCACTTAGCGATTGCTTCCTAAAGCAAAATATTAATTTTCTTACACCAATACCACCCTATTCAGGGGGATTACGAATGTGCGTACTAAGCATTGCGAGCGCGGAATTACACAAAGCATTAAATTCTCAAGTCCAACTTTTCCAAAGGTTCGCCTCCAATTATTTTCTGCGGTGGTAAAAACAACTTCACGGGATGAAATGTACTTGCTTATATCACAGTCTAGCTCGAGTGGACACGGCTCGCTCGCCGGGGACGCTGTGGGGGCATAACCGTATCTGCATTAGTAGCTGTGAGATTCAATTTCAGCCTCTCGTGGAGATAGCGAGCGAGGAAGTGTTCTATTTCCGAATAGTGGAAGGGAGGGTGGGAGAAGGCGGTGGCCATTCCCAGCGGACGGCTCCGTGTGCGTTTTACACGGTGCAACGTGTTGGCCCAACTCTTCTAAAGCACTTCTTATTTTATTCCATTTGGCCCTTTGACACTGCGCTATATATTTATTGCATTTTACAATATCTTATTCGAGTGGATTTCACAACTATCTTAATATATTTATGAACTTCATAGAGACCAAGTCAAACTGCATATCTCTTTTTAAATTCCGAATCAAATAATATAAATATAATTTAAATTTTACGTTGTAGCTAATATGGTAATTTATAACCTTCACTCAACTAAGATTTTATTTTTTAATCCAATAATACCAACCAATTATACATTTTTGTAAGTTAAGTAAGTTTATTATTTCCTACACATTTCGAACAGTTAAAAAACCTTCATCGTAGGAAGAATGATTTCATCGAGAAATTAATATCGTTCTCCCCGACGATGAACGTATATTAAAACAACTGAAATCTAATTATTTATTTTAATTACATTCATTATTATGTTCTTATACTCGTATATCAGTTTCACCGCCATACACTTATATGTACACGTACTAAATGTATTTAACTAATTGTAAATTTGGCCTTTATTCGTAAACCTTGTTGAACATGACATATTTTTCAGATTTTCTCTTATCACATATATTACATATTATACACTGTTTATCTGGGTTTATTTTCTTTCCAGGTATCATTTTATTCTTCTGCTTATTTTTCTTATTCGTATAATGACCTGTTGTTGTGATGTGGACTGCCTTGTTTTTTCTGTGGTCGACCACGTGGTCGAATCCCTCCGATAGATTATCTCGGGCTATTTTTGGGATCATATTTTCTGGAATATTGGAGAAAGCTCGTTCCAGTATATTCGCTTTGATTTTTTGTATTCCTTAATCTGTCTTGAAGGTTTTTCCATATATCGAATTACTTTCAAATCATTGACGCGGACGAGCCGTGTCGATTCTGAATTATTTTGCGTATGTTAAGATAGTTCTGACGCAGGTTTTATATATACTCATTTTGGCATTTATAATGATCCATTTAATATAATATTCGCTCTAAAAATTATGAATAAATATTATACAATATTTAAAATATTAGTGTTATGGAAAATAAATTAAAATAATAATAAATTTATTTATAGTATATAATTAGTTTAACTCCACTTACGTTTACGGCTTCCGCCGGTTTCGGCTGCTCGCTGCCATCTTCTGGATATCATCACTAGAATAGCTGCGAGCTGACCATAAACCTAAACGGAATTAAACTAGGAAGATCTCAAAAACTACTACTAACTAAAAAATAAATCTCATTTCGCACAGTTTTGTCACACGTGCCTCTGAAAGGTTTCAACTTTACATCTTGAATTGAGAGGATATCTGTATTACTATTGATTGTATATGAAGTGAAATAGATCCTATAAGAGTGGGAGCCTATAAGAGCACGCCCGAAATGGTTTCCATGGACGTCCATTAATGCACATTGAGAGGTTATCGGTTTGCCTGCGATGAAACGTGTAGTACAAGAGGACGCCTGGCTTTCAAGGGCTTAGATAGAGCGCGGAGCAGCGTTCATTTGCGATTCTCCTTCGGCAAACTTAAAAAAACACAAAAGAATTAATTATTTATTGGTGTTCCGTCTGGAGTGCCTTTTGCGGATTGCTCTTGTGTTCTTACATTGGGTGAACGATTTATTATTAAAGCGTGCTTTCATTATTATTTCAGTTGTTTTGAGATCATATTATTTCTATTTAAAAGACATTTCCTGCTGTGCTCTAAGAGCAATTTGAAATGTTAAGCCCCGAGTGTACGGACTGTGTTACTTTGTTTAATATAATTTGGAACACTTTTATATTTCGTTTTTACACCACTTACAATTAGTTTTAACGAACCAACCAATTTCAAAAACATGTGGACATTTAAGCAGTCATCAGAAGTGTATTTTAGAAATTTGTTAGTATTATTTAGAAATTGTTTCAAAACAAAATTAAATAACTTGAATTGTATTCATTACTTGATTTTATTTCAAAATAAAGTTTTCTCTTATTACAATTAATTATTTATACTTATTTATTTAGTTATAAAAAATTAAATATTTATTACAACTAGTATATGACATTTTTAATACATAAAAGTATTATGAAAACAAATAGCCACAAAACACACAACGAAGAAAGCTAACAAAAAAATATTATAACTTAAATACTTTCAAATGTCACCAGACATATGGTACACTATACATTGGTTGCGGGATTTGAGAACATTTATTATCTGGGTCCTTCATGACTTCCGGCAAGCTATTAAATACTTTCAAACACTTGTAAAGAAAAACTGATATTTTTTTTCTTTTTCTTTTTATCTTAATATAGGAATGTCTGTTGAGTAAATAAATTGATTTGATTTGATTTAAAATACTCGTACAAGTAGGTCCGTAATAAATTAATAAAAAAATACATAAATAATTTTTAAATTTAAAAAGAAATATACTCGTAGATACTATGTTTCATATTTCTCCATTGAGTTGTCTTGACTAATAACGTTAAAAATATTAATGTTGTTTATTGAAATTCATTGGTGGAAATTTCTTATAAATAATAGAAATAAAAATTACTACTACAAAAATCCTTTGTTATATGTATGTATTTAGTTTAATTCCCATTTGATTATTAGTTCCGTCAGGTTTCGACGGCTCGCTACTATTTTCTAGTGAAACCGGTTAAAATTTAAAGTGAAATAAAACTAAATATATATTGTTTTATTTTCACTATTTCTTTATGGTTACTAACATTATAAAATTACGATTTTTTTATTTATTTATTAAAACTGCTTATCTTTTCCAGTATCTACGCTTGAGGTTTAACCAGCCAGTGCGAGTCCTCGGCTCGGTGATCTTCGTCATCAAGATGATGCTGTATATCCCGATGGTCATCTACGTGCCGGCCCTGGCTTTCAGTCAAGGTACTGAAATTCTTAATCTTTTAAGAAGGTTCCAACTGTCAAAAGGAAAGCGCTGAGAAAAAGAAGTCAAAATTTTGTTGGTTTCGGGTGTGTATCTTAGAATAAAAGGGTTTCATCTGAAGCAGATGAAACACTTTTACCGAGAAGCGTGTAAATTTTGTTTGGCGACAGTTGGAATAATAAAGTTCTAGGTGTAAATAAATCCTTCTTCAGTGAATCGTGAGTTTTGAATGATCAGGTGGAACTTGATAACGTATTTTCGTAACATCAAAATGACGATACTATTACATGTTTTTTAATTGTACCTATAGATGAGGTTAGTAAGAACCAAATGTATTTCACGGAAAAAAGCCAAATGTGAAATTTTGGTAGTTGGAACCCTCTTACTCTCAGGTGATGATATAGTCTTGACGAATCTTGGATCCAAACGAAACTTTTTTAGTGGAAGTGTTATATTATTATAAGTTATTATCGTTTTACTGATAATGAAGGTGTAAAGCAGGCATGGGCAACCTTTCCCAGGTCGTGGGCCAAAGGTCGAGGGCCAGACCAAATTATTAATCATAATAAGGTAATATTAAATTAAATAAAACAGGTTGCTACTTCTTATATATTTATTTATTTATTTATATAATGGACGACATAATATTATACACTGATTACAAAATTTAGTGTGAAGATTGGCCATGTACTTGAATTACGAGACTATCAATATTGGTGTTGGTATTGCTTAATGATAATCGCATAGAATTTTGGAGATTTTTATGTGTTATCCTCGTTCGAATTTTTTATTTAGTGTGTTTCATCCTCGAAAAAAACTGTTCACATGGATATATGTGTATGTGCTGCTTTTTCACCGAATCACTGCAAGCGCCCGTGTCATCTGCATTATTTAAACTATAATTTTATTTCTCTATTACTTCGCCGAGATGAATCAGGGCCAGACAAAATAGCTCCGCGGGCCGGCGGTTGCCCATCTATGGTGTAAAGCCTTCGAAACATATCGAAAAAATAAACTCAAAAGTGGGAAAACAGTGTTTTAACTCATAAAAAATTCGTCTATCAAAACTAACTAACTAACTAACTAACCATCACGCCGTCTCCCCGGAGGAGTAGGCAGAAAGAATGAAACGCCACACTGTTCTGTCCTGACATACTTCTCTCGCTTCCTCTACATTCATACATCTTGTCATGCACGTACGTCGATTTCTCCGACTCCTCACGTGTCCGACATTCAATATTTGATTGATTTGATCGTGCCACGTTTTCCTCGGCCTTCCTCTATTTCTAGCTCCGTTCACGCCGTTTACATATACCTTCTTCACCATTCTGTCGTCACTCATTCTTTCCATGTGTCCAAACCATCTTAATGACCCTTTCCTTATTTTGTTCATAACACTTTCATTCGCACCACATTCACTTCTTATAATTGCATTTGTCACTCTATCATATACAGATTTGCCACACATTCGTCTTAGAGATCTCATTTCTACTGCATTTATTCTACTTTCATCCTTCTTTTGCCAGTTCCATGCTTCACTTCCATACATAAGGGTCGGCACAAGAACACCATTGTGCACTGCCATCTTGGCTCGTCTATCAAAAATGTGTATATTGCATTTGTCTTTAATGTATTCAAGATTAATTCGCTTGCTACGCGACGGACGGTGGGTAGCGGTACTACGCCGTTCATAATCCGGCCGTTGTTAAAAGTTGGCATACAATATGCACAAATCAAATATTTGCGGCTTGACGAAGCGCTGATATTCCACATCGTGTTTACCGAATACACAACATTAAAGCACAGAATGTTTTTAAATTAAAATATTTCATCATCAGCGCCGAAGTGAGGCGAAGTGATTTCAAATTTAAATTTATATTGATGTTGCATTCTGCATTATACATATTTCAATATGTAATATTAAAAATCTCATATTGCGCTAGGCTAGAGTAGATATTGGAAATTTGGTTTCATTTGGTTGAATATGCTTGAACCATTCGACTTATTCAAATATTTGTTTCATACCGGGTTTATATGCTTTTACGTATTTTGAAATGTTTTCAGTGACGGGAATTAATCTACACCTCATCTCGCCAATCGTTTGCGTGGTTTGCATATTCTACACAACTCTGGTAAGTGTTACAATAAGCAATAATTTTATACTCGTATTTCTTCTTCTTCGGCCTTGTTCTTTCACTCCCGTATATGTTTTCTCTGGTAATTGTTGCAATAAACAAAAAATATATTATTTCTTGTTTTCCTCAGCTTTGTTCTCTCCACGTCTGGATATATATTGCATATTCTACACAACCCTGGTAATTGTTAAAATAAGCAATAATAAGAAACCATTAATTCTTCTACACGTTCTTTGAAACGTTTTAACTGTACTGTTTACCAGGTTTTGAGGCTACCTCGTCGACTCATCTCTTCTGTGGTTTTTCTACACCTCTTATATTCGTTTGGTCTCCATTTGATTAATCTATTATCACTGTAATATATCTGTATGATCCATGATATCGACAACTCCGGTTCTCTGTGTCGATTCTTCTTAGACAATGTTATATGTGTTTTCATGCACCTGTCCATATATTGTCCATATATTTCTCTGTCCATATACTATTCCATATACTGTTACAAAAAATATTCATTCAAGATTATTTGTTTCATAAATATATTAATGATTGGCAAATGAGAATTTTAACGCTCTGTTTAGGTACTACTAAATCGACTTTTCAAAAAATATGAATGATATGTTCATTGAATGTACGGCGTATTAAATTGTGATGTAAAATTATTGATGTTTTAGGGTGGGCTGAAGGCAGTGGTGTGGACCGACACCCTGCAGACGGTTTTGATGTTTGGAGGAGTCATCTTCGTCATGATATACGGAACTATAAAAGTTGGTGGATTCGACATTGTCATCGACAGGGCATTGGCGGGAGACCGCATCGAATTCTTTAAGTAAGTATTTTGTGTGACATACATAAAACAATATGGAATATACAATACCTTAAGATTTTTTATTCTCATTAATCAATGATGCGATCTCTAAGACGTGTGTATGTTAAACCTGGCGGAAGGAATGTAGAGCGGAAGAAAGTATTCGTTTTCTTCATCTTATTTCTCAGCCAATTCCCGTCCACTCCTGGACAAAGGCCTCCTCCATTCGCTCCCATGTCACTCTGTCTTGTGCAGACTGCATCCAGGTTATTTCGACATATCTGTTCAGATCATCCTTCCATCGTAGTTGCGGTCGCCCTGCACTTCTCTTTGCCATCCACGGTCTACAGGTCAGCAGTCTTGTTATCCATTTTTCATCTGAGCTTCTGTCTACGTGACCTGCCCATTGCAATTTTAGAGTCACCACCCGGTGGATGATGTCAGTGACCTTTGTTATTTCTCTCACCGTACCTATCGTTTCTGACTCTGGCTCTTAGGCTTATTCACTCGTAGCTTCTCGGAACTTTGTTTGAACAATGTTACAGTTTCAATACCATAAGTACCAACTGGCAGAACGCAGGCTTCATATACTTTTCGTTTCAGGTTGATCAGTACTTTCCGGTTTTTAAGGATGTAATCCATGTTTCCGAGAATGTATTATTAACAAAATTATGAAACGAACACTGCGTTCCATAATTGGCTAAGACATATGGATAAAGGAAGAATGGTAAATAAAGAATACGTTAATGGTGTGAATAGACTTCAGAGTCGTGAAAGACAGAGGAAAACTTGGCATAACCAAATTAATCCAATTTTTAAGGTCGGCCATGTTCGAAGTCAGAAGAATCGACGTGCCCGTATGACTCGCTGTATGAATGTGGAGGAGTGTGGTGGTCCATTTTCTTTGCCTATCCCTTTCAGTAAAACGGCGTGATGGCTTTTTTGTTGGCTTTTTTGTGTGTTGAGATCGCTAGTAAGAATATGTCGAAAAACAATGTATGACAGAATACCGAACGAAGAAGTTATAAATGAATGTATGGCGGATGAATGTTATGATCCTAAATAAAATAAAGAAAGTGTCTCTTAGATGGCTTGGACATATATCTGTATAATGGAACGATAATAAAAAAGAAAAAGGCTGTATAAAGGGGTAAAATGGCTTTTTTATTAATAACCATCGGTCAGTCAGAAATGATCATAATTTTATTTAACAATCTGCTAAAATGGCAGTTCACAATGGTGTCATTCTACCGACCCTTATGCAAAAGACGAATGAAAGTAGAGTAAATGCACTAGAAATGAGATCTCTTAGACAAATATGATGGAAAAAATGTGTATGATAGAGTGTACAATGAAAATATAATAAGTGAATGCGATTAGAATAAAAGTGTTATGAAAAAAATAATGAAAGTGTCATTAAGATAATTTGGACACATGAAAGGAATAAATGAAGAAAAAATGGTAAAAAAAAACGTATGTTAATAATGTGAATGGAACTAGAAAAAGAGGAAGACCGAGGAAAAGGTGGCATGATCAAATAAATCAAATATTGATTGTCGGCCACCTGAGAAGTCGAAGAAATTAACGTGGGTACATGACACGATGTATGAAGCTAGAAGAGTATGTCGGGAATGAAAAATGTGGCAGTCCATTCTTTCTGCCTACCCCTTCGGCGTGATGGTTTATTTAGTTAGTTAATTAGATGTACAAATGTTTCTTTTTCGTTTCACATAAAATTATTGAACTTTATTTTTATTTTAAATTTCACGCTAATCTCAGCCTAAAATTTAAAAGGTTGTCAATAAAAATGAGAGTGATGACGTCACGGAATATTTAAAATGTTACTGAATCCGTCGGTATTCTAGTAACATTGCTCAAAACTGGGAACATATGTGTCAAAAATGGTTCGCAGATGCTAATATCGTACGGTATCGGGAAAAAATAAAGTAATAAATTATTATTAGATGCAACCGTACCGGTACGGTCATACCAACTGACAAGTTAAAGTGTACCCAGCTCGGACTGCGGATCGATGGGAAACCAACTGTACGGCGCAAGTAGCTCGTTTTGGATTCCAGGAAAAGGGCAACATTTACAATTCCAAACATATTTCAAGTCTTCAAATATCTCCAATTTAACGATCTATATTTGAGATTTCTCAAATATTCTAGTTAATTTTTGAGGTATCCGAGAATGTTGTATTGCAATTTCAAACACAAGATCAAGAACATTTCTCTATTTGATATTTCAAAGCGTGGCACCGCTTTCTGGAATGTTATACACGAATCTTGGCTTTTCGTTTCACATCTTTACCAAATGTTTCAATTTTAACATTTCTCTTCTATTTGATTTCGTTTTTAACGAGCACAATAAATAGCTGCTTGATAAAGAAATAAGTCTATGATGTTTTGAAAATACTTGATAGGGGAATTATTAAACGCTGGAAGTATTTGGATCCTTTTTATATAATATGTGATCCCTTCAAATTGAATATTTTTCCAAGAACATGTTTTCGTACTTCTGTTTTATAGATTGCGGAGATTTTTCTTTGCTTCTTACATATTTATTTAATTCGCGTGTTCGACATAAAGCAATGAATCAATTTATACAAAAATATACTGCACGCTTTATACTCGAAGCTAACTTACTAACTTACTGTCAACCATCACGCCGTTTCTTCGAATAGTAATCAGAAGGAATGAACCGCCAAACTTTTTTTTCCTGACATAAGTATTTCTGTCGCTTTCCAGCATTCATACATCGTGTCAATGAATGCACGCCGATATCTCTGACTTTTCACGTGTCTAACATTTAATATTTGATGGATATCATTATGACACATTTTATTCTATGTTCCTCTGTTTCTTGTTACGTTCACACATATCTACTTTAATACTCAAATTCATCACTGCAAAAATAAAAATATCGACTGAAGAAATTGGAGCAAGTTACTGAATTTAAGTATCTGGGAAGCGAGAAAGAAAGAAAGAAGAAATCTGGGAAGAAAACGAGAGACGGAAAAATGGAGAAAAACATCGAGAGAAGGGTTGGTGCTGGGAATAAAATAAAAGCGCACTCAAAGTCATTACTGCAAATAGAAATATATCCACAGGAGCAAAGATGGCAGTACACAATGGAGTTCTAGTGCCGACCCTTATGTATAGAAGTGAAACTTGGAGTCGGCAGAAAGAGGATGAAAGTAGGATAAATACCGTAGAAATTAGATCACTAAGAAGAATGTACGGAAAATATGTAAGATAAGAATACCTTATTATGAAATAAGAAATGAATGTAAGGCGGATAAATGCGTCCTAAATAAACTTAAGAAAGGGTCACTGTTATGGTTTGGACATTCGAAAGGAATGGATTAGGGAAGAATAGTTAAATATGGAAAGTGTAGTACAGGAATGCCAAGGAAGATATGCCATGACCATTTTTTAGAACATAAAATATCATTGATGACCTTCGTGGCCGAGTGGTGAGTGCTTTAACTTCCACACCAAAGATCCCGGGTTCGATTCACGACGATGGCAATGTGATTGTCACACTGGCTTAGGTTTTGTGAAGAATTCATGTGACAATAAAATAGCGATAGATTAGCTACCTATCACATGTTGCGAGAATCAAAATGATAACTATACCCTTTACATACATCGATTTGGCTCGCGTTGTGATGATGTAAAGAGCGATTCAACAAAATAATATTAAAAATTACATTAAAAAATAAAACGTTTCATAAAATCAACACAAATTAAAACGTGCTTGATGCAGTATTTAAAAGGAAATTATTGGCAATGTAAATACAGTATATTCAGAAAATTATTATTTTTACAGCTAACAAAATAATATACCATCGATAACAGTCGATTACGTGCTATTTCATAAATTATTCGCGATACTGTATTGATTCGTGCCCTTACTGCAAATGCAGTGTTAGTTCTGTATATTTGTTTAAATCGGCACGTACCGACAACGCAATACAAACTGTTGTGAAGTACGTCCGTGCTGTTAATCGAGTGTCGATTTTTTCTATGAATAAAAACAAGGTCTTTTAAATTTTTAATTTATTTTTCGCATATAATTTTTTCATATATTTCCTTATTTGTAGAAGAGACGCTTGGAGCTGGCAAAAGTAGGATAAATGCCGTAGAAATGAGAATACTGAGAATAATGTGCGGGAAAACGATATATGAAAGAATGCAGAACGACTAAACAGGGAAGAAATGTTAGGCAAATTATTGCATCATTAGTAAAATTTAATAAGGATCCCTGGGATGGTTTGAACATATGGAGTGAATGGGCAAGTGAAGAACGTTGTATACAAGCAGTGACAATAAAATGGCGGTAGTCACATGTCACGAGAATCAATATATTGGCTAAAAACAAAGTTTATACAATAATTCGGTTCAAACAACCTGTTATACTCGTATACAATAAAAAAACACAAATAATTTTAGATAACCTTAAGGCTTTAACACTGTAATTCCATAATGACGATTTTTTTATGAATTAAAATTTTCATATTAAGCACTCTGGTGGTTAGACGTTTTAAAAATATAATATAAATCTTTAAAAAAACATTGTATTTAACCACGGTATGGTTATTATAATTGATGCCAACTAGTTTTGTTTGGACCCAAGCTTCATCAGGGCCGTATAACTTCTAAACGAAAACGGTTTATTTTTGGTTTTCGTTTAATTGTTATACTGCCCTGATGAAGCTTGGATCCAAGCGAAACTTCTTCTTCTTCTTCTTCTTCAGCCTGTATTGACCGTCCACTCCTGGACGTAGGCCTCCTCTCTCATTTTCCATTCTCCTCTATTCTGAGCGATCCGCATCCAGGCACTTCCCGCACTTCTCCGGACATCGTCGCGCCAACGCAACTGTGGGCGCCCAACTCCACGCTTTGCCGTCCTTGGCCACCAGCACAGTAGTCGCCTTGTACACTTTTCATCTGGATCGCGAGCGACATGTCCCGCCCATCGCCAAGCGAAACTATTTGGCATGAATTATAATGACCATCTTCTTCTTCTTCTTCGTCAGCCTTCATCGGTCCACTGCTGGACAAAGGCCTCTTCCCTTCCTTTCCACTCGTCTCTATTTTCTGCCAGCTGCAGTCACATTTCCCCCCCCCACGGCAGCAATGTCGTCGGCCCACCTTTTTTGCGGCCTGCCGACGCTTCTCCTATTTTCCCATGGTCTCCACCTTATTATTTTCTGGGTCCATCTATCCTCACTTTGTCTCGCCATATGACCCGTCCATTGCCACTTCAGTCTCGCTAGTCGTTTCATGATGTCCTTCAAAACCAAAATGCACTCGAATTACCATACCGTGGTTAAATACAAAGTTTTATATATTTATTTTTTATTTTTAAAACACTGTTGTCATATGAATTAAAGCACGGTTTTCCACTGAAAAGTTTAAAAAAACAGTGTTTTAATTTATAAAAAAATCGTCAAATAAATCGTCGTTTTGGAATTTCAGTGTTAACGCCTTATGTTTATCAAAATCAAAATCAAAATCGGGTGGTGGTCTAGGGGATAGAACGCTTGGCTCCTGATCCAGGGGACATGGGTTCGAGGCTGGACACGACCAGATTCCTTCTTCATAATAATGAGCTATTTTCTGCTCACACTAAAGATTGTAAAATAAATTCTAATATCATTGATTTAAATCTTTGGTGTTAGTCTTTTTTTTAAATAAAAAAACAACTTTAACAAGTATTGCACAATTACCAGTTACATCTAATAACCTTTTAATTGATAAATCAATGGTGTTGCAGCTTTGACATGGACCCCTTTATCAGGCACACATTCTGGACTACTACAATAGGCAATTACTTCGGCTGGCTGGCCTCCTGCTCGGTCAACCAATCGATGGTGCAGAGGTGCTTGGCGATGCCTTCATTGAGGACGGCTAACATGTAAGATAAATAATTCCCTCAGTAATATACCAACTTACCTAAACAATGCTTTAATATATGTCAACAAGCAACCAGGGGATATAATTTTAATTTAAAAAATCTGTTTCTTTGGATGCCACTTGGGCCTTTAATGTAGTAGTTTTCTAAATTTATTTTATATCATATTTCAATTAAATTATGGTGTTCTTCTACCGACCCTTATGTATGGAAGCGAACATGGAACTGGCAAAAGAAGGATGAAAGTAGAATAAATGCAGTAGAAATGAGATCTCTTAGACGAATGTGTGGATACTCTGTGTATGATAGAGTTTCGAATGAAAATATAAGAAGTGAATGCGGTGCGAATGATGGTGTCATGAACAAAACAATGAAAGGATCATTAAGATGGTTTCGACATATGCAAAGAATAAATGAAGAAAGAATGGTAAAAAAATTATACATTAATGATGTAAATGGAAACAGAAATAGAGTAAGACCGAGGAAAACGTGGCACTATCAATTAAATCAAATATTGAATGTCGACCCTGTGAGGAGTCAGAGAAATCGACGCGCGTGCATGACACGATGTATGAATGTTGAGGAAGCGAGAGAAATATGTCAGGAAAGAAAAGTGTGGCAGTCCATTATTTCTGCCTACCCCTTCGGGGAGACGGCGTGATGGTTAGTTAGTTAGTTTTATTTAAATTAAACTTTTTTTAAGACTCGTTGGCATCTACAGACTGGTGATACTGTTATTAACGTACTGCTAATATATACATACAGATCAGGGGTAAAAAACAAGATTCAATATCAAAATAATATTAAGTTTTATTAACTAAATAACTATATATATATATATTTAAGAAGAATTGGACCAAGCTGGGCAGCCTTCGGAAACCTGAGCTACATCCTTAAAAACCGGAAAATATCGATCAACCTGAAACGAAAAGTCTATGAAGCCTCCGTTCTGCCAGTTGGTGCTTATGGTCTTGAAACTGTTACATTGTCCAAAAAAAGTGCCGAGAAACTACGAGTGACCCAAAGAGCCATGGAAAGAGCCATGTTAGGAATAAGTCTAAGAGACAGAGTCAGAAACGATATGGTGAGAATAAAAACAAATGTCACTGACATCATCCACCGGGTGTCAACTCTAAAACGGTAATGGGCGGGTCACGTAGCCAGAAGCTCAGATGAAAAATGGACAAGAAGACTGCTGACTCGGAGACCGTGGACGGCGAAGAGAAGTGCAGGGCGACCGCAACTACGGTGGAAGGATGATCTAAACAGAAACGTCGGAATAACCTGGATGCAGTCTGCACAGGACAGAATGACATGGAAGCAAATGGAGAAGGCCTTTGTCCAGGAGTGGACGGGAATAGGCTGAGGAAGAAGAAGAAGAAGAACTATATAATCAACTAAAGAATCACGCTATATCACCGAAGGGCTAGGTAGAAAGAATGGACTGCCACACTGTTCTTTCCTGACATATTTCTCTCGCTTCTTCAACATTCATACATCGTGTCGTGTACGCGCGTCGACTTATCTGACTCGTCACGTGGCCGACATTCAATCGGTCTTTCTATATTTCCAGGTCTATTTACATCGTAAACATATATATTTTTTACCATTATTTCTTCATTCATTCTTTGAATGTGTCCAAACCATCTTTGATCCCTGTTCATAACACCATCATTCGCACCGCATTCACTTCTTATATTTTCATTCGACACTATCATCTCATTTATACTTCATTTATTTCTACTTTCAGCCTTCTTTTGCCAGTTCTATGATTGCTTTCATTTTTTATATTAACATATTAAACATAATTATTTAAATATTATTTTTGTAGAGAATCTTTACCACCTGTGTTTTTATATAAAGGAGAAAGTTAATTACAGTGTCACCAGTCTGTCTATGGCATTGAGCCTGGACACTGAGCTAAGACATTGTCGAAATAAAATTAAAAGTGAAGGTAGTTATTTAAAAGTTCTTTAATAGCGATCAATAAACTTTCATCTAGAAATTTCAGTAAAATCATTAACTTTTTGTTTTTAAGGTTCAAGTATTTTCTTTTATGTATTTTTAGATACTGTAATAAATTTGTATTTATTAACTTTTTAATGTAATAAACAAGGCATTCGTGGAAATCATTTCACTTTCTGATTTAACTAAATTAATCATTTTATGTTTGTTTACAAAAATGGGCAAGTGAAGGGGAATATTGAAAGAAGGGTTGGGGCGGGCAACAAAGTGAACGAAACGTGAAAGTGAAGTGAAGTGTTAAAGTTGCCATCGCAAACAAAAAACTATCCAAAAATGCTAAAATAGCAGTGCACAATGGTGTTTTTGCACCTTGCGGAAAATATGCAAACCCTGCATGTTACTGGCAAAATGAGGATGAAAGTAGAATAAATGCAGTAGAAACAATATCTCTTGGACAAATGAGTGGATTCTCTGTGTATGATAGAGTGTCGAATGAAAATATAAAAAGTGAATGCAGTGCGAATGATGGTGTTATAAACAAAATAATGAAAGGATCATTTCGATGATTTGGACACATAGAAAGATTGAATTAATAAAGATTGGTAAAAAAAGTATATGTTTACGATGTAAATGGAACTAGAAATAGTGGAAGATCATGACTATTTTTACTTTTGACAAATCAACTCTATAAAGTAATGTCGCGCTGCAACTGAACCATTCTTGATGTTTTTCAGACAGGATTTTCTTCTTCTCGCAACACTTTGTTTTCCTTTAATTTTACATTAAATAATCATTTGCAGCACTTTGTACTTCTAGTTTCTCATAACTTGACTTAAAGTATTAATGTGCCTTAATAATCGTGCCTTAATAATTTCTCCTGGACTCTAAAAGTGAATGTAATGAACCGGTTCGAGATATGGATATACCGCAGAATGCTCCGTATACCGTGGACCGATAGAGTCAGTAATGCAGACGTACTACAGAGAGCCAGAGCCAATAGAGAGCTGTTGTTGAGTTTGAAATTTAGAAACGTCGTGTGCAATTGGGTCACGTGCTAAGGGGAGATAAATACCACCTCCTTTGACTGATATTATTGGTAAAGTGGAGGGACGTCGGGGAATTGGTAGAAGGTAGCTGTCCTGGCTGCGGAACATTAAAGAGTGGACTGGAATAACAAGAGTTCAGAACCTGTTCCAAGTGGCGGAGGACAGAGATGCCTTAGCTGCAGTGATCGCTAAAGTTGGGGCGACCTGACACGGCACTGAAAGAAGAAGAAGAATTTCTCTTTCTTTATTCATACACTGCAGTATACTTTAATGACCATCATATCTCTGTCCATGTAAGACATGACATTTGATAATGCCTTAGTGTCTACTTGTTCACAAGGCCTTACATGGAAGAGCGCCCCACTACCTCACAGAACTTTGCAAACTAATCGATCGGAACCCTCGGCAGTCAACTCTACGATCTTTGAAGGAAGAAGCAATACACAATTTTTTTGTCTCGCGGCGCCAAGGAGCTTTAAACTTCGTGGATTGCGCTTTTGGCATCAACAGGCTGCCCTACAATATCCGTAATCAAGACGACGAAGGAGTGTTCAGAAGCTCTCTTAAAACTTTTCTTTTTAAGAGAAGTTTTCTTGACGTTGAGCGCCCTTGAAGTGAATCTTTCACAAAAATGACGCTATATAAATCATCATCATCATCATCTTAGAAGAGCGAAACATGTCATTCCATATACAATTTAATAAAGCTCCTAGAAGACAGACGTTTTCATTTATATTAATAACAATAAATTGTGTATTCAAGAAGGAGAATACACCACGGGAGGACTCATGGCGACAGCATTACACTCCGACGATCATTATGTCGGTGAAAGGTAAAAACAAAACCAACAGGTCGGTTCAAACAAACCATCATAACGTCGGCGGCGAGTTTTATTTCTTATTTCCCCAGCCTCGCCTCGATCACATAAATATTTACTATTGCCACTAAGCGGACGGTACGTAGCTCAAACGTCGCGAAACTAACCAAACGCCCTCGATCAATTATAACGACGTGGTTACTGCTTCAACTATTACCATACACACTCCGAACTGGCATCCATCATAGCACGATCGTGATTTCTTTTCCAATTACTCGTCGTCGACCTTCGTGGCTGAGTGGTAAGAGCTCCGACTTCCTTTCTCAAGGTCCCGGGTTCGATTCCCGGCGATGGCAGTGTGATTGTCACACAGAATACTTTCTTAACCATTTTTTCTCCATCCGCGCGCTCCATATGTCCGAACCAACGCAGCGATATTTTCATAATTTTGTTAATAATACCTTCTTCCGCTCTAAATTCCTTTCTTATATCAACATTTGAGATTCTGTCGTACATCGTTCTATCAAACATACGTCTCAGGGACCTCATCTCTACCGCATTCTCATATTCTGCTCTCATCCTTCTTTTGTCAGTTCCATGATTCGCTTCCATGCATAAGGGTTGGGTTAGAACTCCATTGTGAACGGCCTTTTTCGCTTTCATTGATTGTTTTCTTGTTTCCAAAAACTATTTTTAAAGCTCTATTCACTTTGTTATCCGCACTGACCAAACATTATATTTAGTTCAAATCCACTTATGTTTGTGTCTTCGACCGGTTTCGGCAGCTTGCTGCCGTCAAAGTTGTTTTAGGCTTATATATGATTTCATTTAATTATTTCTTTTAATTATTATGATTTCATTATATAGAATCCGACAGCCTTCGTGGCCAAGTGGTAGGTGCTTCGATTGCCACCGGAAGGTCCCGGGTTCTATTGGTAGTATGTCACATTGTCTTTGGTCTGGTGCAAATTTCACGTGACAATAAAATGGCGAAAGATTAGCTACCTTACACATGTCACGAGAATCAATATGATAACTATTATACCCTTTTGTTGGGACGTAAGAAAAGAAGAAAAGCAATTACGGATGTGATTAATATCCATAATGATACAATTAAATAAATTAAATTAGTTGAATTTAAATATTTCAATTGTCTTGTGCCCCCTAATGTGGTCTGGAAATATCCAGTACTATTTCCATTAACATATCATATATAAGCCTAAAACACTGTAATATGAGTACCAGAGGTTTTCAGCGAGCTGCCGAAACCGGTCGAAGACTCAAACTTAAATATACATTGAAGGGTTAGGGGCAGTCAGAGGTATGAAAATAACTAGTATTTTTAATATATAAAAAATTTAATAAAACCATTATTATATTATTATATAATATTTTAACTTGATTTGACTCAAATTTATAAAATATGCAATTCATATAATTTATATATGAAGTTATCGCCACATCTGTTGGACTCTGTTCCATAATGCAGTGACCATTATAACTTCTTACAGGTTCATCTTAAATCATTCAAATAATAAAAAAATTACTTAAATTTTTAACCTCGTTCCTGATCGAATGATTTTATTTCTTTTTTAAATCTACTTATTAACTAGTGAGAAGTTTGAGAACTATTAGAGGCCGGCATTTTCCACATTATCAAAAAAAAAATAGCTTTGATCAGGCACTAGATTATCTATCTTTTTTTTCATGAATTATTTTAGATTAACCTGTAAGAAGTTATAATGGTCACCGCAAAGCACCACATATGAAACGGGGTCCAACAAATATGGCGATAATTTCATATACAATATTTTTTTCAAATTAAGTTCAAATCAAGTTAAAACTTGAAATAATAATTCAATATTCTTGATTTTATAAAATAAATTGACTTACTGACAAAACAAATATTGAAGATATTTGTTTTTCATATCTCTGAGTGCCCCTAACCCCTTAACTAAATATACATCGTAAAAAATATACTAAATTGAATTATTTTTATTACGAAATAAGTAAATCAGATTGTTACATTATTAAAAAAAAAAATGTAATCATAATAATCGGATTTATTTTCCAAAATGATCAAATTTGTTGAAATACGAAATACTCAAGCATCTAATTTTCTTAACATATATTTTATTTTATATTTCAACTAACAAAAACTAAACGCTCAAATCCTATAATACCATGTTATATGAAATGAAATAAAATAAAAACGGCTAAGTATCTATATATTGTTACGTGTATGCGAAAAACATGTTATAAAACATAAGGATAAAGATACAATTATTTTTAATGAAACAGCTTACGTTTGAAATTTGTATGAAAAAATGCTTTTACGAATATTAAAGAAAATGAAATATGGATAATGAAATCTATACCAAATTATATTTTATCATAATTATCTATTAAAATTATACATTATTTATATGTTTTAAATAACTATATACAAATTATATTTTATCATAATGTTTCATTAATTACATACAATGTTAGTAAAACCAAATGGATGACATTCGGACGGCTTGACTACAGTGGGTCAGTATTTCATTTGAACGGCCGTAACATTGAAAAGGTGGAAAAATTGTAATTCCTTGGCATCATACTATTATATTATAACACAATCTCTTGACCCAGGTGTAAAGATAAAATGCAGAATTTAGGCAGCAAGAGCTACGTTTAATAAAATGAAATCACTATTCTGCAATGATAACGTAAATTTGAAACTCCGCCAGAGAATGATCAAATGCTATGTGTGGTCTGTTTTATTGTACGGATGTGAAACGTGGACGTTGAAAGTCAACTCAATGAACAGACTGGAAGCATTTGATCCATCCGCCATCGCCAAATGCTCAGAGTTCTCTGGACAGACATGGTTACCAATACCGATATCCTTTGGCGAGCTAGAGTTGACAGGGACTAACAGGGATCAACTATCAAGGTTCGAAAGAGATCACATCTGGGTCATATACTGTGTGGGGAAAAGTAGCACCTTCTCCAACTAATATTGGAGGGGAAATTGAGGGACGCCGAGGGCCCGGAAGGAGACAAATGTCCTCCGAAACGTGAGGGAGTGGACCGGCATCCGAAGTGTGGAGGAGCTGTTCAGAGCGGCGCAGGACAGGGACAGAGGTGATCGCCAACGTTGGGGGGACCCGACAGGGTACTTGAATAAGAAGAAGAATAACATATAGCGTTGAATCAAGGGCAGACACAGCCAAGACCAAACAAGTTTTCAGAAGTTCCAAGATGATGAGATATCGCGTGAGAAAAAATAATAGACGGATACGTGAGGTTGAAGATGGGACTGGTACGGGCGTGTCAAAAGAATGGACACCACCAGAGTCCCTTATTGCACTACATAATCAGCCTCACGAGACTCGTTCTCGTGGAAGACTTCCTAAAATATGGAAGAACAGCCAGGAATCTATACCTCACAGGAGGAGCAACACTCTGGAGAATAGACCACATAGGTCTACAAAAAGAAAGACGAATAAAATGAAGATAATTTCCTAATTAACCAAAATATTCTCTTTGACGTCTTTTTATCCTTTATTAATTTTGAGTGTTTTAATTTATTGCAAAATCC
Source organism: Lepidostoma basale (assembly GCA_022606425.2). Lineage (NCBI taxonomy): Eukaryota > Metazoa > Arthropoda > Insecta > Trichoptera > Lepidostomatidae > Lepidostoma > Lepidostoma basale. The sequence continues at coordinate 226,024 of JAHDVF020000260.1, read as the reverse complement.
TTGTTCGTAAAAAACAAAATTAAAAAGGAATCATTAAATACCACTTAATAAAATTAATTATAATTTCTTTGGCATTTTGTTCCGAGCTTAATCCTGTTTTGAAAATAAACACGCTTTGCGAAATGATGTGACACTTTTTAAACGGTATACCATTTCCAGTTGTTTGTAACACCTGATGATGGCAAAATCGGTTGGCGAAACAAAAAAAAATGTGATATTATTATATAAAATTTAACAGTTAATAATGTTGAAGCATCATAATGTTTCGCCCAAAACAATGGATTATTTAAACGATTTTTACGTAATACTTTGTTTTGGCCGAGACTTGGCCGAGATTAAATGTTTTAAATTATTAACCGTTATTGTACGTATCACAATGTATTTTTATGAGTTTGTCGCGACAGCTGTTTGGTTACAAACAACTATTTCCAAACCAAACGTAACAATTCGTTATAAGGCAGATGTCACTACAAACTCATAAAAATACACTAATTGTATGGAAGCGGAGCATGGAACTGGCAAAAGAAGGATGAAAGTAGAATAAAAGCAGTAGAAATGAGATCTCTTGGACGAATGTGTGGATAATCTGTGTATGATATGAGTGTCGAATGAAAATATAATAAGTGAATGCGGTTCGAATGATGGTGTTATGAACAAAATAATGAAAGGATCATTAAGATGGTTTGGACACATGGAAAGAATGAATGAAGGAAGAATGTAAATTGAACCAGAAAAAGAAGAAAACCGAGGAAAACGTGGCACGATCAAATAAATCAAATATTGAATGTCGGCCATGTGAGGAGTCAAAGAAATCGACGCACGTGCATGACGCGATGTATGAATGTTGAGGAAGCGAGAGAAATATGTCAGGAAAGAAAAGTGTGGCAGTCCATTATTTCTGCCTACCCCTTCGGGGAGACGGTGTGATGGGTAGTTAGTTAGTTAGTTTTACACTAATTGGTTTTCAAATTTCATCATTAAATAATGATTTTTACACTTAAAAATCTATCTAAATCCCTCCGCGAAATACTGCGTTTCGCAAGGGTTTAAATAAATGTCCACACCTTTATCACTGTTCTGCGAATTTTTTGAAAAATGCATTTTAAAAAGTTTTTGTGAATTGTTTCCTTAATCAAACAAAGGGGAAAAATTGGGTAGTCGGCTTGGTGAATAATTGGAACAAAGGCACTTTACGCGGCCCTATTACATGCATTACCTTTCAAACGTTGAACGCTTTTTAGCACGTGGGTAGAGGGAAATTCCGTAAAATGCAATGATCTCAATTAGCTTTGAAGGGAATATCTTCCTTTCGGAGTTGGAAATCCTTTGTACTTTTATTAACAATAAATTAATGCACGTACGGTTTGTTTCAGCGGAATCCTGGTGACTAGTGCTCTCTTGAATTTAGCACAAACGGTTGATGGGGAAATGTAAGAGGAAAGGCATTTCCAGCACTAGCTATTTTCCATTTCCCCGCAATTATTTTGTAGGAAATCTTTTCAAAATGACATCCGACTCTTTTCTTAGTTGCACCTGTATATTCCCAGGGTTTTGCGGTTAGGGCGAACATAGTTTTCGAGTAACTGCACAACATTTTAACGAGGTATGCTCGGTACAGTTATGACGCGCATTAAAGTTTTATACAAAGATATTTGAATACGCGCAGAAAGGGTATGTACTACATATTTATATACAGTGAAATGGTAATCGTAGAACATAAATTAAATAGACAATATGTGCACCATCTAAAAAGAACATTTTGTGTTAAATTATTTTTATTTTGTATTCATTGTATTTTATATTATTTGTTAAAAATCTAAAGATTTATTTTGTGGGTGTTGGACGATCGAAGTGTGCGCGGGAGATGCCTATTGGTGGCGATGAGGTTCGCAACCCATCACACCTCGTCTCTCTCGTTGTCGAAAAGAGAAAGATGGGGTGCCGCATCAGTAAAAGTGTGACAGTCCATTCTTTCGGCCTACCCTTTCGGGGAGACAGCGTGATGGTTAGTTAGTTAGTTAGTTAGAAATGGTAATCTAAGTAACGATGTTTACCTTCTGCAGAACTATCGGCATTCTCGCGGTGGGCATCACCTCCATCGTATCCATGTGCTGCTATACTGGGCTGGTCATCTATGCCACCTTCCACGACTGCGACCCGCTGAAGAACGGCGCCATCTGCAAGAGCGACCAGCTGCTGCCGTACTTCGTCATGGAGATCGCCGGCAGCATCCCGGGCCTACCTGGCATCTTCGTCAGCGGCGTCTTCAGTGCCGCTTTAAGGTGTTTAAAACTCTAAAACGCGTTTAAAACTCTAAATAAAAATATATTATGCAACTATAATTTTTTTTTGAATATTTAGTTGTTTGTAACACCTGATGATGCCAACATAGTTGGCAAAACAGCTATCCGGAAAAAAAACTCTGAAGAAGCATAGTGGTTCGGTCAAAATAATGGACTATATCATACAATACATTATGATATGTGAATTTTTTCCTCTTTACCAAACGGAATTTTAACAACCTACGTGGCGAAGTACTAAGAACTACGACTGCCACACCGAAGGTCCCGAGTTCGATATCCGGCGAAGACAGTGTGATTCGCACACTGTCTTTTTAGTATGGTGTAGATTTTACGTGATAAAATTATTGCGATAGATAAGCTACCTATCACATGTCATGACAATTGATGTAATAGGTAAAAAAACAAATCGTATACGTACCTAATCTAAACTAATAAAACTTAAACCAAGTTGACTTACAACACTTCCAACAAACCATATGATAATTTTTTTTTCTTTAGTAATAGTCAACCTCTTCAGACCGTATGGTCACATATACAAACCTTCATATTTGTATAATTATTCATTTCTAAATTGAGCTATGTTTAAATCTTGAACTACTTTACTAAGAGTCCTTACAGAGTACGAAAACCTCGTATATGTCACTACCTCAATTTAAAAAATAATAATTATAAAAATATTAAGTCAACATTAGTGACTCTACGGTCTGAAAGGATACCTCTAGTATTTTAGTAAATTATTAATTGAGCCATGTCATGTTTTATTTTTCTCGACCTTCTTCGACTTCTTTTTCCATTTACACTGCTTTTGTGCAACTTTTTAACCATTCGTTCCATTAGTTCCGCCATTCGTTACACGTGTCCAATATCAATGAAATCAAAATTAAACTTAATGACTAAAACAAAATTATTTATACGAATATTATACACAAAGAGACATAACAAAGGTGAAAACATTTAGGCGACTCATTTGGACACAAAACGGTTGAAAAAAAATACAAAATAACGATATGAAACTAAGACATAACACATCACAGAAGGATCCAAATTCCCTTTCCAGAATTGATAATATATATTTTATGAACACTGTCTCTTTGACACTAAATCCTAGAAGATTTAATTCAACTTCCGAATTGCTCTTCCTACTGGGATCACCAAAGGCAAATAGGTTCTGCATTATGGAGTAAAGAACAATAATTGAATAGTTAATACGAATGAAAACGTCAGTTTTCTAGAAGTTTTAATATATTTTATGGGAATGACATGTTGCCCTTCTAAGGCATTATCAAATGTAATGTGAAACATGTCATTCCCATAAAATATAATAAAACTTTTATATAACTGACACTGAGTTTTACATCATTGTTCAAAAAACAAAAAAACAATAATTGATGTCGGCGCTGTCAAAGATAACCATCAGGAACCTCTTATTCTTCATTTAATAGATCTGACGATCTGTGGCATAGGACTCATAGGAGGCTCCTGGGATGATGAGGTCTAGCTGTCCTCCGTTTCTTAGGGGGTCTTCCAGGTAGACTGGCTTCATGGTAGACTGACTACATTCTGGGTACATGGTCCCTCCAATATCTTTTTATGTATCTACTCCACCGAACGATATCCTCTATCCACCGGAAACAAAAAAATATATTTTTTCCAGAACGTAGTGGTTTTCAGCTTGAAATGTCATCGTGTTGAGTAGTATGCAATATGTATTTTACATTACTGTTGTTTTAACATGTACATTTTTTAATTTTTTTTTTCTTCTTACAGTTCGATGTCCACTGGGCTCAATTCGCTGACTGGTGTGATATTTGAAGATCTCATTAGACCCCTGTACAAGAAACCTATATCCGAAGGATCAGCATCGTGCATTATGAAGGTCATCGTCATCATAATAGGTAAAGCAAATCTTGCAATTACTATATTTATTTATTGCAACGCAAACAGAAATGCAAAATTTAACGATGCTATCACAAATGAGACACGTTCAATGCAAATTGTTGTTAAATATTTTGAGATCTTATTCCAGGTCGTCGTGTCAACCCAATTACTGTATACAATGTGTATTCACCTATTTATTCCTATTATGTTGAAAGTTAGATAATCTATAGCCATTTTATTGTCACGTGAATTCTACGCCAGACCAAATACCACGAAAATAACACTGACATCGCCGGGAATCAAACCCGAAACCTTCAATGTGATAGTCATAGTTCTTACCACCCTAAGAAGTATATCATACATATATTTAAGACATTTTTATCATTCTAATATGTACAAAACCAGGGCATAACGATTATATTATAACGTATATAATTATAATAAAACTCATAAAAATAAATTGTGATACGAATAGGATGTTTTTTTAGAGGTATACAATACATATTCAAAATGAAAAAAAAAACACATTGAAATAATGTTAATGTCTATGATATTGGCTTCATTTAATAGATAATTTTATGCAATTATTATTTAAATATGATTTCGGACATATGAGCGCCACGGCTAGCTCGAATGAAGCGCAATCGTGAAGTCCAATTTGCGACAATTGTCGTCTTTGTGGATGCGTTTTATCCACTAGAGTGTACGTGGGGCGAAAACGATCCATGGTCTTCCAAATGACTTACTCGGATGGACGATTGTGTCTACCGTAAAATGGACGTAGTGCACGATAAGTTAGGCGAACCGAACGATGAGTTTCAAAATAAATATGCACAGTTTGTAAGCGCTGTTCTGACGTCAGTCTATTCATGGTGAAATGGCAAAACGTATTGAAACAAATCAAAAGTCAACTGTCAAATTGACAGTTGCCAGTTTAAAAATAAAAAAACTCTAAAAAAACACCCTATAAAAATAACAGTGTTTCAAAATTTAATAATATGGAAGAGTCGTAGTGTTTTGGCCAAAACAATAGATTATTTAATAATTATCATTAAATTTAATTATGAATTGGAGAATGGGGGGGGGGGTGGACCAGGGAGAGTTGCGAAAAATACTGGAAAAAACTGAGGTCGTTTTAATCCAATAATTACAGTATACAATTTGTCCTTAGATATTTATTCTCGTGACATGTGATAGGTAGAAAATATATTTATATCGCTATTTTATTGTCACGTGAATTCTACATCAGATCACAGACTATGAGAATAATACTTCCATCGCCGGGAATCGATTTAGCCGACTTTGTGTCCTTTCCATGAGCGCCTGGTGTTACCATTATAGTATCACCACATGTGGAGGTACCTTGATTTTTATATACTTCTTTTCTCAGTCGAATTCCTCATGATTGAGGGTCGTGTCCATCCTGTAAAATATTGAGCATGGCACGCTCCTGTCACCCATCAGTCTTCGGGCTGCAGCTAATGAGAGACCAGTTAGATCCCTGATTTGATCAGATCATCGGCTCGGTGGTCGTCCTTGTAGCTTTTCAAGGTTGTCCTGATCTCTCCGGGCTATGTGTCCAAATGAAAGCCTCTCCCAAAGCACGTCACCGCCCCCTATCAATTGCCGCTCGCCAGCACGGCCGAGCTCTCAAAATATCCCCAGGCTAATCTAAATAAAGGGGAGCCGCAATGGAAACGGATCACTTTTTAGTAGTGGCAAAAGTGATCTGATTCCGGGGATAGCGAACCAGAAGAAGCAAAATGGTGACCGCACCAACTCGAGTCAAAGTTGAAAAACTACAAAACAATGACGTTAGAGATAATTTTGTGAGAAAAGTGAACGTAAGATTGAGTGAGCGTGATGTAAGTTTGTTGAATGTTGACGATACCTGGGAGTATTTAAAGGAAAGTTTGTGTGAAGCAGCGAAAGAATCGTGTGGTGTATGTGTACAAGGAAGAAGGAAAGGGGATCCGTGATGGAAAGATGACGAAAGGGTCATTAAGATGGTTTGGACACATGGAAAGAATGAGTGAAAACAGAATGGTATAGAAGGTATATGAACGGAATTAGAAATAGAGGAAGGCCGAGTAACAATCAAATATTGAATATCGGTCACGTGAGGAGTCGGAGAAATCGACGTGCGTGCATGACAAGATGTATGAATGTAGAGGAATCGAGAGAAGTACGTCAGGACAGAAGAGCGTGGCGTTCCATTATTTCTGCCTACCCTTCCGGAGACACGACGTGATGGTTAGTTAGTTAGTTTTTAATCTAAATTAATATGTTTATGAAGAGTCCATCTCTTCAAAGTTGCGAATAGTTAGTCCCCAACTATGCTGCTATGATACTATGCCATACTCCCTCATGTTAAATTAAATCATTTCAACTTCAATTTGAGTATTAAGGATGCGTGATATCCACTAGTAATTCAAGTAATTCGTTCTCTAAAGTAACCTTGTAAAATCCCTTGAGGATCCAAAAATATTGCGGTTGTTTTTTTGTGGATCTATCAGCGTATCAGCTCTTGAATTTTCGAAAAAGGTCGTAGAAGGGTCAAGCGTCGCGTCGGTTGAAATATGCAAACACGCAAGGGCTCGAGCTTGTCGAAACACGAGTACTTTGTTTTTTCCTTGATCTTTTTATTTGCTATTTATTTTTAGTTTGACCATCCATAATGTCATTTTTGTCTATCATTACATTATATTGTCTATTGTTCATTGAGCCTTTAAGTATGATTTAAAAATTGAATTAAGGAAGAATAAAGTTTCTGTGCTCAACGTCATAACTCGCAAAAGCTGGGAGTAGAATGCATAAAAGTGCTACTCAAAGTACAGCGGAAAGCTTTGAATTTTATTACGTATGTAAGTATGAAAGTTTGATGTTCAAAATCCCACCGTCCACTCGTGGTTTCAAATATCTAACGTAGACGGTCGAACAAAACTTCCATTATATTGTCCTTATGTAAATATTAATATTTAATAAATTATATAAATCCTTTATCACTTTAAGTTGTCATCGCAAACAAAAGCCTTTCCAAATAATATAAAATGGCAACGCACCGCGGTGTTCTTGTACCGACCCTTAGGTATGGAAGTAAAGCATGGAACTAGCAAAAGACGAATGATTGTAGAGTAAATGTTATTGAAAAGAGATCTCTTAGACGATTACGTGATAACTCAATATATGACAGAGTGTCAAATGCAAATAGAAAAAGTGTATGCAGAGCGAATGAAAGTGTTATAAACAGAAATATAAAAGGATCCTTAAAATGATTTAACAACAAACAACAAACAAAACCATCACGCCGTTTCCCCGCAGGGGTAGGCAGAGAGAATGGACCGCCACACTACTCTATCCTGGCAAACCTCTCTAGGTTCCTCCACATTCATACAACGAGTCATACACGCACGTCGATTCCTCCGACTTCTAGCATGACCAACCTTTAAAATTTGATTAATTTGGTCATGCCATGTTTTCCTCGGTCTGCCTCGACTTCGTACCCCATTTACATCATTAGCGTATACTTTCTTAACCATTCTTTCTCCATCCATGCGTTCCATATGTCCGAACCAACGCAGCGATCCTTTCATAATTTTGTTCATTATACCTTCTTCCGCTCTACATTCCTTTCTTATATCAGCATTTGAGATTCTGTCGTATATCGTTCTACCACACATACGTCTTAGGGACCTCATCCCTACCGCATTTATTCTACTCTCATCCTTCTTTTGCCAGTTCCATGCTTCGCTTCCATACATTAAGGTTGGGACCAGAACTCCATTGTGAACGCCGTTTTCGCTTGTTGAAAATGATTTAAATACGCAAAAATAAAGAATAGTAAAAGAAAGTGTATGTAAAATGAAATAAACGGAACTAGAAACAGAGAAGACTGAGGGAAAATGTGGACGATCAAATCATTCAAATTTAAATAACTTACTTACATACTTAGACAGTTTGTCCACTGCTGGGCCTCCCCATACTTATCCACGTATCCCTGTATTTTGCCTTTGCATCCAATCACCAGCAATTCTTCTAATGTCATCGGACCATCGTGGGGTCTCCCTCTGTTTCTTTTGTCTTCGCACGGTCTCCACTCTACCACCCTTCTGGTCCATCTATCGTCTATCAATCTGGCAACATGCCCCGCGTTCCATATTAATAAAAAGTCGGAGAAATAGATGTGTATCCGTGACACGATGAACGAATGTTGAGGAATTGAGAGAAGTATGTCAGGAAAGAACAGCGTGGTGGTCGATTCTTTCCTTCTACGGAGAGACGGCGTAATGGTTAGTTACTCATATACGATTACTATACATCAATTCCAAATTTTTAAATTATCTGCAAAGCGTTGATGGGGTTTATCATTTGTCAATTGAATTGAAATAACTAATTGACAAATGGCCAATCAAAACGTTTCCATTACGGAATGCATAATGAAGCCCACACAATGCACGCAATTCATACAGTTGCATCGCAACAATCCACGCAACAATGTTCCGCTCCATATTCGTGTTATTAAATTAATTTGCGGTAAAGCCAAATAGTGCTCTTGAATTCACGGTGCAATTCCTCAGTTCATTATGATGGCTTCCTATAACAAATAGTTCTTGATATGCTCTCATCCACAGGATATTCATGTAGAATTTCACATACTCATAATCTCTAATCAACGGTAAACACCAGAGAGCAGTTTTATGGTATAATAATTCGTCGGTATTCTGCGTAAAAGCACTAAGTCAAAATTACTACTTCTAAGATAATTCAAGTTCAAAGTTTGTAAGGATATAACAATTTTTTTTATACTAAACATTACTAAGCCAATGTGAAAAAATGGAATATTGATCTATTAACTACATTTTATTTCTTCTTCTTTTCTGTGTCTTGTCAGGTCTCAGTACTATCACCTTTGAGTAGGCCTCATGGTGATGACCTGAAAATATCCAGACTGGTATCCCCTTGCTTTCTCTGGAGGATTTTCTGTCGGGGTTACCTTCCCCAGCTGGGTGTGTCCATTTTATGGCCTGAAAGCTCGCCTCTCTCTATCTGCTATGGCACTAAGTAATAATATTTGTTTGAAAGTTTGTACTAATAATATTTGTTTGAGATGCCAATTGCCCGGGTTCGGTGGGGGTCTTTAAAAGACCTCTCGTGGATGCCAGAGAGTTGGACTTGATAGTAGTGTTGTTGTTGTAAATGCAACATGGCGCCTTACGACATTTAGAGGCTTATTTTTCCAGCAAAACATACCCCATCGTAGCCCTACTACCCTTTTGAACCCAAATAATTTTACGCAAATAATTTTTAATTGCAATATGCAATAAATGTGATCTTGCGATAAACTTGTCAAAGTCTAATGTTAGACGTGTCTATGTCGTGGTATTTGAAAAGAAAGAATATATGATCAAACAAACTAACTAACTAACGATCACGCCGACTTCCCGAAGGGGTAAACAGAAATAATGGACTGCCACACATTTTATTTAATGGTTTAAAATAAATAACTGAACTATCAGCACATTTTCGCTGATACATAAAAACCACAGTTTGGCACTAAGAAGAATGTGTGAAAACAATGCATGATAAAAATATAAAGTAAAAAATATGTTAGGCGGATGAATCCGTCCCAAATAAAATTAAGAAAGGGTCAATGAATGGTTAAAAAGATATACACAAGTAGTGTGAATAGAAAAATAAGTAGAGGAAGGCCAAAAGAGATGGTATGACCAAATTAATCAATGATCGAAAGGCGGCCATGTTCAAAGTAGAAACAATCGACGAACGTGCATGTCACGATGTGTCAATGTATAAGATGTGCGATTTATGTCAGGATAGAACAGTGTGGCGGTGTCTATTCTCTCTGCCTACACCTTCGGATAAACGGCGTGATGGTTAGGTAGTTAAATATATTTCTAAAGCCCACTTATACGGATTATATTTCAAAGCCCACTTATACGGTTATTCAAAATAGTCGAATCATCAGATTTCACGCAAACACTCAGCTTTTTCCACGTTAACCCGCAATTAATAAACCACTTTCTTTAGAAAATTATAATACAGATCTAAATGCTATTAATAATTAAGCCAAGTATAATATTCACAATAATAATCTAATTAATAATATTTTTAATAAATAAAAAATATTTACTAAAGAAATCTTGTATTCTCCACCTACCATCAGTTATAATAAAAAGTTATCAATGATGTTGATTTTTATACATTACTATTTTAAAACAGTTTTAATGCGACATTAGACTCGCGATTAATACAAATATTAATTAAGGTAAGTTAATAATAAATAATAAAGATAAGGGGTGTGTTAGTGCCAAAATGAGCGGAGTGTCAGTAAGCTGTCTCTTCTATGCGGATGACGCTGTCCTACTTGCTGACAACGAGCATGAACTACAAGTCCTGGTGAATTGTATGTATGAGGTATGCATGCGAAATGATCTGATGATGAATGTTAATAAGTCCAAGGTAATGATTTTTGAAAAGGAAGAAACCACGACAGTCTGCAACATTAGCGGGAATGGTGAAAATTTGGAGCAAGTAGTTGAGTTCGTGTATTTAGGTAGTATGTTTACAAGAGATGGGCGAGTGGAGAGGGATATTGAAAGAAGGATTGGGGCAGGCAACAAAGTGAATGGTGCACTTAAAGTTGTCATCGCAAACAAAAACCTATCCAAAAAGCTAGAATGGCAGTGCACAATGGTGTTCTTCTACCGACCCTTATGTATGGAAGCGAAGCATGGAACTGGCAAAAGAAGGATGAAAGTAGAATAAATGCAGTAGAAATGAGATCTCTTAGACGAATGTATAGATACTCTGTGTATGATAGAGTGCCGAATGAAAATATAAGAAGTGAATGCGGTGCGAATGATGGTGTCATGAACAAAATAATGAAAGGATCATTAAGATGGTTTCGACATATGCAAAGAATGAATGAAGAAAGAATGGTAAAAAAATTATACATTAATGATGTAAATGGAACCAGAAACAGAGGAAGACCGAGGAAAACGTGGCACGATCAAATAAATCAAATATTGAATGTCGGCCATGTGAGAAGTCAGATAAATCGACGCGCGTGCATGACACGATGTACGAATGTTGAGGAAGCGAGCGAAATATGTCAGGAAAGAAAAGTGTGGCAGTCCATTATTTCTGGACTCCCCTTCGGAGAGACGGCTTGATGGTTAGTTAGTTAGTTAATAATAAAGATGGCGAAAATTAATTCAATCGTGATTTTATATAGTGAAATGAAATGATTGCTTATATTTTTAAATAGGAAAAACAATGCGTAACTTTAAAGTAAGAATAAAAGAGCACGTGAGATGTCTCTCCAATAACGAATTCACAAATCATCTAATCGAAAAATATCAGTCGTTTAATTAAGACATTGTGGTTAAAAATTTACACATTAAAATTATATTAGGTCCTTACATATGAAATTGGCGTTACTTCTGAGCGTTTGGTGGACTAGTGCTGGTGTCGTTCACTACAGCTTTCTTAAATCTGGCCAGACGATTACGGCAGATGTCTTTTGTCAGCAACTGCAAACCATGATGGAAAAGCTAGCTGCTAAACAACCGACCACACACTGCACAACAGACGGCTACCGAATTAGAAGAGCTTCAATTGGAATGTCTAAGACATCCACCGTACTCTCCGGACCTTGCCCCAACAGATTACTATTTTTTTTGAAATTTGGATAACTTCTTGCAAGGGAAAAAATTCAACTCCGATGGGGCAGTCCAAACCGACTTCAAAGATTTTATTGATTCCCGTCCGAATGGTTTTTTTAGTAAAGGGATCGATGAACTACCTATGAGATGGCAAAAGTGCGTAGATAGCAATGGTACATACTTTGATTAAATAAATATGTTTTATTTTAAAAAAATCAACTTTATGTTCCTCCCATACAAAACGCCAATTTCATATGTAAGGACCTAATATAAATAAATTTGAATTATTTAAAATCGTAGAAATAAAGAAGCAGTTATAAATAAAGAAATCATTACAAATAATCAAACTAATTTAATTTCAAGTCCAATAATTGATTAATTTCATTTGTTGCAAGATTAATAACTGGATCCAAATAAGATCCAAATAAGGATCCAAAATTAGATTTTTTTATATTTATTACAACAAATGCATAAAACGTTTGTAAAAATCACTGTCAAAACTGACCACATTCATTAAAAAATTTGTTCAAATATGTATTTTGTATATATAATACAATATTTAACTACATAAATGAAGGGTTTCAGTGTTCCGAAACATGTTTGTGATAATATTTCATTTTTAATTTAATTCGTATTGAAAATAAAGTGTTGTTTTACAAAGTAAATACTTGTAATGTTGTTTAATATATTTAACATTTTAGAATTGCTTTTTCTCGGCATGTTTCGAAGGTTTTACAGCTTCATCATTATCATCATATAAACGTATATCGTTCTTTCGGGTTGTGAAAAAACATTGTTTTACAACAACAACAACAAACCATCACGCCGTTTTTCCCGAATGGACCGCCACACTACTCTACCCTGACACACTTCTCTAGCTTCCTTCACACGTCGATTCCTCAAACTTCTAACATGACCAACCTTTAAAATTTGATTAATTTGGTCGTGCCATGTTTTCCTCGGTCTACCTCGAGTCCGTACTCCATTTACATCATATACTTTTTTAACCATTCTTTCTTTACCTATGCGCTCCATATTTCCGAACCAACGCAGCGATCCTTTCATAATTTTGTTCATAATGTCTTCTTTCGCTGTACATTCCTTTCTTATATCAGCATTTGAGATTATGTCGTACATCGTTCTACCACACATATGGTACGTCTTAGGGACCTCATTTCTACCGAAATTATTCTGCTCTTATCTTTCTTCTGCCAGTTCCGTCGGTAAAAAATTGGTTTTTGATAAATGTTAAGATTCTTTAAAATACATTATTTGGCACCTATTTTCTTCCTAGCAAAACATTTTAGTATTCTTCTTTATGCGTAGGCCTTAAGGCCTATTTTTAAGAGAGTTTAGCCTCCTGCAATGTCGATTCCCAGCTGTCAATCCATCTTTTTGGTGATCTGCCCACGGATTATCTATCTTGGGCCTCGTCGTGTATCACAATAAGAGGGAATCTGGATGAATCCATTCTTCTCACGTGTACATACCAATATCTTATCATTTTCCTCCCCCACTAAACCTCGCATATAACTCTTTTACGATTTGGTGACATTTTAAAAACTTTTTAAAAATATTCTTAGGATCATGGGTATTTCCAACTCTCAAAGTTTTACTTCAATAGTTATATTCACGTTGAAGATGGTTGAATGGTTTTTTGAATTGGCGTGGGGATCTAAGAAGCAAAACGTTTGTCTCCTTATCCAGGGAACTTGAGTTCAAGCCTAGACAGGACCCGATTCTTTCTTAATTATATTGAGCTAATATTGCTCACATTGGAGACAATAATAAATTCTAATACTATTGATTTAAATCCTTGGTATTAGTCTGAAAAAATGTTGAACGCTGGCCATTAAAACACCACAATATACAACATATCGAAGATTATTGTATTTTATTGTAGTAACATATTTGATAATACTATAAACATTGCAAAATATATTATTCGCATCATTTCATTCATTCATTCATCATTTCTCGGCGCTACATCCCGGTGTGGGACTTGGCCTCCTCCACAACGGTCCTCCACTGACTACTGTCTCTGGCCATCTCTCTCCATTCCCAGCTCCTTCCACCCATATTTTCCTCGGTCTGCCTCGTGGTCTCTTTTCGCGGGCACCCATCGGGATATAATTTGTGGTGTTCTACCCTCTGGCATTCACATGGCCAGCCCACCGTAGGCGTTGAGACTTACAGAATCTCACGACTGTTTCCTGGTTTATCAGTACTTCAAGTTCAAGGTTTCTTTTAATTCTGTAAGTCCCATCCTCCTCAGTATTTTCCTCTCAAAATCTGCCAGCCTGCCTTCCTCTCTTTGCATTAAAGACCATGTTTCACAGCCGTAGGTGACTACCGGTCTTATGATAGTCTTATATATTAAAAGTTTGGTATTCCTGCAGAGTAACTTAGAGCTCAGAAGCTTCTTACACCCATGAAAAGATCTGTTTGCTGCTCAGAGGCAAATATTTAATCCTTCTGCCAGCTCGTTCTTGGAATTGAGGTTGAATATATTATTCGCGTAAAGTATAAAAATACTTAAAAGAAAACTATTTTTAATGATTTTGACAATAAATACATTTAAAAAAATAAAAAACATGTTTTTAAAAGTAATGCTCGCTCACAAAAAAAAATACTTAAGTGCGTGCATGAAACGATGTATGATGAATGTTGAGGAATCGAGATAGATATGTCAGGAAAGGAAAAGACTGGCAGTCCGTTCTTTCTGCCTACCCCTTCGTAAAGACGGTGTGATGGTTAGTTGTTTAGTTTTTTATGCTCATAAAATGTGGGGAAATCGATATCGCAGTACGATCCTGACTCTAAAACAATAGTTTTTGCTAATATTCGCGAATATGCAAAGGGTTTTCAATTACCCACCATCCGTCCATGAAGTTGCGGTCTTAACCCGTTTCAGGAGGGTGGCTTCAAAATAATTATTTTACACGTCAAATTTATTCGAAATGTGTGGGTTAACACATGTAAATTCCATTTCCATTAGATTTGTAAAGACCTTATAACCTCTGTATGCCAGAATAACGTAATCCATGACTTAGATTATAAATAACCATCAACCATTATTTTTCCAGTATTGGATATAAGTCTCCTTTCTTAACATTCATAACTCTCTATCCCTCGCCACTCTGTGCCATTGACTTCCTTACACTTGTTTGATGTCATCAGAGCATCTTGCTCGTGGTCTGCCGGGTTTCTATGGCCGATTCTCGGTCCCCATTCTAGGATGGTCTAGTCCACCGATCATCCGTTGTTCTCACTATATGGGTGGCCCAGTTCCAGTTTAACGAAGCTATTCTTTAATCACAATTTAATTCGTGCAAGTTATTTGGTAGTAAAAATCGTGTCTTCTTATATTTCTTCGCCCTATCCTCGTGCACTTCTGTGCAAAGGCCTCCTCTATCCGTTACCATGCCACTCTGTCTTGTGCAACCTTCATCCAGGTTACGTAGACGTATCGGATCAGGTCATCTTTCCACTGTAGTTTCAATCCTTCGCCCTGCACTTATCTCTGCCACCCAAGGTCTCCAAATCAGCAATCTTTTTGCATATTTTTCATCCGAGCTTCTGGCTACGTGATTTGCCCATTGACATTTGGTGTAGCCATATGGTGGATGATCTATATACATCTAATGTGTTTCTACCTTGAGTACTACAGTTTTACCCAGAATTTTTCTTAAGGTAAAAATTAGATCAGTTTGGAATCTTCCAGATCCGAATGCACTTTGGTATTGTCCAATAATTTGTTCCAAATAATATTTTAAACGCTTGAACAACTCACCAGCAAACACCTATATGCCGTATTAAGAAACGTTATGCCCCAGTAGTTACTGCATTCCACTGTTTACAGATTTTAAGGTGGCATAATGATAGTATAAGCAGAGTGAAATTGTATGAGGCTATGATAGACCTAGGAATACCTAACAAATTAATTAAACTTGTAAGTGTAACACTGCACCGCTCCAACTATAAAGTGAAGATACAAATTAGCAAGCACTTAAGCACACCAGTTTATAATAGTCTGAGGCAGGGTGATGCTTTGTCGTGTTTGCTATTTAATGTTATACTAGAGAAAACCACTAGAGATGCCAGAATTGAGACCATAGGCACAATATTCCGAAAATTTTGCCAGCTATTTGCTTATGCTTATGATCTTGATATAATTGCAAGAGCGCCCAATGATGTCAAAAACGGGTTTAGAGACCTGGAAAATGCTGCTAATAGACTTCAAGTATGAGTTGAATCCTTCCAATAATAAGGCTCAGTGGTAACTAGCAGCAATAATGTTAATATTGAGATCAAAAGAAGAGTAAATATAGGTTATAATCGTAGTGAATCCACGTGCACTTAAAATCTCGTTTGCTGACAATAAACACCTAATTATAACTGTATAAAACATTGATGAGACCAGTATTTACATATAGTTCGTCGTTGTTGGCTACTGAGCAAAAGGAACGAAAATGCCCTGCTGGTCTTTGAAAGCAAGGTGTTGAGAAAAATCTAAAAAAATCTATGTTTTTAATGATTGTTTTTATTATTAATAAATTAAAACTAGTTTTCCGCTTTTAAATGGAAAAAACAGTGTTTAATTCATTTTTAAAAATCGTTATTATTACTAAGGCAATCGTGTCAGGTAACAGGTTGGATTCCTATGAACATTTCAAAAAAATTTAGGTGACAGTTCTTATTTCATTTTTGTATTTTTAATGCGAATTCCGAACTGACGTGTGTGCCCATCAAGTGAAGAACTTTCTGATAAGAACTCGGAAACCCAGACGTCAATGTGGCATGTTCTTCCTGGAGTGGGGTTGATGGGTCTTATCATGGTTTCCTGACATTCTATATAAGTATAAATAAAAATATTCTAGTTTGAATCATTATTTCAGTTGCACAAAACCTTTAATAAGTAAATCTGTATGTAATGTGTAAGTGAATTCAATGCAAATGGAAGTATTATGAACAATCAAATAATTTTACTGAAACCTCTCGAAAGGAGTTCATTTTAAATAATAAATTTAATAAAACGATGTTTTTTAACTACTTCCATTTTTGTCTAAATAAAGACAAAAGTGGAAGAAGTTAAAAAACATCGTTTTATTTCATTATTATTTTATGAACAAAATAATGAATGTGTCATTTAAATAGTTTGGATACATGAAAATAATGAATGAAGAAGGAATGTTATAAATATGATTGTTAACGAACGAAATAAGATATACAGCTAGTCTACGGAAAACATGGCACTGTTAAATCAATCAAATATTAAATACTTTCATTTGAAGCACTTGATTGGTGATGTAACATTAATCAAAATAACTTTCTGCTTGTTTTTACACCACTTTATTTTTATTTTATCAAACCAACCAGTTTCGCTACCACCGACTGGATTTAAATTATTTCGAATATTAAATATCGACCACGTAGGGACTCGGAGAAATCGACTTGCGTGCACTTCATAATGTGTGAATGTTGAAAAAGCGAAAGAAGTACTCGTTTATCAGGTAAGAACAGTGTGGTACTATTTTCTCTCTGCCCACCCCTTCAAGAGACGACGTGATGATTTGTTAGTAAAATCATTTAGTTAGTAAAACCATAAAAATATTATTAATAATAATGCAATAAAACGACGCTTTTTAAGATCTACTTCCACTTATATACCACTTCCACTTATATACGAGTATTTATTCGACGGTGATCGGTTTTGCCAGGCTCGTTGGCATCGCCAGACTGGTCATCCAATTGTCGATGATCCGCAACAAATTATGTAGATCTGTGAAAACATCGTTTTGCTTCATTTTTAATGTATAGTATGCCTTGAAGAGATTATATTATTAGTTTTCGAAGTATTTTCTTGAAAACTTGTAGTTACATATTTTTCTATTGGTTTTATTTGATTTTCCCATATCTCCAAAGTAATTTAATTCACCTCGATGGGATATGCAAAATGTCTGATATAGAGTTCGAATGTCCGTCTGTCTGAACTTTGGAATACATAAAACTTTGCATTCGTATCCGAGTTGTTATCATATTTGCAGCATCCGTATGAAGAGAGGAAAAGTTATAATAATTTGGATCTTTGATACTTCTTAAGATTTTATATTCAATATATGAACGGACCGCGTACAGACCGCATATACAAGTAAAGAAATGTTATATATATAAATAACTATATTTTCTTGCGAATTTGCAAATATCCAATTCATATAAAAATCATGACTCTGGCGTAACTTCTTCTTCTGCTTCCTTTTGTCCTGTCACACCTCCGTGGTGCATAGGGCCTCAAGGAACCTTCTCCACCCGACTCTATCGCATGCCTGATGCCTAACCTCATCCCAAGTGAGGCCTGCTGCCTTAACCTCGCCCTGGAGGGCTCTACTCTAAGTGGGTCTTGGTCTGCTTCGCTTTCTCTTTCCCCCCATAGGGGACCAGTCTAGTGCGCCCTGAGCGATACGGGCTGGGTTCCGTCTTGGAGTGTGACCGATCCACTGCCATTGGTTTTTCGCCTGCCATGGTCCAGAAAACGGCATTTGACACTGTTTGGGGGCAATAGATATACATAATAATCAAATAAAACGATGTTTTTAACTACTTCCACTTTTGTCTTTATTTAGACAGCAACCGGTTTCGCCAGGCTCGCTGGCATCTACAGACTGGTCCGACGATTATTATTTAAAATGAACTTCCATCAAGAGATATCAGTAAAATCATATGATTATCTTAAAAAATTAATATAATAATTCGATTTAACTTTAAAGATCGAACATTTGAAAAAAACTTGTATTCGTTAATTGAATAACTAACTGTCACGCCGTTTCCTCGGAGGGATAGGCAGAGTGGATGGACCAGCATACTGTTTTTCCTGACATAAATCTCGCGCATCTTATACATTCATACACCGTGACATTCACGTCCGTCAATTATTCTGGCTTCGAACATGGCTACCTTTTATTAAATGATTGGTCAAACCTTTCTTTCTCATCCATTTCGTCGTTACATATACAAAATAAGGTGGTTTTACCAAAAACTATTATCATATACTAATAGTGAATAGCACTAATAAATACAATGTACAACGAGTATTTCAAAATTAAAAGCACCTTCGTCAAATTGGTGTGTATTGATTACTTGTATGGTTTCTACGTTACAGTATGTTGTGTTGTTTTATTTATACTTTTAAAAAAGGGTTTTAATGACCGCATCATTATTGCCGCCAGTACAATACATTTTTGAGTAATTTCTGTTTATAAACTATTATTATCTTTGTTAGTGTGATATAAATAACTTTATCAATCGATTTTATTTATAGGGGTGATTTGTGTGGCTCTGGTATTCCTGGTAGAGAAGATGGGCGCCCTGATTCAGGCGGGCAAGAGCCTGGGCGGCATCACAGCTGGCAGCCTCCTGGGTCTCTTCTCGCTTGGGATGTTCTTCCCGTGGGCCAACTCAACGGTAAGTACTCTTATGTCCAGGCGAGTCAACTCTACACTATATCTGTAAGGCTGCGGACACACCGAAGTGCTTCGGTTGGTGACTCGCTTGCTATCTGAACAAAAATTACCGAGACACCTTTTGGTCAAATTATTTTATTTGAAAATATCATGATATTGGTTGAGCTTTTATATTTACTTTAATTTATGAATCAATCAAATAAAGTAAATGGCACTAATGATTTGTGATCACAATGTTTATTGCCTAAAATTTATAAACTAACATTTATTTTCAAATCCATTCTTTCTACAAAAACTCTCTTACTTTCTTTTTTTGAGTAAAATTTGCTAATTTATTAGATTCTGCGTAAGAACATAGAAAAATTGACTGATTGTACACGAGGAAAACATGGCATGATCAAATTAATCAATTTTAAAGGTTGGTCATGTTAGAAGTCGGAGGAATCGACGTGCGTGTATGACTCGTTGTATGAATGTGGAGGAAGATAGAGAGGTTTGCCAGGATAGAGGAGTTTGGCGATCCATCTCTGCCTACCCCTGCGGAGAAACGGCGTGATGTTTTATTTTTTGTACATGAGGATTCGGAGAAGTCAGAGAAAAAGTGCATGACACGATGTATAAATGAAGACTACAGGGGAAAAACAAGGAATGTCAGTTAAAATTCAAAATAAATGTAATAATGCCATCTAGCGGCATTTGTACGTATCTATCCACAGTAAAATTTTCATATTAAAAAATCATGTGTGTCATCGACTATGGCCAGATAATCGATTGCTAATTGCTAAGAAATATATAGACTTTGATTAGCTTTATTCTCAATTTATTCAAATTAACCTTCTACTGACATTCCTTGTTTTTCCCCTGTAGTCTTCAAATGATGATGGTGATCGCCAACGTTTGGGGGACCCGACAGGGTACTTGAAGAAGAAGAAGAAGAACTTGTACTGATACGCTGGCATCTTAAATGGTGCTTTGAAATGTATTAATGACTATAAACCGATAAATTTTCTCTACAAAACGTTATAAGAAATTTCAGATGGCGGAATAAACGACAACACATGCGTGCTATTGTCAAGTCGTTTTCAAAGAACTTTACTGAATACAAAAATCGTGGACCTCTCAAATAGGACGCTTCAAGGAGAGCTTTTGATGGTGGCGAAAACAGATTTAAGTCCGAATATAACATCGGAACACACATTGACATATTTTCTGTATGGAAAAATTCAGCTAATAAATTCGTTCCCCTGATCACAAAAATATTTTTCATATATATTCAACCGATAACACTATCATAAAAATAAAATAAAATATTTATTGAAATATGTTGAACAATATTGTAAAACTCCATATTAAATTGTCGGGGTTAAATGCATAACCCACATATGTGGACTTCGACGCTATTTCAATAAACAGCATATTTCATGATAAAATATAGTACACAAAATGCCTGACTCAGGACCTACTTATCAAAACTGATGAGTCTAGGGCCCAGATTTATTCAGTTTGGTCACTAGTCACTAGAGCAGAGCATCGTGTGAAAATGGAAGCAAAGCATATAAAAGCGGTACATCCGACCACCATGAACAGTACTCCTTCTTGCGACTACTAACCGACACGAGTCTACGCCGTCAAGTCTACGTACGCGAAACCTCCGACCCTCCTACCGAGCTACGCAACTGTCTACACTGCTACGCCACGTAACTTCCGACGAGTCTTCGCTCCCGCCGACCGACGCTACTGCCCAGTAAGCCGTCGGTCCCAGCTGCTATCGAAGTCCAGGCGCACGCTCCATCACGAGTACATAATACTGTTAACGTAAGATTACTTGTGACCTGCAATAAACGCTGAAACCTCCACTGCTTTTAACTCTCACCACATTCCCCAAAAAATTATCAATAACAATGAAAACGTATGCTTTCTATAATATGTATTTTATTTTGTGGATATGATATGTTTCGGAAGTTATCTTAGAAAGGTTAAACTTGTAAATTCCTTAAAATATTAGGTCCTTACATACGAAATTGGCGTTTTGCCGTACTGGCAACTTTGATCTCAAATATCTTCTCTTTGGTTAAGAATTCCAAATTCAAATTTATACAGCTATTTACTCAAGTATTTGTGTTTCGAAAATTATATTTCATTTGTTTTTTCCTCAATTGGTTTTTTTCTTTGCGTCACTCAGTTTACAAAATAGAAAACTTGAAATATCGCGTTATTTACGAGTACGAGTTTCACCGTGGCACCAGTGCTGCAGAAACGGCTCGAAGGATTAATGATGTGTATGGCGACGGTGCCGCAAAAGAAAACACAGTGCGTTTTTGGTTCCAACGTTTTCGTTCTGGAAATTTCGACCTGCAGAACAAGCCCCGTGGACGGCCGGAGACCAAAGTTGATAATGAAGAATTGAAGGCTATTGTGGAAGCGGATCCATCGCAAACCACGTTCGAGTTAGCTGCAGGCTGCGGTGTTAGTGAAAAAACTGTTTTAATCCACTTGAAGCAAATTGGGAAGGTGAAAATGCTTGAAAAGTGGGTACCTCACGAATTGAGTGAAGCAAATCAACAAACGCGCGTTGACTGCTGCGTTGCATTTCTCAACCGGCACAATAATGAAGAGATTTTGAATCGAATTACCTGTGATGAAAAGTGGATCCTGTATGATAATCGGAAGCGCTCATCGAAATGGCTGAACCCTGCCGAATGCCCCAAGCGAAAATTGACTCCAATAAAGTTACTTGTGAGCGTTTGGTGGACTAGTGCTGGTGTCGTTCACTACAGCTTTCTTAAATCTGGCCAGACGATTACGGCAGATGTCTTTTGTCAGCAACTGCAAACCATGATGGAAAAGCTAGCTGCTAAACAACCGAGGCTGGTTAATCGCTCTAGGCCACTGCTGCTTCATGATAACGCTAGACCACACACTGCACAACAGACGGCTACTAAATTAGAAGAGCTTCAATTGGAATGTCTAAGACATCCACCGTACTCTCCGGACCTTGCCCCAACAGATTACTATTTTTTCGAAATTTGGATAACTTCTTGCAAGGGAAAAAATTCAACTCCGATGGGGCAGTCCAAACCGACTTCAAAGATTTTATTGATTCCCGTCCGAATGGTTTTTTTAGTAAAGGGATCGATGAACTACCTATGAGATGGCAAAAGTGCATAGATAGCAATGATACATACTTTGATAAAATAAATATATTATATTTAAAAAAAATCAACTTTATGTTCCTCCCATACAAAACGCCAATTTCATATGTAAGGACCTAATATAATAAAACTTCTAGAAAAAAATATTTCATTCTTAATTATCAAAAATAATTTATATGTTGTTACTTGAGCGCGCAGTAACGAATGCAATTTCGAATCCAATTTAATTAAAGGAACAAACACACAATCACACTAGTTCCCCGGAAAGGTAAACAATGGACCGCCACACTACTATATCCTGAAATTCCTGTCTAGCTCATACCTCGAGTCATACACATACTCGTACGTCGATTCATCCGACTTCTAACATAGTCGACCTTTCAAATTTTATTAAATTTAGCCATGCTATGATTTTCTCTGTCTTTCTCGACTCTAATCTTTCTTCATCCATGCGTTCCATATGTCCAAACCATCCCAGTGATCCTTTCGAGGACTTTTAGACAATTATGATTGACGTTGCCTTTTTTTTAATATACATAAATTTTAAACTATTTATTTGGTTAAGTAGGCAAAAGTTTTTCTACCCTGAACACGTTTTCCAACTTTTTTCAGTACGCCCACAAAAAAACATATTTTTCATCGACACATTTTGTTAATATCCTTGTAAGACGACACGTCTCAATCATAAAATTAAATTAAATATATTTTAGAAATACGTATAAAATTTCATCGTATTTGAAATGTTAACATGTTAGATTTGTGTTTTAGATTTTCAAGAAATACGTTAAATTCAATTATATTCCACCCTGCATCAGTGTTTGTATATTTACCTTATTTTTCAACTAAGCGATATGCTTCCGGTTTCGCAATTAAAATGAATTCAAGCGAGGTCTTACATTTATGAACGTTAAAATTATAAGCGAGAGAAACACCTCGGTACATAATATTCCCAACAACAATGCCGACGAGTAGAACGTTTGAATGACAAAAATAGTCGATATCGGAGATGTCTGGAGAGGTGCTCGCGGGTGAAATGAAGGGAAATGAAAACATCAAACTAATATCTGAAACACGCCCACGAGTACAAAAAGATCCTTCTGATATTTCTGCTTCGCATTAATTTTAAATCTGAAGCAAAAATGTAGCGAGATATTTCTGGGCTCATTTATTGAATATATCAAACATTTCAGACAGTCTATCAGAGTCTTTGCGATAAAAAAAATCTATTGAAAATTATAACAAAAAAAAAACATTCATAAATGTATCAAATATTCTCCGCCCAAAATGATAAGGAATAATGGGAAATATATAAAATATCTCCACTATTCATATTTTTTCGGTATTTTCGGTTTCTTCTACGTTTGAATATGGTACACTCGTGTACATATTTTACAGAGGGTTCCTAGTATTTTCATATATCTGCTCCAATCAAGCAGCGTTATTTTCGTCGTTTAAGAATCTTTTCAACATAGCTTTAGATCCTTCGCGTTTCAACTTCCCTCCGACAAAGAACCTGTTCAGGCAATTTAACCAGTCCGGCAGGGGATTTTTGAACAAAATAATAAGAATTCAATGGCAAATCATAGAATACAAAATTTCAATACATTTTTACTCAGAAACTTCTACAAAAAAATTATGTAATATTACATTATATAAAACGATTTACAGGGGAAAAATAAAATTGTCATTTTATATAAAAATATTCATCATTCAAAACAGATTATTACTTTAGTTATCACAATTGGAATCATGTCAAGACAAGAAGTATATAATTTATTTTTCTTTTTACATAAAATTATCAAACATTATTAAATTACATATAAATTGCAGTAAGACAATAAAAGGTTGACAAGCAACATGATTGCGATGCGGTCACGGAATATTAAATATGTGAATTACTACATTATACTACATTCCCAAACCGCAGAGCTAAAAAGAAGAATTGAATTAAGCTGGACAGCTTTCGGAAACATGAGTTACATCCTTAAAAACCGTAAAATACTAATCAACCTGAAACGAAAAGTCTATGAAGCCTGCGTTCTGCCAGTTGGTACTTATGGTCTTGAAACTGTTACATTGTCCAAACAAAGTGCCGAGAAACTATGAGTGACCCAAAGAGCCATGGAAAGAGCCATGCTAGGAATAAGCCTAAGAGACAGAGTTAGACACGATACGGTGAGAGAAAAAACAAAGGTCACTGACATCATCCACCGGGTGGTGACTCTAAAATGGCAATGAGCAGGTCACGTAGCCAGAAACTCAGATGAAAAGTTGACAAGAAGACTGCTGACCTGGAGACCGAGGACGACAAAGAGAAGTGCAGGGCGACCGCAACTACGGTGGAAGGATGATCTGAACAGACACGTCGGAATAACATGGATACAGTCTGCACAGGACAGAGTGACATGGAAGCAAATGGAGGAGGCCTTTGTCCAGGAGTGGACGGAAATAGGCTGAGGAAGAAGAGAAGAATAATAATAAAGAGATTTACTACACATTCATCTTGGGAGATCTCAGTTCTACTGCGTTTTTTCTACTTTCAACCTTCTTTTGTCAGTTCTATTGTACGTTCTATTTTATAATAGAAAATGAGGTTCATTAACATTGCTGAGGACCAAAGATAGTCATTAGACATTGTCTGGGGCCAGATGATATTCAGTTTACTATTTTGCACATGGCAAATTATCGTATCTTCTACTTCTCGGCGATACATCCCGGTGTAGCATTTGGTTTCCTCAACAACGTTCCTCCACTGACTCCTGTCCCTGACCATCCCTCTCCATTCTGCAAGTCCTTGAGGTTTGCTTCAATCGTTGGTTCATGTGATTTTGCCTAGATCGTTGTTCATTGGGGAGTCCAAGTTCCGAGGCGATTGTGTTGCTGTTCGAATTCATGTGTTATTTTACCGTATCATAGTCAGCCTGTTACCATCCACTGCTGGATCTTATCCTCTCCACCCCTAGCTATCCCTCTAAGTCTATAGCCAGTGTTCTCCAGGCTCTTCTCGCCGTCTACACAATATCATCGCTCCACCTGATAGACCGTCTCCCAACACTTCTCCTACCCAACCTTTGCCTCCATCGAACAACCTTCTGGCTTCAACTTCCATCATCCCGTTGGTACACATATCCATCCCCCATTATCCCCCAGCGTGCAGAACCAACCTGCCTCTGGTGATGCCGGTGGGAAGAGCAATCAAACTGCTGAACATGATCGCTTCGGAGATCGATGTCTTTCATATTCGTGAAAGTACGTCTTGACATTGGAGAGTATCTAGTATTCCTAATGTCGAACCATCTCTCATGCGTTCCTGATATCATATATTTATTATATTTTACCTGTTCTCAATAGATTACTTAAACTACTCGTATAACAATTGTTAGTATTATCTTTTGAGAAAATAAACTGATTTGATTTTATTTGATTTGAATCCACCCAGTGCGTATCCCTTTATCGGTGACCCTGGTGCGTCTTCTAATCTCTACGGTATAATATATAATTTAACAAACATGTATATTTTAATATAATCCATGCTGTACGTATACTAAAAATAATTCAATAAATTATTCATGGAAAAGCTTTCAAATAACTTTCTCAAAGATGTGGCTTCAATACGCAGTCCTACGAAAGTGAAATTAATATTTGTTTTTGTTTTTGTTTCCACGAAATATTGTTCACAAATAATATTTCCTCAATAAATCCGAGTGTGTTGACCCTGTTAAGGTTATATGTGCTAAAGATGATTAATAAAATCATCTTTTCACCATTCAGATTTATTAAAATCTTTATCGTTATATAATACAAACTTATAGACTCAACGGCTTTTAACAAAATGTATAAATCTTCAAATATTAAAAACAGATATTTAAGCAAGGGTGAATGTGGGATATTAGTGTACAAATTAAATCATTGACAACGCTCGCATATTTCACAACATCTAATTCGCATATTTCACAACATCTAAAAAATCTTCACTGGCTCAAGTGTCCTGAAAGAATCTAGTATAAACTATGATGGACGGTTTTTAAAGCGCTTCACAGAAGGGCATCAGTTTATATATCTGAACTTTGTATTGCTGATAGCCCTAACTTGCGGCAATCTACGCTTCAATCAACAAACTCCTCGGCAATAGGCAGATTAGTTGAGCCAAAGCGCAACCCCCGGACAAATTTTGGAAATCGGGCTTTCGCAGTGGCAGGTCCGTCCGTTTGGAATATGCTTCCTGCACTGTTCAGATGCATTGACTATCCGGCAGATTTTAAATCTCACCTAAAATCCCACCTTTTCAATATATCGCATAAAATGTGAACAACGGTTATCTGATTTCTGGTGTCAGATACAGTTCTCATAACTAAAAACAATTGCCGAAGAAAAATAAGAAATGAATATAAGACAAATGAGTCAACGAGATTGTTCTTTGGCCAATACCATGGGACTAGAGGTGGATAACAACGATATTGATGAGCTTGTGGAAGAGCAAAGGCAAGAGCTGACCACCGAAGAGCTAAGGAGTTACATTGTTTTTCAAAGCAAAAATTTAAGAGGGGTAAGCAGAGAAGATTGACCACCATACTGCTCTACCCTGACATACTTCTGTAGATTCCACTACATTCATACATCGTAACATGCAAGCTCGTCGATTTTTCCGACTTCATGCTTTCCTTGGTCTTCCGCGGCTTCTCTTTCCACTAACACTGCTTGTATACAACATTTTAACCATTCTTCTCTCGCTCATTCGTTCCATATGTCCAAACCATCACATGGATCCTTTTTTAATTTTACTAATGATGCAATCATCTTTCTTACTTTCTTCTTTGTTTTGTCGTTCGGTATTCTATCGTTTATCGTATTATTCCCGCACATTCTTCTCAGTGATCTCATTTCTACGCCATTTATCCTACTTTCATCCTTTTTTGCCAGCTACAAGCTTCACTTCCATACATAAGGGTTGGCACTAAAACTCCATTATGTACTGCCATCTTTGTTTTGGTGTGTATAATTCTATTTGAGAACTGAATTATCCCAGTAATTTTCTTCTATGGCTAACCGATAATTTTGTCCAGGTAAAATTGAGAAAGGTTTAGTAGTAGTGGTCGTCTTTAACATGTGGGAGGAAATGTCGAAATGAAATTTATCATCAGAAATCTCACAATTTCGTTTTAGAAATGTGGTTTTGAATTAATTCATATAAGCGAAAATTCAATATATATTGACGCGTAACACATTTTGATATTATTATTATTATTTTGTCGAATCGCTCTTTACATCAATACAGCGCGAGCCGAATCGATGTAAAGGGTATACCTATTGATTCTCGTGACATGTGATAGGTAGCTAATCTGCCGCCATTTTATTGTCGCGTGAATACTGCACCAGGCAAAAGCCAGTGTGACAATCCATGTGACAGTCTAAACACTTACCACTCGCCAGGAAGAAGATAAATATCGAAGAGCTTTCAAAATAATTATACGAAAATGAACAGTTTAAAACTTGAAACATTTATTAACATCTTGGTATTCATATATAATATTATTTTTTAATAATTAAAATGGAGTTTCTGGCGTGTTTTTAAAGTGAAAACAACTTGTTTTGTTTCATCAATAAGCTGTGAAACTCCACATTTTTATTTATAAATGATATTCTGTTTTTAATTACAGTGTTGTAAATCAAAATATTTTTTCTAGTTGTTTTTCTTTCACTGTCTTTCAATTCTTGTAAACTTAAATTGTATTACATATTAACGATGATCTGCCTAAAATTATATACAAATGCAATCAGATTTTAAATTTTGTATTCCTGAATTCAACAAGTCGTGAATTTCGGTTTAAATTTTAAATTTTAACACCATAGCGAGCCTTGTTGTATTGAAGAATCTCATTTCCCCCTGAACGTAATATAAATGACTTCCATTCGATCAGTTTCCCTCACTACAATGCCCGCTATACTTTTAATTAAATCGAGATTTTGCGTTTTAATACATTCGATCCAAGCAGTATGCTAACTTACCTGCGTATTTATGACGAATTGATTTCATCAAAATCCGGGTGGGAAGTGTGTGACGACTCAATTTTTACTCAAACAAACCTTTAATATTCAGCGTAGAATTTCTACGTGGAATTATTTATTTATTTAAAGTCTAACACCAAAGATTTAAATCAATGATATAATGAGCGAAAAATAGCTCATTATTATGAAGAAGGAATCTGGTCGTGTCCAGGATGAACACCAGTCCCCCAGATGCCATGCGTTCTATCCCCTAGACCATGGTTTGAATGGATTTTACAACAGGTTATATAAATTTAAACCTCCATAAAAAACGAGGTTAATTTAAAAAATTGAGTCTTGTATTTGAGTGCTTTTTTTCATTTTAAATATTCAGTTAAGCCCGAGATAATCATAATAAATTAAAATTTTACATCTTATCTTTCTTCCATAGACATTATTATGAACCCAGTTTTAATTTTTCCATTTTGCTGATTGTTTTTGTAGGCACGATTATTTAATAGCTGTTTTGAATTGCCGACTGACGGGCTTCTTCGATATGTTCGTATAAAGATTGACTAATTTGTTTCGTATTTGGTCTACAGTGATGCTACACGTTAGGGAGGGGAGTATCGAAGGGGTGGTAGCGGAGAAGCCCTTAGGGGCCAAAGCCCCACCCTTCCAAGAAGCGTCTTAGCGTCAGGTGGCACCGTCCAAAACAAACAAACAGCAATCCTAATATGAACAGTACAAATACGACGGAATCGCCCAAGACCGAGAAAAATAACTATATTCAATTAGGTAAGCCGACCCCAAATAAATGGAAAATGACGATAAATAAAACTGTTTTTAATTGTAATATTCCTTGCCTTGTCCTATTTATTTGGGGTCATCTGGTGGGATCGGATTTCTTTTGAGAGTCCTTTGAATGAGTCCCATTCATGTCAACTTGGGCCTACCACGTCCCCTAGGTCGCTGGTCCGCTTCCATTACCCTCCTTGTAGCATGGTCATCTGGGCCCCGCATAACGTGGCTATACCATCTCCGACGGTTCTCCTCAAGTTTATCCGAAATCGGCCTCACTCTAAAACTGCCGCGGATGTGTATGGTATGTTCCTGGTGTGGTGGAGAAATGTTATCCCCACTCGGTGGTATGTAGTTTAATAATAATAATACTAATAAATTGGTTAACTTATATAGCGCCATTTTTATGAATTAATCATCTCAAAGGCGCTATATTTTATGAACTAGTTGAAGCTAAACATTTTAGTTAAAATGAACATTTTGGTTCAGAATAAACATTTTGTTAAAAATAAGCATTTCGTTAAAAATGTAAAAAAAAATTTA
This sequence comes from Lepidostoma basale, assembly GCA_022606425.2. NCBI lineage: Eukaryota > Metazoa > Arthropoda > Insecta > Trichoptera > Lepidostomatidae > Lepidostoma > Lepidostoma basale. The sequence continues at coordinate 196,220 of JAHDVF020000260.1, read as the reverse complement.
AATGAACATTTTGTTAAAAATAAACATTTTTGTCAAAATAAACATTTAGTTAAAATAAACATTTTGTTAAATTCAAACATTTTGTTAAAGATAAACTTAAAAATAAACCATTTTAATATGGGGGCTGCACCTGACGCAGTCGATCAACATACTCGTATGTATCAGGATAGAACAGTTTAAACAGGTGCGTTTTGAGCCTCGATCTAAACTCTGACGGGTTTTCAATCCACTTTAAGTCTGCAGGGAGACTGTTGGGCCGAGGGGCCACCTACAGCAAAGGCCTGGTCGCCGAAATTTGTGCGAGGATAACGCTTCGCTACGTACAATCAACCCATCGCAGAAGACCTTGCTAATCGCAATGTAGACAGCCTCGCATTCAGTTTTTCGGTGATGCAGAGTATATAGTTTATTCTCTTGTAGTTTTTTGAGTGGCCAACAATCCGAACTGTGGTCATGGCTTGTCGAACAGCCGCCTTGTACACCCTTTCCCTCTACGTGGTTCGACATTCGCTTGTCGCAGAGCACTCCCGACAACTCTCGCCACTTCATCCATCCGGTATTTATTCTGTTGGTGGTGTCAGCGTCTATTATCCCATCATTTCGAATAATTGATTCAAGGTACCTTGGTGCGTTCAACGACCATTTAATTTTATGTCTGGAATTGCCGCACAAAAGTGCTATTAAATTATTTTATATTGAACGCGATTAGTCTTACTAAAAGAGGTAGCACCCTAATTATGAAAGCAACAAAGCGATAACTTTCAAATTTTTAATTGTATCTCAATAGAGACGAAGAAACAAACTGGAAACTGAATATGGATGATCAAGGTGTTTACAGGACTTATGACCTGTCATTGGTTGGGTTAAGCGCACGCTTTATGTAATCACAACATTCCCCATTCCACCATTGTTATTATGATCATGTATGATACATTTTTGGAAGTTGTATATATACTCCAAATTCATACTTATCTTCACGTGGCAGTTCCAGTTAGCCATCTATGTAGATTTGATTGTACTAACTAATTTTTTAAGATTAATCTATACAATCCATCCACTAACGCCATCTATGAAGAATGATTGTTTAGCATTTAGCAAACTACTTTATCAACACAATGCGAAGAGGCTACCGCCTCCTATCGCACTGTTAGAAGTCGCCTGGAGTATCCACTCCTATTTTATACGCCAAATAATTGACCAGAATATTTACAAATATTTGTGAAATGTATACTTATATCTGTATACGAATCCTGGATTTTCAAAATCTTGAATTTTGAAAATTGGAACCCTGGATTGAAACCCTGGATGAAACCCTGGATTTTGAAAATCCAGGATTCGTATACAGATATAAGTATACATTTCACAAATATCGATAACTTTCATTTTACTATTCGTATTTTTCTTTAATATAGCTGATGATTTTTGACTGATGATCTCTATTTTGCATTTATTAAGTTTGCGCTGTAATGATGTGAAGTTATTAGTTATTTAATAAAATAATAATGATAAAAAATTTAATTAAGTTTTAACAACATTGATGTTATGAACTTTATAATTTATAAATTTAAATGAATGCCGACTCCCTCGTTCCTGATATAAAGTGAAAATCTAAGCGAATAAAATAATAGTACCGCGAATATTTGATTGTATCGTTTTACGTGACGTAGTTATGAACTGTTGAAAATTTTCCTACGTGCGTGTGAGTAAGAGATTCATGGTAAGGAATTGGTTTAGAATAAGGCTTCTACGTAGTTAGAATCTTTGGAGAATACATTGTAATGACACATATCTATCTATGTACATAGGTACCAATATGTCTAATTACCTGTATCTAACCTTAATTACTTGTTTGTCTTCGCCAAAGAGATTAGACTCCTTACGTGATTTTTTTTATAAATGTACATTAACTAAAAGCAATTGTTATTTATTCCATCTTTTTTTGTATAACCATTAAAACTTTTAACAAAAAATCATTTGGCTGTTTCTCCGAAGAGATTGGCAGAGAGAAAAGTATTTATTTGCACCCGGAAACGAACTTAGCATTGGGTACAGGTAAAATATTATAAAAATAAAACATATTACCAGGAACGCATTAGAGATTGTTTGACATTTGAAAAACAAGGTACTTTCTAAAGTTAAGAGTATTTGTCTCCTGAACGTACCTTCGCTTATATGAAAGACGTCGATCTCCGAGGAGACCGCTTTCAGCAGACAAATTGCTCTTCCCACCGGAGTTAAGGCAGCAAGCCTCATAGCGTGGAATAGAATAAGATATCAGGCGTACTATCCTCGAAATTCTATGCATTACAGGAGTGTGACAGAACACGAAGAAGTGGAAAGAATTTTTAGTGATTTTAAAAGAAATATTCAAAAATCTATACAAAAAAGCTAAGATGGCACCGCACAATTGTGTTCTTTTTCCAACCCTTACGTATAGAACTATCAAAAGAAGGATAAAAGTTGAATAAATGCAGTTGAAATGAGATCTCTTAGAATAATATGTGCAAAAAATATAAATGATAGACTATCAAATGAAAATTTAAGAAGTGAATGCAGTGCGAATGAAAGTGTTATGAATAAAATAATGAAAATGTCGTTGAAAGAATTAAAAAGAAAATATATGTTAACGATTTAAACGGAACAATATATAGAAGAAGATGGACGAAAACATGGCACGATCAAATTAATCAAATAATAAATGTCGGCCACGTGATGAGTCGGAGAAATCTGTGCGTGACACGATGTATGAATGTTGAAGGATCGAGAGAATTACATCAGAAAAGGTCATCCATTATTTCTGGGTACCCCTTCGGGGTGGCAATGTGTTAGTTGTTCAGTTAATGAAAATTGTATTGGTTTCAATAACCAAAACAATTTGTGGACACAAGTATTCCCGTGTGCAATGTTTGCATTTTAATATCGAAGTCGCTCGTCACAGCAAATTTCCGGAATTCAAATTTGATCAAATTTTCTTTGATGTTGCAATATGGTCCACAATATTCAGCCACCACAGCACTCCGGCGACTCGGTTATAGGAATACAAACTATGTTGAAATAGAACTCCGTTGTGAACGGCCATTTTTGCTTTCAATGATATTTTTTTGTTTACAATAACAGTTCAATTAATTCAAGTGTTAATTCAGCTTCAAAGTTATTACAATGGAATTCCACAGTGTTAACGCTTTTACCTTCAATAAATAACTTACTAACTAACTTACCATCACACCGTTAACATATCATTTTTTTACCATTCTTTCTTCATTCATTCTTTCCATATGTCCAAACAATCTTGATGATCCTTTCATTATTTTGTTCATGACACCATCATTCGCACCGCATTCACTTCTTATATTTTCATTCGACACTCTATCATACACAGAGTATCCACACATTCGTCTAAGAGATCTCATTTCTACTGCATTTATTCTACTTTCATCCTTCTTTGCCAGTTCCATGCTTCGCTTCCATACATAAGGGTCGGTAGAAGAACACCATTGTGCACTGCCATTCTAGCTTTTTTGGATAGGTTTTTGTTTGCGATGACAACTTTAAGTGCACCATTCACTTTGTTGCCTGCCCCAACCCTTCTTTCAATATCCCTCTCCACTCGCCCATCTCTTGTTAACATACTGCCTAAATTTCAATAAATAATTTATTTAATTCAGCTGTTAACAAAGTCCGTTCATTTCAGGGAGATTAAAAAATATATATTTATAACTGTTTTTATTTTATTTTTTATGAATAGAACAGGCAAAAAAATATTTCAATTAGATATATATTTTTTTGGAAAAATAATTAAGGGTGTGACTAATATTCATAATGAAAAATTAACTAACTAACTAACCATCACGCCGTCTCCCCGAAGGGGTAGGCAGAAAGAATGGGCTGCCACACTTTTCGTTCCTGACATATTTCCTTCGCTTCCTCAACATTCATACATCGTGTCATGCACGCGCGTCGATTTCTCTGACTCCTTACGTGGCCGACATACAATATTTGATTTATTTGATTGTGTCCCGTTTTTCTCGGTCTTCCTCTATTTCTGATTCCATTTATATCGTTAACACATATATATTTTTTACCATTCATAATGATACTGTATTATATTAAATTTTATGGAACTAGTTTTTAATTTATTTAATTATTTAAAATATCTGTTGTCCCAGCTAATGGTGTTTGAAAATTTCTATTTTTCTAGCAAATTGTGTTGTTTTTGTAAATTTAAAAACAGAACCACAAACACAAACATGTCCTTCCGCCGTTAAAATTCATTTATTTACCTAATTTTGAGGAAGTAGTAATTTCCTTATCTCCGAGTAAAATAATTTAGAAGCTAATAGCGCAAAAAAAGTTTTTACGTTTTTTGTACCTCAAAGAAAACGGTTATTACCCCTGGCTGTACCCAACTGATTTCTTGCTGGGTATGCTGGACTACCAATCATTAGAAATTAGACGAACTATCTATTTGGGTGTTCATTTTTTTCAACTGATTCGTGGTCGAATTCATAACTCGGATATTTTGAATAACTTGACATTGTTTGTTCCTGACAAAGGCAACATAGATTATTTCACCTGCCACTGTGTAGAACCAATTTACCTAAGGTTATGCCCGTGGGCAGGGCAATAATCCTTCTTAACCGCATCTCTTCGGATGTGGACATCTTCCTCGATAGTGAGGCTACCCTCATAAAACATCTATCTCTTAAATGTTCTTCTTATTGTTTCTAATTACTTAATTCGTCTTAATTGTTTAATTAACTCGTGTTTTTTTGTGTGTTTTTGCCTATTGTTTATATTGTAATTTTTAAATTTCACAATTGTGTATTCTGTTTAAAATAGTTTGTTTTTTGTTTTTGTATTCTATAGTAATAAGCGCTTTGATTATATACTGTAATGTTTATGATTTTAAAAAAATAAAAAAATTGAATTACACTTCGCCTATATAGAGCCAGGAACCAATCAGATAGCGTTCTACAGGTATAACCAATTTAGGAGGTGTTAACTAATACTATTGCAAATCGTCTTCCTGAAGTGTTCTTGAAGTGTAGATTGAACGTCTTCCTAAAGCGTAGATTGAACTAAAATATGTGAAGTGTTCCTTAACATTGTAGCATATAAATACATCTTCCAAAAATTTGTCAAACGTGGTGGTCGTAAGAAGGCGAAATGGGGAATGTTGTTAACATAAAGCGATCGCTTTACCCAACCAATGACATGTCATACGTCCTGTAAGCGCCTCGACCACCATATTCTGTTCCCAGAAAACAATTTACATCTTCGTCTCTATTGAGATACAATTAATCCTTATAAAAAAATAAATTACTAACTAACTAACTAACTAACCATCACGCCGTCTCCCCGAAGGGGTAGGCAGAAAGAATGGACTGCCACACTTTTCTTTCCTGACATATTTCTCTCGCTTCCTCAACATTCATACATCGTGTCAATATTTGATTTATTTGATCGTGCCACGTTTTCCTCGGTCTTCCTATATTTCTGGTTCCATTAACATCATTAACATATAATTTTTTACCATTCTTTCTTCATTCATTCTTTCCATATGCCCAAACCATCTTAATGATCCTTTCATTATTTTGTTCATGACACCACCACTTCTTATATTTTCATTCGACACTCTATCATTCACAGAGTATCCACACATTCGTCTAAGAGATCTCATTTCTACTGCATTTATTCTACTTTCATCCTCCTTTTGCCAGTTCCATGCTTCGCTTGTATACATAAGGATCGGTAGAAGAACACCATTGTGCACTGCCATTCTAGCTTTTTTGGATAGGTTTTTGTTTGCGATGACAACTTTAAGTGCACCATTCTGTTTGTTGCCTGCCCCAACCCTTCTTTAATTTAATTTACCCGCAATGGGTAAAATCCAGTATTTGTCTTCAAGTATTTATATTCATTCAAAATGTTGAATGTACTATATTAACTATTGATTATTTGTTTATACTATAGATAAAATTCAAAATGGCGGAGATATCACCGCTCGCTCTGATTGGCTTGTTGTTACAGGGCGCGCTGGTGGGCGGAGTTGCGTCCACGCTGCTCGTGGGATGGATCTCCGTGGGCACGCAGGCGGCCATGGCGCGCGGGGAGATCGTGTACCCCACCAAGCCGGTCAGCGTGGAGGGTTGTGATGGCCGGTGGGGCAAGCCGAACATTACCTTCCCAGTCAACCACCACACCTACGCGAATAGGTAAGAATTGGATCACCATTCAAATTTTAAAGGGAATCTTGTGAGATATATATTTTTATTTCACACATGTCAAACAATACAAATTTTAGAATATATATAACTTTATCATTTTATTAAAAATAAATTTTTCATTTGTTCCAATGACAATTTGAATAATTTCTTCAGTATAATTTCAAAGTTCTTGCAGGTTAAGTGCCTAATTACAGCTAATTTAAAAAGCGGTGGATACGTGTAACATAAATTAAATAAACACAAAAGTCCGGATCGTTCATGTCAACATGTGCAAGATCGAAAAAAACTTTAGGTGTTATTAGATTATGTGCTAAATTAAAAAAACGGTGGATTCGTGGAACATATATTAAATAGACAATATGTGCACCATCTAAAAAGAACATTTTGTGTTAAATTATTTTTATTGTGTTATTTTATTTTATATCATTGTATTTTATATTATTTATTTTAGATTTATTTTGTGGGTGTTGCGCGATCGAAGTGTGCGCTGGAGATGCCTATTGGTGGCGATGAGGTTTGCAACCCATCACACCGCGTCTCCCGCGGAGCGAAAAGAGAAGGATGGAGTTCCGCATCAGTAAAAGTGTGACAGTCCATTCTTTCTGCCTACCCTTTCGGAGAGACGCCGTGATGGTCAGTTAGTTTAGTTAGTTTTATCCAGGGGTTCCGGATTTTTTTCACAAGGACTTTAAAGGTATTTTATAGCTTGTCATGAAGAACTCTGAAAATGTTCACGATTCCGCAACCAGTGTATAGTATGCGTCCTATTACATTTTTAAGGGTCTTTTAGTTCAATTTCATTTTTATGTATTTTACTCCTTTTTGTTTTTTTATTATAAATTTAATGCTCGTTCATTATCTACTTCATAGGTTTCCAATCTTTTCTGGACCACCGCCCCCTTTACAAGAAAAAAAAACGTTCAACGCCCCCCTCCCATAAAAGTTATTCCAAATATTTAGAAACACATAGTTGAATTTTATAATATTATTAAATCTTTTATGTATCTGAAAACGACATATTGTAGAATACCGAACGAATAAAAAGAAGAAATGATTAGAGTGTTTTGTTGTCATTTTAGACTATATTTTTTTATCTACCCACGCTCTCAATTTTTCTGGGTCTTCTTCTACCCCCCTGAAAGTCTCAAACGCCCACAAGGGGGCGTTATCACCCACTTTGAGAACCTAGAGTCTAGTTAAACTCGATAAAAAAAGAATTTACGTATAAAACACTATGAAATCATGTCTTGTATTAAAAATGTCAGATACTAGTTGTAAGAAAGATTTACTGTTTTATAAAAAATAAAAAATAAAAATAACTCATTTGGACATTAAAAGGTTTTACAAAAAGTCAATAACAATATGAAACTAAAAAATAACATATCTCGGAAGGATCCCAAATATGTCGACGTCAGTGAGGCAGTACTCTTTTCAAAATTAATCCCATCTCCGTTTCCATTGTTCAAAACAATTGTGGAAGTCTTCAGGAGTCAGGCTTATCAGCTGCTTTGTCGTTTCACGTTTAATCGTCTACACGTCGTCCCAGTGCCGCCCCCGCATGATCTTTTTACATTTCGAGAGCAAAAAGTAGTCGCCAGGGGCTAAATCTGATGAATAGGGAAGGTGATCAATCACAGAGATCGCATTACGGGTCAGAAACTGACGGACAATCAGTGATGAATGTGAAGGCGCATTGTCATGATTCAAATGTTCTGTTAAAATCGTGTGCACAAACGATTTACCTAAATTTAGTTCATCAGCAATCATCCGAACAGTTAAACGATGATTGAAAAGCATAACAGACCGAACGCGTTCAATGTTTTCATCAACACAGGAAATCGACTGTCCTCCTTAACTTGCATCGTCCTTCCAGTCCATCAAGGCCCTTACTAAAATTCTTGATCCACTTAAAAATGACAGTTTTCTTTAGTGTCTTAACTCAATTAACAGCCTTTAACATTTAGTGAATTCCCCGATGATTATTCCCAAGTTTCACCCGAAATTTGATTTGTTCCATATTTGTTTGTCAATCTCCATTGTCGACAAGAGCATAAAACACACGCCACGAAAAAATTCCCCGTTCGAGCGGTACGTTTACCTCGACAGTTTGGTGATTACGGATTCACTTAGTGACTCACCTGGCAATAGAGTAGCCAGTGCTCTTGCGCGATTTTCATCTGAAGACCACCGGAGCAACGCAGTTCGCGTATTTAATGGACAGACCTTACTGCTGTCATCCGGACACCATCCCAGAAGATGTCAGGGTCAAAACCGGACGGAGCAATAAAATTTAGTGGAATTAAACTAAATCTATATAAATAAAAGGCGATCTTCCGGGTGTGTGTCGACTATTTCTGAGGTTATTCCTGAGCTGATCCTTTTGAAATTTGGAGAATGGACTAATTGGAATTCAGCGGTCGTCATAGGCATATTTTTGTTATTAATCGAGCTCTAATTAACTTTATAAATTAATCAATTAATTGAAAATTTTCGTAGTGCAAACGAATATAGACCTTAATGTTCGTATCACCTGAGTATCAATCTTTTGAGTCTATATTCGTTTGACATGGTCTGGAGAGAATTCAGTCTCCATGTAATTTTGTGTAGTGGCAACAATGTGTTTTTCTTTCTGACAGTCCAATATATTGCGTTTTACTTTGGGATGTATAATACTTAATACGTTTTACTTATTACGTACTAAAATAATTGGTTATGTACATTAATGCAGACAGGTGCTTCTAAATTATAGCGAGTATAATTTTTACGTGAGTGTCATTTTGAGGTTATGAACGACTTTAATTATATTTCTTTAATATATATTGGGTGTATTTACGCCATCGTTCAAATTGATCGCAGTTCAAATTATTTGTTCATTTTTACGTGAGTGTCATTTTGAGGTTATGAACGACTTTAATTGGATTCCTTTAATATATATTGGGTGTATTTACGGCATCGTTCAAATTGATCGCAGTTCAAATTATAAACGAAACTTTGTTTTCGTTATTAATTACTTCTAGCCGTTCGATTGATCACGTGGTCTCTGAGCTGTCATCTGATATGTTTCGAATCGAAACTTTCGATTGCGTCGCAATATTTTGTAAGTTAATATTTATATTTCTAATTCATATATATATCTTCAGGTTATTCTATTTTGCCGTTGAAATGAATGCAGATTATATTTCCGCATTACATATTTCAAAGCTGTAGTTATAAATTATAGAGAAGAAATTAAATATCGTTTTACTTACGTATTATTTTAGGTTATGTTTGACTACATGAAAAAACGACCCGGGCATTGTTGCGTCATGATTTTAATTAGTTTTTAAAATACAAGTTGTATTATACTGGAGGGTTAAAATACAAGTTGTATTATACCATGTAGCCAATAAAATTAAAAATCAAATTTTATTTCTAAATTTATATCACTGAATAATGTTAAAATAATATTACATAAATTTGTTAAATTTTGGTTTTAGGTTGACAAAATGCCATACAAGCGGAAACTCATTGGAAGTCGTACCGCTTCGTTTGATGTCGCTAAATTGCAGATGTTACGAGGCAATGAAATTTGTCCTGAAGTTAGATCAACTGGCACCTTTCGGTTTCCAATTTCCGGTAATTGATGTAAGAAAATTTCAACTGATTGATTATTTGGCAGCTGAACGCATATTTGTAGTTATTTTCAATGTTTTTACGTGTCTTCACAAATAAGGCTATTTCAGGCAAGCATTATTTCATTCTCTGCCGTCGATTAAGAATTTACAGGTAATGTTTCCTTAAAATCTCCTGCAAGTAATATTAATGCGTTTCCAAATGGTCTAATGTTTCCACGCAAATCTTACAATGATTGATTAAGAGCCTCGAGTGTTTTTTATGTGTGCAATTGTGCATTGATTCTTAAAAATATGTTTGGATTTCTGCAATACTTTCCCAATTCCAGATGCTTTTAAAATGTTGCATGCAGGAGTTTCAATCAATTGCGTTTTCAATGGCAATTTCAAAGCGAAATGAACAGTTCTTCCACTTGGTAACAATGTCGCGTCTATTCCGGATAACGCAAGGGCTTAGGCTATATGATTTTAGGATCTAATTGCTCTCAGAATCAATCAAATTAGGAACGTTTTATCTGTTCCTCTTGGCTTATCTATCATGAAATACCACCAGATCAGTTCGGTGGTGGCATTCCCAATTTATCGAGAGATTTGTGAGTGATTCCCAAGCACTAATCTTCAATCATTATAAATGCTTCGTTTTAGATTTCTGCTGTGAAATCCATCTTCATATTGGAATTTCCCATACATATTCGACCGAGAATATCTTCGGCCATGTGCAATTTATATTTCTCCCATAACTCTGATCGAGATGAAGGAAAGCAGGCGGTCAGTATTATTGCAAACTATAGGTTAATTTGATTTGGGTGTGACGTGTAGCACGCGTCATCAATGCATACATCGCAGTGTCAGTCATTCTCCAATAACTTTAGAGCTTTACATGCACCGTGGGTGGCATGTGAAACACCATTGACAATTCTCAATTGTTGGAAAGGCGTCGGACCGGATACATTTACCAACAACATGCGTAAAAAAGAATATTCATCTTGATTGGGATGCACGGTGTGGTCCGCTTATCATAGTTTCTTTGAAAATGCCAGGTCGAATCGCCCTCCGCGCTTGCATTGTTCAAATGATTTTCTGTTCGCATTTAATGTATAATACGTAGACACTTCCAATACAGCAATATTTTTGCAAACGCGTCATTTTGACATAACAGGAAGAAAGCAGTTGTGTAGCCATTGGATTCAGGTACATTTGCAGCTGTGAAATAAACGCATTCGCTTTCTAGATGTACCGCTAAGTGAACAACAACCAGAAATCGTTAATGAATGGGAAATGAAAGCTTGCCATACAGCTTCATTGCTGCTTAGTTATCTTCCAACCTGATGCTGTGTGATTTCCTCACTCATTTTCACTTCTTTCTGGATGCACAACAAAAATTGCATTTTTTAACGTACTTACAATTTTTTTTGATACATTTAAAGGAATTACAGTTTTCTACATTAATGTGCGCTTTAAAACAACGTTATTTGAAAGCATTATTTATATTTCACTATGTTAAAGGAAGTGCTTTGATTCGGCGGTTTATCCGGCAAGCAAAGTTTTTAATGGACGTGGTTTTCCAAGTTGAAGCAGTTTAATTTTTCCGGTGGCGCAACATATGCCTTTCATTTCTCCATTAAAATTATTTTATTGATTCATATGTTGGTGTGTCGATGAGACTGTCAATGACAATAAGGTAAAATATAATATGCTTATTTTATAACACTCAATATAACGTATGTCTTACAAACGTGTAAAAAATAAAATTTTATTTACAGCAGATGACGGTGGCAGGGCAAAGATGGATATCATTTTAACATCATCGCCTATTTGGGGAAACACGTTAGATGTATTCAGCTGAAATTCCTGATTCAAGTGTTTATCCTCAATTGGCTGAAATTGTATCAAAAAATATGATTCATGGTCCATGTGTATATGGTTATAATTATGGAATTAGGACATATTTCGATAACCCGCCATGAGGTAAAATATAATAAGCTTATTTTATAATACTCAATATAACGTATGTCTTACAAACGTTTAAAGAATAAAATTTTATTTACAGCAGATGACGGTGGCAGGGCAAAGATGGATATCATTTTAACATCATCGCCTATTTGGGGAAACACGTTAGATGTATTCAGCTGAAATTCCTGATTCAAGTGTTTATCCTCAATTGGCTGAAATTGTATCAAAAAATATGATTCATGGTCCATGTGTATATGGCTGAGCAAATATCCACGATTTTGGAAAAACTAAATAAAAAATCAAAGGAAATAGGACTATGCGTGCATTTTGGGAAAACAAAAATCATTGTACCTACTCCTGTACAAATCACAATAGACAACACCGTAATCAAAATAGTCGATTCATATATATATATATTTGGATTACACAATAGTACTGAGTGGAGAAAATCAAATCGCAGAAATCGAACAAAGCATATTTTGAAAAGCCCACGAACCCCATCAACCTTAAACTGAAGGTGTTGGATTGCTGTGTCCTGCCGGTGTTATCTTATTGGTTTCAAACCATAACGTTGTCTCAGAAAAGCGCTATTAAATTAAGAATTGTCCAAAGAGCTATGAAAGTTGGGAATCAGTATAATGGACGGGGTAAGAAACACCACTATTAGAGCCAGAACAGGAGTGTCGGACATCATCGGAAGAGTGGCAGCGCTAAAATGGCATGCCGCTCGCAGCCCTGATGATAGATGAACTGCAACCCGAAACCCAGGACGTCCTCAACTTCGATGGAGGGACGACATTGAAGACATTGAAGCAGATGGAGGAGGCCTACGCCCAGGAGTGAACGGATATGAATTGTATATGTATGAATGTTTTATGCAAATGTGATATAGTATATTTATTTGTTTTTTAATTTCACTTAAAATATTAAGGAAAAAATTTAAGACTGGACGTTTAATGGTTTAAACATAAAGCTGAAAAAGATAAATATTAACTTTTTTTTGGGTGACATCTTTAGGGTAACGTTTGAACTACACTATATTATTTAATCATAACGCGCTTTTGCACAGCTACGTTTAAGACCAATTGGCATCAAAAACTCATTTCAGACTTTTTGTAAACTTGCCACCTTGGTAATAATGTCCAGCCTTCAATTGTTCAATTCACATTAGTATTATTCAAGTTCACAGCAAGTTTGCTTGGATTAAAAAAATGTTTTAAAGATATGAACTGAATTAGGATACACACATTCTTGCACCTATACACATGTCATTTTATCCAATAAAATAATTGATATTGAACTTTTGTATTTCTTTAATATATATTGGGTGTACTTAGGTGTAATCTAGCAATAGCGAAGCGTTGCCGGGTCAGCTAGTATTTATTATAAAGTATTTTTTTATAGAGAAAAAAAATCCTTATTCACAATGAACTCCTACCAAGAAATTTTAATTAAAAGTATTTCATGTTTTTTTTTTATATACCTAGTATACAACACTCACTCTATTAAAAAAATTAAATAAAATACCAAACATATTTCGGACACACAAGCCCTTCATCAGTGATATTATATAAATATAAATTTTTTTTTTTTTTTATTCCACAAATGTGATCAGCTTTCAAATATGAAAAAATGATCATTTTAACACAAAGTTATGCCGAATATAGAAGAAATTTAAAATATTAATATTATTTAAATTAATTTTATTTTTATTTTACCATCCCTATTCCATTATGCGTAGGTGCCTGTCGAAGATTTATAAAATAATATGATAGCAATAATGATAATTATCTTGATAACGATAATGGTATTGATATTTGAATAAAAAGATTTGTACTTTAAATTGAAGGGTGAATGGTGTACTTAAGGTTGTCATTGCGACCAAAATCTATCCATAAAAGCTAAAATGGCAGTGCATAATGGTGTTCTTGTACCGACTATTATATACGGAAGCATAGCGTAGAACTGTTAAAGAAGAATGAAAGTAGAATAAATGCAATAGAAATTAGATCTCTTACACGAACGTGTAGATACTCTGTGTATGATAGAGTGTTGAATGAAAATATAATAAGTGAATGGGGGTGCGAATGATGGTGTTATGAACAAAATAATAATAATAAATTAATCATTAAGATGGTTTGGAATGTGATGAAAATCTGTGATGATAGTGTCGAATGAAAATATTAGGTCCTTACATATGAAATTGGCGTTTTGTATGGGAGGAACATAAAGTTGATTTTTTTTAAACATAATATATTTATTTAATCAAAGTATGTACCATTGCTATCTATGCACTTTTGCCATCTCATAGGTAGTTCATCGATCCCTTTACTAAAAAAACCATTCGGACGGGAATCAATAAAATCTTTGAAGTCGGTTTGGACTGCCCCATCGGAGTTGAATTTTTTCCCTTGCAAGAAGTTATCCAAATTCCCAAAAAAAATGCAATCTGTTGGGGCAAGGTCCGGAGAGTACGGTGGATGTCTTAGGCATTCCAATTGAAGCTCTTCTGATTTAGTAGCCGTCTGTTGTGCAGTGTGGGGTCTAGCGTTATCATGAAGCAGCAGTGGCCTAGAGCGATTAACCAGCCTCGGTTGTTTAGCAGCTAGCTTTTCCATCATGGTTTGTAGTTGCTGACAATAGACATCTTCTGTAATCGTCTGGCCAGATTTAAGAAAGCTGTAGTGAACGACACCAGCACTAGTCCACCAAACGCTCACAAGTAACTTTTTTGGAGTCAATTTGCGCTTGGGGCATGGTTTGGCTGGTTCGGCAGGGTTCAGCCATTGCGATGAGCGATTCCGATTATCATACAGGATCCACTTTTCATCACAGGTAATGATTCGATTCAAAATCCCTTCATTATTGTGCCGGTTGAGAAATGCAACGCAGCAGTCAACGCGCGTTTGTTGATTTGCTTCACTCAATTCGTGAGGTACCCACTTTTCAAGCTTTTTCACCTTCCCAATTTGCTTCAAGTGGATTAAAACAGTTTTTTCACTAACACCGCAGCCTGCAGCTAACTCGAACGTGGTTTGCGATGGATCCGCTTCCACAATAGCCTTCAATTCTTCATTATCAACTTTGGTCTCCGGCCGTCCACGGGGCTTGTTCTGCAGGTCGAAATTTCCAGAACGAAAACGTTGGAACCAAAAACGCACTGTGTTTTCTTTTGCGGCACCGTCGCCATACACATCATTAATCCTTCGAGCCGTTTCTGCAACACTGGTGCCACGGTGGAACTCGTACTCGTAAATAACGCGATATTTCAAGTTTTCCATTTTGTAAACTGAGTGACGCAAAGAAAAAAAACAATTGAGGAAAATACTTGAGTAAAAGGCTGTATAAATTTGAATTTGGAATTCCTAACCAAAGAGAAGATATTAGAGATCAAAGTTGCCAGTACGGCAAAACGCCAATTTCATATGTAAGGACCTAATATTAGAAGTGAATGCAGTACGAATGGAAGTATTATGAATAAAATAATGAGAGAACCATTAAGATTGTTTCGTCACAAGGAAAGAATGAATGAAGAAAGAATGGTAAAAAAAAGTAAATGTTAACGATGTAAATTGAACTAGAAATAGAGGAAGACCGAGGAAAACGTGGCACGATCAGATAAATCAAATTTTGAATGTTAAAATATAATCCACAACACTAAGTGATGACGAATATATAATAATAATGATAATGAAAATTTGTACAGTGTCATTTTCATGAGAGTCTTACTTCAAGGGCGCTCTCTGGAGAAACTCTTATTGAAAATGTTTTTTTTTTAATGAGTTCCTCAAAACTACTTCGTTGTCTTGATTACGAATGTGATAGGGTAGTCTATTCCACGCCCCCGGCGATGCCAAAATAACGATCTGCGAAATTAGAAGCTCCGGGCACCTTGGAATAAAAGCTTATTTCCAGATTTTTCTCTGTTAGATCGTAGGTTGACTGCCGAGCGTTCAAGGCAAATTGATCTTGCATGAGTTTTGTGAGGTATTGGGTGGCAAAAATAGTTTATTTAATGGGAATAACATGTTTCATCTTGTTAAAGCCTTATCAAAGTAAAACACATAGTTCTCATAAAATATAAGATGATATAAAACACAATAATATATTTTTTTTAAAACTGAGATATCAGTACATAATGGTGTTCTTGTGCTAATCCTTGTGTATGCAAGTGAAGCACGGGACTGGCAAAAGAAGGATGAAAGTAGAATAAATGCAGTAGAGAATAGATCAAGATAAATGCTTGATAAGTCTGTATATGATATAATAGTGCCAAATGCAAATAAATATAAGAAGCGAATGCGGTGCGAATGAATGTGTGGGGAATAGGAGAAACATTTTTTTTTATATAATTTTACGTTCCGAGCGGCGCAGGACAGGGACACGTTCGCCGAGGTGTTCGCCAACGTTGGGGGGACCCGACAGGGCACTTGAAGAAGAAGAAGAATTTTTCATATATTCCCCCACCCCCACCGACCCTCCATGATGGGGGTGTAAAACATTCGAAACATGTCGAGAAAAATAAACTCAAAAGTAAAAAATAAATAAAAACATAAAAAATATATTGTATCCGCTTAATATTTTTCAGTTGGTATACATTATCAAGAAAGTAATATTTTTCTAAAGCCGATTAGAATGGAAGAGTGAATTAGTATATCCACTTTGTATACCGCCGTAGATAAACGGCACAATGCTTGGATGAATAATTTAATGTACGCGAGATTTCTAATAATTATATAAACCCCTAATCCCAAGCGCCGCTAAAAAGATAATCTTCCGTTACTAGTAGCAAAGGAAAAATCGCGTTTCGCTAAATATTGTATTTAAAAATATCATAAATTTATTTCCTACGCTATACGCCTTCGAAAATGTCTTTTCATAAACCATAAAGGGAGGATTACGACAATACACGCTCGAGTTACATCGATTCCTTTCCAACATACTGCTCCATCCCGCTCTCGCAATCATTTCGTAGACAAATACTCAAGTCCCCTGGCAATTACTCAGCGCCGCCATTTTTATTTTTCCAACACAAGTCGGGGCTGTTTTGAAGAAGTAATGTAAAATGTACGTATTAAAAAATATACTGCTCACTTCCGACAGTAAACAGGTAGCATACGTAGAAGAATAATACAAAGATACATACTACGTGTATACGTATGATTTTATACAGAGTTATCAAGTATTAATTTTAGATAAACTTAAGGCGTTAACACTGTGTAATTCCACAATGACGAATTTTTATGAATTTTTGACACTGTTTTTTCCACTTTTGAGTTCATTTTTCTCGACATGTTTCGAAGGCTTACACCTTCATCATCGGGAGTTTCGTATTATATAACATATATTTAGTTATGGGTGGTTTGCATCTGTGCAGTGCGTTAAATGAAAATTGCATGTTGTAATCGTACTTTTATTATTTCGACAACAAGACACGGATACAGACGTCCGTGCGCGAGGGCGTGTCCGAGGCCAGATGTGCATTACGGCAGGTATACTGCCTATATCGTAATGAATATGACAGTACCCCTTTATCGATGTGCAGGTGCAATATGTCAATCAGGGGTGCTGAATTGATATTCCACCATATTTAAATTAATTTACTTTGGATTGAATGTACCTACTTTTAATTTGCATACACAAACATTTATTGTAAAAATGAAAGACCTAAGCCCGTCTGCAAATAAAAAAATTAAGCATTAAACAATTTATTCATAAGATATTGAATCTTAATTTGTGTGTGTAAAGTGAATGCGGTGCAAATGAATGAACAAATTTATGAAAGGAACTTTAAGATGGTTTGGACACATGGAAGGAATGAATGAAGGAAGGGATGGTTAAAAAGTAAAGTACCATTTATAATGTAAACGGAACTAGAAATAGATGAAGGCCGAAGAAAACGTGGCACGAATAATATAAATCAAATATTGAATTTCGGCTAAAAAAAAACGATGGATACGTGGAACATAAATTAAATAGACAATATAAATCAAGAATCAAGAATAAGAATATATCAAATCAGTTTATTTCATCAATTGCCATTACAAAAATAATTTTTATGGCATGTGCACCATCTAAAAAGAACATTATGTGTTAAATTATTTTTATTGTGTCATTTTATTTTATATCATTGTATTTTATATGATTTGTTTTAGATTTATTTTGTGGATGTTTTACGGTCGTAGTGTGCGCGGGAGATGCCTATTGGTGGCGATGAGGCTCGCAATCCATCACACCGTGTCTCCCGCGGGACGAAAAGAGAAAGATGGAGTGCCGCATCAGTTTAAAAGTGTGACAGTCCACTCTTTCTGCGTACCCTTTCGGGGAGACAGCGTAATGGTTAGTTAGTTAGTTAGTTAGAAGAGTCATATTATATTATGTATAGATGTTAAGGAAGGGGGAGAAGGAAAGAAACGTGTGGTGGTCCATTTTTTTGCCTACCCCTTCGGCGAGACGGTGTGATGGTAAGTTAGTAAGTTCATTAATAAAATAATTTCTCGCAGGTGATATGACGGAAATTCTCGGATATTTGAACGGATATGTTCCGTGCGTTATTAGATTCCAAACGCAATCATCACGTTACGTCATCACGCGGAAGTGCATTACGGCGCCGGATTTTAAATATATCTGGACCAGCCGTGCACTCACTGATTTCAGCTAAAATTGGTTTAAGCTGCGCACTGACCACCCGCGTAACAAAGGACCTTGTCGGTAACCATTAATTTATCCGTTAGCGATAGATTTATACATTATCCGCAATTGTTTAACGTGCTCTAAATAATTTGTCGCATGCATATTCCGAAACATACAATAGACCTCCCCTAAAATTAATTTAAATTCAAATTTCTATGGAATATTGTAATGGCGTTATCTTTTCAGACCAGTACGAACGAATATATCGTACCCACTATCAAGAACTATCCCTTAAATATAAATTTATTTTATATTATGTCAAATCAAATCAAATCAGTTAATTTACTCAAAAGACATTTCAAACAGCATAAATGTTTAAGGCATCTATTGAGTACAGATAAGATATTATAAAAATATAACAAAGTACCAATAGTGATGGTTCGACATTAGGAAAACAAGATACTTTCCAAAGTCAAGAGTATTTGTTCCCTGAACGTACTTTCGCTAACATGAAAGACGTCGATCTCCGAGGAGACCGCGTTCAGCAGACTAATTGCTCTTCCCACCGGTGTCACCAGAGGCAGGTTGGTTCTGGCGGCCGGTAGGTAAAACAATCTGTGCTGTCGCTGTCGCAGATATCTATCGGGGACAAAAAGACCAACATCCTCCAATACGGCCGAGTTCTCGAAGTATCCCCTAATTAATCTGAAGAAATGGGTTATTAGATGTCCATCTCTTCGAAGCTGTAGAGAATTGGTACCGAGCATTCCCAAAAAAAAATGCCGTGGGATAGAGCCACGGATAACCACCATACTCCTTCATGTAGAGATACCTCTTACAATAGACATCGTCAATAGACATTGGGTCATGTGCTAAGGGGAGAAAAATACCACCTCCTTCGACTGATACTAATGAGCCCCGGCTACAGAACATCAAAGAGTGGACAGGAATAACAAGAGTTCAGAACCTGTTCTAAGTGGCGAAGGATAGAGATGCCTTTGCTGTTGTGATCGCCAACGTTGGGGAGACCTGATACGGCACCGAAAGAAGAAGAATGTCTTACAAGGGAGGGCACAACATACCAGTTTGACTTTGGAACGGGATTTTGGAAGATGGTAGTACCCCTTAAGAGTCGTCAATAGACGCTATAGCCAGCCAATTTCCGAAAAAAAAAAAAAAAATTCTACCAGCTTACAACAAAAACAAACAAACCATCACGTAAAGAGAATGGCTCCACATTCATACAACGAATTATACACGCACGTCGATTCTTCCGTCTTCTAACATGACCAACTCTTAAAATTTGATTAATTTAGTCATGCCATGTTTTTCTCGACTCCGTACTCCATTTACATCGTAAACGTATACTTATACTAAACGTATACTACATTATTTTTTGTATAAGCAAACAGCAGTATGAACAAAATAACAAAAATAAATATAAAAAAATTATATTTTGATTTTACCATCCTTTGAAAGTTTTAATGAACCAACCGGTTTCGTCAGGGCTACGGAAACTTTCTAATTGAGAAAAAATCTACTGGAAATTTTAGCAGTTATCAAAAGCGTTTTTCTAGAAATTTTTTTAAAATTATGTTTTACATGAAAGTACATGTAATGAAAGAAACTTTTTACCTTACCTGCTTGACGTCCCTGCTTAAAAGTGTTTTTTAGATTTTTTTTGCAAATTAAGTGTTGCAGAAAGAAGAATGTTCATAGAATAAAAGAAGCTTTTTATATCCTTACCTGCTTTACAAAAGCACACATGTCAGTTTTTGATGATTGTGAGATTTTTGATGCCAAAATGTCAATACTTTATTATGGCAAAAAGATTTTACATAAAACTCGTTAGAAAAATAATACGAGTACAAGTCATAAAATATTGAACTCGAACATTGTAAAAGTGTGAATGATGTCAAAAGTCTGCTGAAGCGTTATATGCCATTGAATGCTCAATAACTCAACAAATTATTTTATTATCTTCTTTTAGTAAATATATGTGCCAACCATTATGTATGGAAGTGTAGCTTGGAGCTGGCAAAAAAAATATAAAAATAGAATAAATGCCGTAGAAATGAAATCATTGAGAAGTATGTGCGGGAAAACGATATATGATAGAATACCGAATGACGAAATAAGGAAGATGTCACCATAAGTAAAATTAAAAAACGATCCCTGTGATGGTTTGGAAATATGGAACGAATATACAAGCAGTGTGACTGGAAAGAGAAGCCGTGGAAGACCAAGGAAAGCATGGCGTGACCAAAATATTCAAATACTGAAAGGCGACCACATTCGAAGTCGGAAAATTCGACGAGCCTGCATGTTACGACGTATAAATGTAGAGAAAGCTAGAGAGGTGTGTCAGGACAGAGCGGTGTGGCGGTCCATCCTCTCGGCTTAACCTTCTGGAGAAGAAAAACGATTCTGCTTAATGCTTACACCTAATTTTAATAGATGGCGCTAGTGTAGATTGAACAAAAATATGTGAAGTGTTCCTCAACATATTAGCATATCATTCATCATTCAAAAATTTGTCAGACGTGGTGGTCGTAAGAAGGGCGGAATGGGGAATGTTGTATTACATAAAGCGATCGCTTAACCCAACCAATGACAGGTCATAAGTCCTGTAAACGCCTCGACCACCATATTCTGTTTCCAAAAAACAATTTACATCTTCATCTCTATTGAGATAAAATTAATCCTTAAAATGGACTAACCCGCAATAGGTTTAATCCAGTTTTTGTCTACAAGTATTTGTATACATTCAAAATGTTGTAAAAAAAAAGCTATCAACAAATTCATACATGAATTAAAAGGACTTCTTTAAGCTTTGAAAAGACTATCCTGTAAAATAGAAAATTGATATGTGAGGGTATTAGTTGCAAACCTGGCAAACCCCATCATTAGATGTTTTGAGTAAATCGCAAAAAACTGATACGCTAATAAAATGCGCTATTTTACGATATTTATTTTTTTCATCTCAACCAGTTAGTATTTTAAAAGTAATCAGCCATGAAATAATCATCATTATGTTAATAATTAAAGTAAAATAATGAATTTCATTTTGGAGTTTGCCAGCTTTGCAACACTCAAGTGGAGGTTGCCATGTTTGCAACAAACCCTATATTTTAATAACAAAATTCTTCAGAATGAAGCCGAATTTGAAACTGAAAATCAATAAAAATTGTGTGCAAATGTATTATAAATAAGACCCAATTCATATCTCACTTTTGATTGTTGGTGGAGTTTGCCGGGTTTGCAAATAATACCCTCATATGAATTAAAAGGACTTATTTAAGCTTTAAAAAGACTCTCCTGTAAAATAGAAAATTGATATGTGTCTTTTTGCCAAATAAGTACGGTTATTATAGCTAGTAAAATGTTGAAAGAGTGTGTCAATGATGTAATTGAAGCACGAAAACCGTAGGATATGTGGCATTAATCCAATAGCCGCGGGCAAATCACTCGTGAGTCCCCTCATGTTTTTCCTATGCCCACCCGGCTCACTGATGAGCCGCAAAGCTTCTACCGAGATAACAAACAAGGTATTTTTTTGGAAAACATATATATTTTTAAATCACCACTTTTTCACTGTAGATAAAAACTTTGTTCCAATGACAATTTGAATAATTTCTTCAATATTATTTTTAAGTTCTTGCTGGTTAAGTGCCTAATTACAGCTAATTTTAAAAAAAACGGTGGATATGTGTACCATAAATTAAATAAACACAAAAGTCCGGATCGTCCATGACAACATGTGCAACATCGAAAAAAAAATATGTGTTATTACATTATGTGCTAAATTAAAAAAAACGGTGGATTCTTGTAACATAAATTAAATAGACAATATGTGCACCATCTAAAAAGAACATTTTGTGTTAAATTATTTTTATTTTGTTATTTTATTTTATATCATTGTATTTTATATTATTTGTTTTATATTTATTTTGTGGGTATTGGACAATCGAAGTGTGCGCGGGAGATGCCTATTGGTGGCGATGAGGTTCGCAACCCATCACACCGCATCTCCCGCGGAGAGAAAAGAGAAGGATGGAGTGCCGCATCAGTAAAAGTGTGACAGTCCATTCTTTCTGCCTACCCTTTCGGGGAGACGGCGTGATGGTTAGTTAGTTAGTTAGTTAAACACTTCCTCAATATGTCATTCCAATAATAATTAACCTAATTATATAATACGAATTATATTTACATCATTATTTAAGAAGCAAAAAATAATTATGAAAACAAAGATCAAATAAATACAGTCAATTACGATAACATATTTACGATTCAACATCTAATTAATCTGATGCTTTATTATTATTTTTTTAATCAAGAAATCAAAACAAATATATTTATTATATTTTATAGAAATTGATTCTGTATTTTTTTTTTCTAATAAAAACAAATTCCGTCCACCCCCGACAAGTCTCTCAATATCGAGGGTTTCTATCAACATCTAATAATCTGATGTTTTATTTTTTTTTTAATCAAGAAATCAAAACAAATTTCTTATATTATATTTTATAGAAATTGATTCTGTATATTTTTTTTCTAATAAAAACAAATTCCGTCCACCCCCGACAAGTCTCTCAATATCGAGGGTTTCTATCTGATTGAAACAAATAGAACACATTGATCTCACTTTAAAACTTCTTGATGTCGGGCTAAGTCCAGATTGAATTGAATCGTGTTGTAAACAAGGGAATGCCGGTTTTAAGTAAGAAGCCCCAGGGATCCATTCGAGTCGTCGACCCGTGCGAGGCAACAGTTTGGTCACGTGAGGTGACGAACGATATGTCTAGGATTGAGTCTCTTCCAAGTGTAATGATTCCGAACTAATTAATACGAATGAAAACATCTGTTTTCTAAAGTTCCATTATACGAGTCTTTTAATTCAATGACAAGTTTTGCCTGTCTAAGGCACTATCAATTGTCATATTTCTATTCATATGAAAATAACTAAGCATCTAACCGTCTACCCGGGCAAAAATAATGGAATGCCTCACTTCTCTCGATTCCTCAACATCAAACGTCGTGTCATATACGCACGTCGATTTCTCCGACTCCTCACGTGGCAGACATTCAATATTTGATTTATTTGTTCGTGCCACGTTTTCCTCGGTCTTGATCTATTTCTAGTTCCTTTTACATCGTTAACATATACTTTTTTTACGATTCTTTCTTTATTCATTCATTCTTTTTATGTGCCCAAACCATCTTACTGATTTTTTATTTTTATTATTTTGCTCATAACACCATCATTCGCACCCCATTCACTTCTTATATTTTCATTCAAAACAATATCATAGGCAAAAATAATGAACTGCCTCACTTATGTTGCTTCCTCAACTTCATACATCGTGTCATATAGGCACGTCGATTTCTCCGACTCCTCACGTGGCAGACATTCTATATTTGATTTATTTGATCGTCCCACGTTTTCCTCGGTTTTGCTCTGTTTCTAGTTCCATTTACATCGTAAACATATACTTTTTTAACAATCTTTATTCATTTAATCTTTCCATGTGCCAAAACCAACTAAGTGATCCTTTTATTATTTTGTTCATAACAATATCATTCGCACCGCATTACATTTTGAAAATACCTTAGAAGGGCGAAACATGCATAACATTATAGTAAAACTCCTTAAAAACTATCGTTTTTCATACATATCAATAATTCGCACCGCATTCATTCTTATATTTATCTAGATGTTTACATCATATTTCTAGACTTTAGACAATTGAAAATTCCTTAGGCAGGCAAAACACGTCATTCAAATATAATATAATTAAACAGACATTTTAATTCGTATTAATTTAAATGATAAATAAGATAATAAGAGGAAATTTAAAAAAACTTTGTTTTTATCCACAAAATATGAAAAAAATATTAAAAAACACGACATGTTCGGAGGATACCTCCATCTTCAGGTGTAAAAATATAATATAAACAACATTTTGAATGTATACAAATACTTATAGATAAATACTGGATTTTACCCATTGCGGGTTATCAATTCAAGCAAAAATACAATATTCATAAATGGCGTTAGTGTGTAGATTGAAAAACTACCATGTATAATAAAAAGTAGTGTTACAGATTAACATATATACCACTTCCAAAAATTTGTCAGACATGGTGGTCATAAGAAAAAAAAATGTGGAATGGGGAATGTTGTATTACATAAAGCGTGCGCTTAACCCAACCAATGGCAGGTCATAAGTCCTGTAAACACCTCGATCAACCATATTCTGTTTCCAATTTGCATATTCGTCTCTATTGAGATACAATTAATTCTTGATATAATATATATTTAACAAAGAAAGACTAAAAGAAAAACGCATTTAAAATTTGATACAATAATTCAAATTTAAAAATTAACCTGGGCTATTTGTTATAAGTACTAATAATTATTTTTAATCAGTAAGAAATCATAAATAATATTAAACAAATTTGAAAACTTTAAAAATCTTCAAGTCTATGAAATTGGGTGAAAACATAATAAATAATCAGATTCCTCCTTTTACTCCTTTCTCCTTAAATACTCGTACTTTGTCTACCTTATTCTCTCAAGCTCCCATTCCCAATCATATTCAAATTAACCATTTATTAATTTCTATATAAATGATGTCTTTTCAAATGTATGTTTTTTTCTAAATTTAATTTAATATTTTTATACTATCATTATGTATTATTATTGTTTAATACAACAATTAGCCCAGGTTAATTTTTAAATACCTATTAATTATTGTATCGAATTTTAAATGCGTTATTAGTCTTTCGTTGTTAAGTTTTTATTATATATTTACACCTGAAGATTGGAGTATACTTCGAAACATGTGTTTTTTTAATAATTTGTGGATAAAAACAATGTTTGTTTCAATTTCTTAAGTATATTACTATGGAATTCCACAGTGTTCATGCCTTAGATTTCAATAAGATAAATAAGATTCCGAACAGTTCGAAAATAATATTGGAAACGAAAAATTATCAATGGAAGCAAAAATTTACGTTCTCAATGGAGTTCTAATTCCAACCCTTATGTATAGAAGCGTAGCATGGAACTGGCAGAAGAAGGATGAGAGCAGACTAGCGTGCGGTAGAAGGGAAGAAAGTATTTTGAAAGAACATATGAAAAGATCACTGGGTTGGTTTGGCCTCATGGAATGCATGGATAAAAAATAAAGGTTAAGAAATTATATGTTAACGATGTGAATGGAGTACGGAGTCGTAGGAGATCAAAGAAAACTTGGCATGACCAAATAAATAAAAATTTTAACGTCGGTATTTTTAATAATCTAAGGAATCGACGTTAAGGAATTTATTTATTATTATTTTTTAATATACAACAGGTCGCTTGAACCCAATTATTACTGTATACAATTTGTTGTGAGTGATATATTGATTCTCGTGAATGTGATAGGTAGCTTATATATCGTCATTTTATTGTCACAAGAATTCTACACCAGACCAAAGACAGTACGACAATCGCGCTGCTATCGCCAGGAATTGAACCCGGAACCTTCGGTATGGCAGTCAGAGCTCTTACCACTCTGCCAAGAAGGTCGCCATATTACTTTCTGTATGAATGTGAAGGAAACTAGAGAGGTGTGTCAGGATAGAGTAGTGTAGCAGTCCAATATATCTGCCTACCCTTTCGGGGAAACGGCTGCGTGATTGTTTTTTTGTTTGTTTGAAAATCGAATCAAATAATGAAAATGAAAAAGCGGCCAATCGCGGCTGCAACAGCGCCGCAGTTCTCAATGGGTTAGGGGCAGTCAGAGGTATGAAAAAACAATTTTGTTTCATTTTTTTGTCAGTCATTTAATTTTTTCAATAATATTTCATTATTATATTATGTATCAACTTGATTTGAGCCAAATTTAAAAAATATATTATATAATATATAAATTATATATGAAGTTATCGCCATATTTGTTGGACCCTGTTTCATAATGCGGTGACCATTATAACTTCTTACAGGTTCATCTTAAATCATTTAATTCAAAAAATATATATTATATTTTAATAGTTAATCTAGTGCCTGATCGAAGGATTTTTCTATCTTTTTAAATTGTTTTCAAATTTTTAAAATATTTTTATAAATAATTAACTGTTGCATTTTACCTTGAAAATTCGTAAGTAAATTATCAGAGGTCCGTAATTTGTTTATTTAAAAAAGGAAGAAGAAAAAACTTCGATCAGGCACTAGATTAACTTTTTTTTTGTTTGAATGTATTTAGATGAACCTGTAAGATATTTTAAGGGGATTCACCCATGTGACGGCCTGTTTTTTAAGCATTTTTCTGGAATTTTTTTTGACGACCAGTGAAAAGATAGAACTTACAGTTTTTTAACCATTTATTTGTATGTACTTCAAGAGTACGTATATAAATATTTAGCTAAAAATATTCAATAGAACGTGAGTTATAGCGCTCTGAACACACCCGCCTCGAAAAAATGGACGCTCACTTCCTCCACGATTCCGGCTGATTGGCTTATCTGAAATGAAAAAAATTAACGGCGTTTTTATTTGTAAGCCTAAATGCATAGAATGAACTACACTCAATTGAAAATACCAAAAAATTGGATTTTTGGTATACCTCTGAAGAAAAAAAATCGTATTTTATGTTTTTTTATATGTTTTTGTTATAAAAAAATAGAAATATTAAGAATTTTGTAATGATCGTAGTTTATTTTGTGCGTCTATGTGTGTTGAGTCTACAGTATAAATTTTAAGTTATTTGGTCAAACCGTTCTTGAGATATGATGGAGGAATGTTTGCAAAACAGAGTTTTGAGAAAAACGCGTTTAAAGTTTCAAGTCCGGTTAAAACTATGAAAATCTTAACTTACCTTCAATCAGCGATACCTGGTCCATAGAGTACTCCTTCTTCTTCCTCTTGTAATTGTTTCAAAGCAGATTGTTTAGCTCTTGTATCAATTCTTTCTTGTTTAACCCCATCATTCGGTTGTCGCTCAGAGCGCGAGATGCGCGTTTCATCTCGTTTCTGTACATAAGTATGCGCTTCGCGGCCAACAGGGCATCCCATAGTCGTCATTACTTTTAATACTCCTACAAAACCTTCGTTGAAGATTCAATTCATTCAATTTCAACGATCTTGGGGCCAGAGTGTAGATGCTTTGGAGCAAAAGTCCAAATCAACGATTGCTCATAACCATGGCATCTAAAACTTTCCCGGTGTACTTTCCAATCAACGTAGAAGCACCAAATAGAGATGAGAAGCCTCTATTTTTCCAAGTGCCCACACCTGAAACTTCTGTCAAATTCTGAAACAAACTCCAAAATGCAATACGCGAAACTTTGAGCGATGGGAACCTCCATGTTCATGCTATTTTTTAGTTTTCTCGCAGAAGCTGATGTAAATTCCGCATTCTTTTTGGTGGTAAAACGATTTCCACTAAGCTTTCGCTTTTTATTACGGCATTGCATTTTTATTATAACATTTCCAGTCGTACTTCCTTTTCGACTACTCATTGCGAAAATAAATAATTTGTAGCTGTTGTGCTCTTCGAAGCTAAACCATGACTAAAACAAGTTCGACAAAATATTGAATAACTATAGATATTTCCTTTTAAACCTGTACAAACTTGTCTATACTTGTATGAACGTATATTTGTATAGAAGGGTCTCAGCCGACTGTACACAACAGGCCTAGCCTTCGACTGCCAACCAGAGCTCCGAACAGTTGCTTCTTCTAACTAATGTATCTTTATAACGACTTCGAATTTAAAAAAATCACTTTACCACCGTATTCTTGACATATTAAGGAAGCAATTTATGAAAGAAAGAAAAAATCGATTTTTTAAATCCTTCACATGGGTCAACCCCCTTAATTAATGGTCACCGCATTATGGAACAGGGTCCAATAGATATGGCAATAACTTCACATATAATTTATAAATGTATTTTTTTCAAATTTGTGTCAAATCAAGTTACAACATTTTTAATAATACATTTAGGAAATTTAAAATAAATTGTTTATAACACTAATTTAAAAAATATATATTAAAAAACATGACATGTTTCGGAGGATACCTCCATCTTCAGGTATAAAAATATAATAAAAACTAAACAAAGAAAAACTAATATAAAAACGCATTTAAAATTCGATACAATTAATAATCAGATTCCTCCTTTTACTCCTTTCTCCCTAAATACTTTGTCTACTTTTAATCTCCCAAGTTCCCATTCCCAATCAAATGCAAATTAATCATTTATTAATTTCATTATAACTTATGTCTTTTCAAATGTTTTTTTTTTAATTACAATTTTTATATTATCATCACGTATTATTATAATATTATTTATAATAATATTATTTATTGGTTCTTACTGTTAAAAAATAATTGTACCTACTTATAACAAATAGCCCAGGTTAATTTTTAAATTTGAATTGTTGTATCGAATTTTAAATGCGTTTTTATGTTAGTCTTTCTTTGTTTATTTTTTATTATATTTTTACACCTGAAGATGGAGGTATCCTCCGAAACATGTCGTGTTTTTTAATATTTTTTAATAAATAGTGGATTAAACAAAGTTATTTTCAACTTCCTAAGTATATTACTATGGAATTCCACAGTGTTAATGACTAGCGTTCAATAAGTTCATTATTTATTAGTTTAATATTTTTGGTTTCAAAAAATACTGTTTTTTTTTTCATACCTCTGACTGCCCCTAATCCATTAAGATCGGCGTATGTATGTAAAGATAAAAATATCGAGAAGAGTTTGCACACTCCGCGTAATCTCATAAACGGAGATTTAAATTGACTGGCGCTCACCGGATTTGTCGTCGTGGATTTTTATCATTGAAATGATTTAAATTCTTACCGCAAACCTGCATTTCCTCGCGGGCTCGAGGTATTCCAGACGAGAAAACCTCTTTACCGCAGGAAATCCATGGTAGACTGATAGGAAAATTCGTATTAATTCGAATGCTCAAACACCTTTTTGACGGATACGTACATATAAATTACGTAGTATAATATTTTAAAATGTGGAAATTACTTTGGGTATCGGATTTAATGAATAATGACTTATCATTCTCATTTAATTCGTTAACAGATTTCAGTTCGCAAAATTAATATGAGAAAAAAAGCGCAGTTAAGTTTAATCTACATGAGGGAGTATGGTAGTTATCCGGTATCTCTACATGAGGGAGTATGGTAGTTATCCATGGCTCTATCCCACGGCATTTCTTCTGGGAATGCTCGGAACCAATTCTTTACAGCTTCGAAGAAATGGACATCTAATAACCCATTTCTTCAGATTAATTAGGGGATACTTTGAGAACTCGGCCGTACTGGAGGATGTTGGTCTTTTTGTCCCCGATAGATATCTCTATGATCTAACAGATGTTATTAAGATTATTTATTTTGGAACGTTTGAATGGAGTACAAAATTGAGGAAGACCGAGTAAAACTAATCATGACCGAATCAATCAAATTTTAAAGGTCGGCCATGTTACAAGTGTGAAGAAACGATGTGCGAGTATGACTCGCTGTATGAATATAGAGTCCTAGCTAGAGAGGTGTCAGAATGTACTAGTGTGGCGGTTCATAATCTCTGAATACCCTTTCGGGGAAACGGCGTGATGGTTTGTTGTTGTTGTTGTCGGAGAATGCAATAAAATATGAGAAAACTTTAGCCTGCATCTCAGTTGCATGAATAATGAAATATGCATAAACTAGAAGCGCGATCTTCAACGTCATGGGCAAATTTATACAGAATTTTCTTCGCTACAAGAGACTGGAGTATATAAAATAACAAGGTGTTGTACTACCGCGTAATCACCAGAAACATCTGAACAGCCAGGACAGCTTCCTGGGGAAATGCAAATTCTCATTTAAAATTTCCCGCCAGCGACGTCCTCGATTTAAAAGAAATTGCATAACCAGAGTGCCTCCAATGTGGAATTACATCTAGCCGTCACTGGAAGAAACAGGAAACGGAACATTTATTTTTTTCTCTAGAAATTAAGCGCCATTAACTGGGACTGCGCTGGATTCCGAATATAATTAAATAAAATCAAGATTTTCTATAATTCGTTCAAGTGTTTTCTGAAAAGAAATTTAAATTTCTAAAGAATGCTTCTGGTTTCATTGAATTTTTGTAGTTGTAATTTATTAAGAATTTAAAAATAGTACTTCGTTTCTCAAGATTGTAAGAATGTATTATAGTTTTTTTTTTTCGTATACAAATACTTGTAGACAAATACTGTTTTTTTACCCCCCTTGCGGGTTGATATTTTTATTAATAAATTAATTATATCTCAATAGAGACGAAGATGTGAATTATTTAGAAACAGAATATGGTAGTCGAGGCGTTTACAGGACTTATGACCTGTCATTGGTTGGGTTAAGCGATCATTTTATGTTAACAACATTCCCCATTCCGCCCTTCTTACGACACCACATTTGACAAATTTTTGGAACTTGTATATATATGCTACTATTTTTTAATAACTTCACATTGTTGTACACTAGCGCCATCTATTAAGATAAAACGCCTTGACTACCATATTCTGTTTCCAAATAATTCATAATATCTTCGTCTCTATTGAGATATAATTAATCCTTAAAAGAATGTAGTTTGTTTAATTGTTTTATTATTTTGCTTATGCAAATTAACAACAACAACAACAAGGGGTATGCAGAGAGAATAGACCGCCGCACTACTCGATTCTGACACAGTTTTTAGCTTCATTAACGTTCGTATACATCGAGTCATACCGCACGTCGATTCTTCCGACTTCTAATATAGCCGATCTTTAAAATTTTATTTATCTGGTCATGCCAAGTTTCACACCGTTAACATATACTTTTTGACCATTCTCTCTCCATCCATGCGTTCTACATGTTCAAACCAACGCAGTGATCCTTTCATAATTTTGGTCATAATACGTTCTTCCGCAATCATGACAGTCTGCAACATTAGCATGAATGGTGAAAATTTGAAGCAAGTAGATGAATTCGTGTATTTGGTTAGTATGTTTACAAAAGATGGGCGAGTGGAGAGGGATATTAAAATTATGGTTAGGGCAGGCAACAAAGTGAATGGTGCACTTAAAGTTGTCATCGCCAAACAAAAACCTATCCAAAAAAGCTAGAATGGCAGTGCGCAATGGTGGTCTTCTACCGACCCTTATGGGAACTACCGAACTATCAGAAAGCAAAGCATGAAACTAGCAAAAGAAGGATGAAAGTAGAATAAATGCAGTAAAAATGAGATCTCTTAGACGAATGAGTGATACTCTGTGTATGATAGAGAGTCGAATGAAAATATACGAAGTGAATGCGGTGCGAATGATGGTGTTATGAACAAAATAATGAAAGGATCATTAAGATGGTTTAGACATATGGAAAGAATGAATGAAGAAAGAATGGTAAAAAATATGTATATGTTAACGATCTAAATAGAACCAGAAATAGAGTAAGACCGATGAAAACGTGTCACGATCAAGTAAATCAAATATTGAATGTCGGCCATGTGAGGAGTCAGAGAAATCGAAGCGCGTGCGTGACACGATGTATGAATGTTGAGGAAGTGAGAGAAATATTTCAGGAAAGAAAAGTGTGGCAGTCCAATCTTTCTGCCTAACCCTTCGGGGAGACGGCGTGTTGGTAAGTTAGTTAGATAGTTACGTTCTTCCGCTCTACATTCCTTCCTTCTGCATTTGCAATTCTGATATATAAAACTAAAAGTCAATTTTTCCCTTATTATTGTAAGGTCATTTAAGTATTAGTGTGAATGGTGAAAATTGGACAGAGTGACCCAAAGAGCCACGGAAAGAGCCATGTTAGGAATAAGCCTAAGAGACAGAGTCAGAAACGATACGGTGAGAGAAAAAACAAAGGTCACTGACATCATCTACCGGGTGGCGACTCTAAAATGGCAATGGGCAGGTAACGTAGCCAGAAACTCAAATGAAAAGTGGCGACCGTGGACGGCAAAGAGAAGTGCAGGGCGACCGCAACTACGGTGGAAGGATGATCTGAACAAACACGTCGGAATAACCTGGATGCAGTCTGCACAGGACAGAGTGACATGGAAGCGAATGAAGGATGCCTTTGCCCAGGAGTGGACGGGAATAGGCTGAGAATAAATAAGTATTAAATAGGCATCTTCTGTACTCTTAATATAACTGGTTATTTATTTGAAGGTATACAAGTATCTTAATGGCTCGTGATAAGGCAGTTTTGGTAAAATTTGTCACGTAAAATTAAGTAATAATCTGCAACAAAATTGAATAATTTTAAAAAATATTATATTTTTCATAACACTTTACTGCACTTTTCACAACATGTTTCGGGACGCAGATGTCAAGTTTTTTTCTATAAATTTTAATTAAAATGGCGATAGAGCTGGCGTACATGAAAAAAGTGATTATATTGTCAGATTCTGTATAATACTTTAACCCATAATGTGCGGCTAGCTTCATTTCTAGTAAAACATATCTTTAAAATTATTTAAATAGTATTTACGGTCTCCAATATGAGCAGAAATAGTTTATTATTGTGAAAAAGGAATCTGGTCGTGTCCAGACTTATATGCAAATCCCCTGGATCAGGAGCCAAATGTTATATCCCCTAGACCACCACCAGGTTGATCTCGAACTGCGGCTGGGTACATTAAGTAGTAAAAATTTACTGTAAAAATACCTATAAGATACATTCAAATATGAGCTGCAAATGAAGTTTATCGCAGTTTGAAATCATTATTGTTTACTGCAAATGTAGCTGCACTATATGGATATACATATTAATCACAAAACTGATCACGGCCATAAACCCTTTAAAGGTCATAAGCTAAAAACGGGAGACCGGTAGCATTAAGGTCTATATTTCTACAAAATACAAAATTACATACCAAGAAAAGAAAAAGTTATGATGTACGAAGCGTATGTTAAAAGCCGACTGACATACATGATTCCCTTCTGGGGGACAGGAAACCAAAAGGACATCTCCAGACTCCAAAGACAACAAAATAAAATAATAAAATTAGCTTATAACATTAACTATCTTACCCCAACCATACAATTATCCAGACAAACAAAACAAATGGACATATCAGACCTGACCAAATTTGAGACCTTGAAAATTGTACACAGAGTAACCATGGAACACTGGACACTGGACCAGGAACTGTGACAGATATCACTTACCGAATGCACGAACTAAGACAGTACAATCAAGGATATTGAACAATGGACTGGAACTTTACAATGAACTACCAAAAGACACAAGGAGTCTCACTACAACTCAATTTAAAAAAATACCTGAAACAATTCATAATTAAAAGTAAGATCTATAAATGTATCCATATAACCCAATTGGGTTCTTTAAAAAAATGAGATCTTATTGCCTGGTTTGATATCAATAAAGGTGTCAAACAGGGTTGCGGACTGCCTCCGTGGTTATTTAATCTATATATGGAGAAGTGTATGAAAGATCTAAATGGGTTGGATATAGGTGCCAAAATGAGCAGAGTGTCAGTCTGTCTATTGTATGAGGATGACGGTGGTCCTAGTTGCAGACAACGAGCATGAACTACAAGTCCTGGTAACTAGTACGTATGAAATATGCATGCGAAATGATCTGATGGTGTATGTGAATAAGTGTTTATCGAAAAAGAAGAAATCATGACAGTCTGCAACAATAGCGTGAATAGTGAAAATTTGGAACAAGCAGATGATTTTGTATATTTAGATAGTATGTTTACAAAGGATGAGTGAGTGGAGAGGGATATTTAATGATTTTGAATCGCAAACAAAAGCCTATCCAAAAAAGTTAAAATGGCAGTGCACAATGATGTATATTTGATTTTTATGTTTGAAAGCGAAGCATGGAATTGCCAATAGAAGGATGAAAGTATAATAGAATAAATGAAGACTACAGGGGAAAAAGAAGGAATGTCAGTAGAAGGTTAATTTAAATAAATTGAGAATAAAGCTAATCAAAGTCTATACATTTCTTAGCAATTAGCAATCGAGTATCTGGCCATAGTCGATGCCACACATGATTTTTGAATATGAAAATTTTACTGTGGATAGATACGTACAAATGCCGCTAGATGGCATTATTACATTTATTTTGAATTTTAACTGACATTCCTTGTTTTTCCCCTGTAGTCTTCAAATGCAGTAGACATAATATCACTTAGACGAATGTGATGAAAATCTGTGATGATAGTGTCGAATGAAAATATTAGAAGTGAATGCAGTACGAATGGAATTATTATTAATAAAATAATGAGAGAACCATTAAGATTGTTTCGTCACAAGGAAAGAATGAATGAAGAAAGAATGGTAAAAAAAATATACGTTAACGATGTAAATGGAACTAGAAATAGAGGAAGACCGAGAAAAATGTGGCATGATCAAATAAATCAAATATTTAAGGTCGGCCACGTGAGGAGTCGGAGAAATCGACGTGCGTGCATGACACGTTGTTTAAATATTGAGGAAGCGAGAGAAGCATGTCAGGAAAGAAAATTGTGAATAAAGTTAGTTCGTTAGCTAGTTAGTTATCATGAATATTAATTAATGATTTGTATTTATATATTGTATATTTTATACGATTTATTTTTTATTGTATTATAGTTTTTATTTATTTTCATTATTTATAACTAACTAACTAACCATCACGCCGTCTTCCCGAAGGGGTAGGCAGTAAGGATGGCTTGCCACACTTTTCTTTCCTGACATATTTCTCTCGCTTCCTCAACATTCATACATCGTGTCATGCACACGCGTCGATTTCTCTGACTCCTCACGTGGCCGACATTCAATATTTAATTATTTTGATCATGCCACGTTTTCCTCGGTCTAACTCTTTTTCTAGTATTTTTAAAATACGTTTAAATATGAGCTGCAAATGTAGTTTTACGCAGTTTATTTTGGACTGCATATCGCACGCTTAATAGAACACTGGCTTAACTCAAAAAAGCAAGTTTTGCTCAATCTGACATGAGTCGGTGTTTTAACAAAAACTGTCGAAAAACACTTACGAATGGATAGCGTTAACACAAGCCTCTGTCTAATGTTAACTCAATTATGACCTAAACCATAATCGGTCAGTTTACTATTCTTCTTCTTCTTCTTCAGCCTGTATTGACCGTCCACTCCTGGACATAGGCCTCCTCTCGCATCTTCCATTCTCTTCTATTCTGAGCGATCCGCATCCAGGCACTTCCCGCACTTCTCAGGACATCGTCGCGCCAACGCAACTGTGGGCGCCCAACTCCACGCTTTGCCGTCCTTGGCCACCAGCACAGCAGTCGCCTTGTCCACTTTTCATCTGGATAGCGAGCGACATGTCCCGCCCATCGCCACTTGAGGGTTGCGGCCATCTTGATAACATAGTTTACTATTAAGCGTGCGATATGTAGTCAGCCGCACTATAGGGGTTAATATTGGCGTAGGAATTGACGTATTTCCAATTCTCAGAAATGTTTGTTCGCTAATGGCTACACTGTAACGCGATTCAATATTGTTTTGAAATTTAATCAACTTAAACATTAATCCCGGTGCCAGATTATGCATTCTCGCCTTGAATTAATCGATGTAATTAATCTGTCAAAGCATGGATGCAAAGGACAAGCCGGGATTATGTGCAGCGGGAGGAGTGAGCTTGCTTTAACAATGTTTACCTACTCCATTCGTGGGATTATAACGTGATGGCATACATGGCGCTAACATTATCTCAGCCCCGGCTAGCGTCAACTCCGTCGCCATTATCTCCGGAGAGGCGTACTACGGCTGTCTATGTTCCCGCTGGATTGTCCACAGATCCATTATCCCGGGCGCATTTGAAGGCTTCGTTATTCAGCAGATTCAGCTAAACTAATCCTACTAGATATTAATACGTGTGAACACAAATCGTATGAGAGATTAATGAATCCTTAATATTTTAATAAAATAATGAACGAAGAAAGAATATTAAAAAAGTATATATTATATTTAAATAGTCCATTGTTTTGACCGAAAAAATATGATACTTTAACATTTTTTAACTGTTAATGAAAAAACTTTGATATTGTATCACAATTGTATTTTATTTTACATAATATTTTATGGATAAAATTAAAAAAGAATCCCTGAGATGGTTAGGACATATGGAACGAATGGATGAGAGTAGAATGGTTAAAAAGTTGTACACAAGCAGCGTGAGTGGAAAAAGAAGCCGAGGACGACCGAGTAAAACATGGCATGACCAAATGAATTAATTACTAAAAGGCGGCCACATTCGAAGTCGGAATATTCGACGTGCGGTTCATGGTACGATGTATGAATTTACAGGAAAACCGAGAGGTATGCCAGGACAGAGCATTGTGGCGATCCATCCTCTCTGCCTACCCCTCCGGGGAAATGGCGTGATGGTTAGTTAGTTAGTAAGTTAACTTCTACCATGAAATTTCGAAAAACAACATTAATTTTTAAATATATACTTTTTATAACTGGTCATGAAAAAACTTTGTTTTTGTATCACAATTGTATTTTATTTTACGACAGCTGTTTCATCAACCAATGTTGACATCATCAGGTGTTACAATTGTAACACCTGATGATGTTACAATTGTAACATTAAGTGTTACAATTATTAGGTGATTAGGTGTTACAATTATTAGGTGTTACAATCAGTAGGTTACAATTGTAACACCTGATGATGTCAACATTGGTTGATGAAATAGCTGTCGTAAAATAAAATACAATTGTGATACAAAAACAATGTTTTTTCATGAACAGTTATAAAAAGTATATATTTACAAATTAATGTTGTTATTCGAAATTTCATGGTAAAAGTAAACTAACTAACTAACTAACCATCACGCCATTTCCCCGGAGGGGTAGGCAGAGAGGATGGATCGCCACAATGCTCTGTCCTGGCATACCTCTCGGGCTTCCTCTAAATTCATACATCGTACCATGCACCGTAGAGACGGCAAGATGGTTACTAAATTAGTTTAAACATTTTAAGAATTCGTGTAAATTCATAAAGAACAGATGTCCCTCAGATTAACATTATTTATTGTTTCTTGAACAATGAAATAAAAATCCATATTAAATTATTATAAATACGAATGAAAGTGTCTGTTTTATAGAAGTATAATTACATTTTATGGGAGACATTTTCAGCTTTCAGCGTTACGGGTCCGTTGACGTGGAATAGCCTCCATGTTAATTTTAATTATAACGATAGTGACGTCAAATTTAAGAAACCACTTTATGCGGTTCCGCCAGCCTTTTCCTAGTGCGCCCTTGGAGTAATTGATTTTACAAAACGGCGCATTTTAGATATAAATAATAATGTTCAATAATGTTTACCTAGACATTTGATTACGCCTATTGTATATTATTATATGTAAATGATATTTTCGAAACGCAAAATACTTAAAATGTTAAAAAGATTCTCCAAAATATATTAACATATTTTTTATAAACTTTTAATTACTAACAAGTGGCATCATTTGGCTTAAAAAAATCTTTGTCACTCTTAATATGGCCGGTTAGTGTGTGGATTATATAGATTAATCTTAAAAAGATTAACATATGTAATCAAATCTACATAGATGGCGTATTGAAACTGACATGTGAAGATAAACATAGATTTGTAACATATATACAACCCCCAAAAAAAAATTTTGTTTACCCTAATTCTTAGTGTTTTAGCTGGTCGGATACTTTAAGATACTTGCCCTATTGTAACTAACTAATTAACCATCACGCCGTCACCCTAAACCGGTAGGCAGAAAGAATGGATTGCCACACTTTACTTTCCTGACGTATTTCTCTCTTATTCCTCAACAGTCATACATCGTGTCATGCACGCTCGTCGATTTCTCTGACTTCTCGCATGGCCGACATTCAATATTTGATTTATTTGATCGTGCCACGTTTTCCTCGGTCTTTTGGTTCATCGTTAGCATATACTTTTTTTTACAATTCTTTCTTCATTCATTCTTTCCATATGTCCTTTCATTATTTTGTTCATAACACCATCATTTGCACCGCATTCATACTTGCTCTATTGTATTACATTAAAATTATATTTGTTGATCGTTGCCAGGCTATTATTATGTAAGTCCATGGGCCATGAAAGTTAATGCGTTACTTTTTAATAATTCCATAATTTGTCATTTCTTCTATACCATCATAAAAACCATGAGATGGATCTTTTGTTTAAAATTGCATTGTGTAAAGTTATTTTACTACTTGTGTCAACCTTTTATTATGAATAAATAATAATAATAAAATGTAAAATTTATTAAATCATTACTTAAATGTAAATAAATTAGAGTTACAAAAAAGGATCCCTGAGATGGTTTGGACATATGGAACGAATGGATAAGAGTAGAATGGTTAAAAAGTTGTACACAAGCAGCGTGAGTGGGAAAAGAAGCCGAGGACGACCGAGTAAAACATGGCATGACCAAATTAATCAATTACTAAAAGGCGCGCACATTCGAAGTCGGAATAATCGACGTGCGTGCATGGCACGATGTACGAATGTAGAGGAAGCCCGAGAGGTATGCCAGGACAGGGCATTGTGGCGATCCATCCTCTCTGCCTACCCCTCCGGGGAAATGGCGTGATGGTTAGTTAGTTAGTTAATTTTAGATTTACAAGATTTCTGAATTGTTTTTAACCCTTAGACCGCTTAGTAATTGACGATTTTTTAAGAATTAAAACACTGTTTTTTCCACATTTGCTTTCGCTTACACCTTCTTCGTCGGCAGAACGGTATAAAAATAGCACAACTCTCTTGCACGTAACAAATGTCCAGTAATTGTATGAAAATCCATCAACTCACAGCGCAAGTACCGGGTTAGTTTGTTTTGAAATTCCCACACTGTTCCACAGCATTGTGCTTCTGACTTTCCTTCTAATCTTAATTCTAATTGTTGTCTTATCTATTATAACATTTCAATGGTGGCTTATAATATTCTGAAATTCTGCGAAAACACTCATTACATACCCAATATACCTATCATTAAACACGCGCAAAATTTAGATGAAATTTGAGAATCACGTTTTCGCACACAGATTTTATTTCATTTTAATTGTCTTAGCAAGGCGAAACATGTTTTCGATAAACTTCTAGAAAACAGACTTTTACATTCGTATTAATTATCTAGCTGCCATGTATCGGGTATAACATCGTAATCTTCATAATTATACGAGATAAAACAAACATCAGCTTTTAAAAAAATACAATAGAAAATAATTATTTTATTAATTGATCACACTAACTGCAACAAATAAAAAATATCAATATATTAAACGGTTTAAACTTATAGAAAATACGTCACAAATCTTCCAATATACTGCTCAACAGAAATATTGGGATTTACACGGTTTTAATTTGCCAAATAATTACGTATACTCGTATGTTCCCATAAATATTTTAAAGTGGTCAACATTGAAGGATTTCTTAATTTTATTTCAATCATCTATTCTCTTTGTATTCTTACTAATATAAAAATATAACAACTTTCGGAGTTATAAATAATAAATCGGACATATAAATGATAAATTGGACTTGTAAATGATAAATTGGTCATGTAACATAATTATAAATCAGATTTGTAAATAATAAATCGGATTCGTAAATGATACATCGGTCTCGTAGATGATAAATTGGATCTGTTAATGATAAATCGAACTTGTAATATAATCGATAAATCGAACATATAAATAATAAATCGGACTTGTAAATGATAAATCGGTCACTTTATGATAAATCGGACTTGTAAATGATAAATCGGACATGTGAATGATAAAACATCTTCGGACAAATGATGATTAATCGGACAAAAAAATATAAATGATGAAGAAGAAAAAGTTAAGCAAAGGAAATTATATTATTGTATGAAGCGTTTAATTTGTGGTGTGGCCTTTTATTATAACTAACTAACTAATTAACCATCACGCCGTCTCCCCGAAATGGTAGGCAGAAAGAATGGACTGTCACACTTTTACTGATGCGGCACTCCATCCTTCTCTTTTCGCCCCGCGGGAGACGCGGTGTGATGGGTTGCGAACCTCATCGCCACCAATAGGCATCTCCCGCGCACACTTCGATCGTCCAACACCCACAAAATAAATCTAAAAATAAATGCCTTTTATTATAATTTCAATTATTAAGGTAATACCATTAAAGAGAATAAATATAATATTTCAATGGTGGTATTTCTAATAAAAAAATGTTAATTGAATATTCTGAAACTAGTTTAATCAATAATTCATCGTTTAATATTGAGGAAAACATTAAATTTTCTAGAAGTATTGTGTTATTATGAAATGTAATGATATAAGATTTATTAATACAAGGGGGCACTAGAGCAAGGCTAAACATAAAACTAATTTATATCATCATTCATTAGACATTCAGAAAACGTACGTTTTAATATTGGATACAAATTAATAATTTTATAACTAATACGAATGAAAACTTCTGTTTTCTAGATCTACATTTATAGGAATGGCATATATTGGATTATCAAATGTTTCATCGCATTTACAAAACATGTCATTACCATAAATTATAATAAAACTTCTAGAAAACAGACGTTTTTAATCCTGTTAATTATTAAATTTGGAGTTTTACATCATTTTTTATGAAGAAATCAGAAATTTGATGTTTGACATCACATTTCAAGATACAAATAATTATTTTTTTATATAATACGGGTTGCTTATTATTATGGTTTGGTTTATTTGTATTGTTTGTGTGACCCGGAATATCACAGGCGGAATATCAAAGTTTTAATTATCGCTGGTTTTAATACAGTTCCATCTCTATTCGACAGATTGGAATTTATCCGGAATCAGGTTCCGATCCCTTAACAAAGCACTCTATCCGATTCACTTCTATTCTTGTCCCGTCTTCTCCCGCCGGCTACTGGCGATCCGTTCTACCCCCAGAAGCCCCATCCGAGGAACGACCACTAAACCGGACCCAATTCGCTGATTGCTTCGTCTTCTCTTACATAATTTAACCAGCGGTTTGTCGTCCGTTGCAACCGACATCCGCTGATGTATTTAAAAGCTTTTCTGTATTACTAAATCCGCACATCTAAATATGCAGTACCGTGTACCTAACCGTGGGGAAAATATCATTAAAACAACGATTATGTAACCTTACATGTAAAATAATAGAAGTTTTATTTATAATATTTTTAAAACAGTTCCTACTGTTTTTTTTTACAATTATATTTATTTTCTACAGTTCGCCAAAGTTACACAACAAACAGACTTTGTAACCCTAACGAAGATCGAGAGCGAAACCGGTTGGTTTGATTAAACTAAAATTAAGTTGTGAAAAGATAAGTAGAAAAGTGAATTAAATTATTTTTAAAAGGCCACACCACAAATTAAGTGCTTCATAAGGTAATATCATTTCCTTTGCTTAGCTTTATCTGCTTCATCATTTATCAGTTTTGTCCGATTTATCATTCACGTGTCCGATTTATCATTTACAAATCCGATTTATGATTAAAAGATCCGATTCTGGCGATGAGATTCGCAACCCATCACACCGCGGGGGCGAAAAGAGAAGGATGGAGTGCCGCATCGATTAAAGTGTGGCAGTCTATTCTTTCTGCCTACCCTCTCGGGGAGTTGGCGTGATGGTTAGTTAGTTAATTAGTAAGATCCGATTTATCATTTACAAGTCCGATTTATCATTTATAAGTCCGATTTATCATTTACAGCTCAAATTTATCATTTATGAGACCGATTAACATTTACTGGGGCGAAAAGAAAAGGATGGAGTGCCGCATCAGTAAAAGTGTGACAGTCCATTCTTTCTACCTACCATTTCGGGGAGACGGCGTGATGGTTAGTTAGTTAGTTAACATTTACATGCCTGATTTATCATTTACAACCCAGATTTATTATTTACAAATCTGATTTATCATTATATTACATGACTGATTTACCATTTATAAGTCCAATTTATCATTTATATGTACAATTTATTATTTACAGCTCTGAAACAAAAAGAACTCAATTTATAAAATAAAAAAGATGATTGAAATAAAACTAATAAATCGTTATATGTTGACTACTTTCATATATTTATGGAATATTTATTTGGCAAATAAAAACCGTGTAAATCCCAATATTTCAGTAAGCAATATGTTGGAAGATTTGTGGCGTATTTTCTATAAGATTAAACCGTTTAATATATTGATTTTTTTTATTTGTTGCAGTTAGTGTGATCAAATAATAAAATAATGATTTTCTATTGCATTTTTTTTAAAGCTGATGTCTGTTTTTATCTCGTATAATTGTAAAGATTACAACTAGATAATTAATACGAATGTAAACGTCTGTTTTCCAGAAATCGAAGACATGTTTCGCCTTGCTAAGACCATTTCAAATGCAATTAAAATTAAATAAAATCTGTGTGCGTAAACGTGATTCTCATATATACATTTCAACTATATTTTGCGCGTGTTTAATGATATATTGGGTATGTAATGAGTGTATTCGCAGAATTTCAGAATATTGTAAGCCACCTTTGAAATGTAATAATAGATAAGACAACAATTGGAATTTAGATTGAAAGGAAAGTCAGAAACACAATGCCGTGGAACAGTATGGGAATTTCAAAACAAACTAACCGGGTACTTGCGCTGTGAGTTGATAGATTTTCATACAATTACTGGACTTTTGTTACATGCAAGAGAGTTATGCATTTTACAGGAACAAATTTATATCCATTTCTCTCAAAATAATGTTTACATCGTTCTTTAATGTTATGTGGAGATGTTAGACGACTTCTTGGTGCCTGAATTGCAAAACTTTCCTGGATGTAACCAAATAATATGGTACCAGCAACGTTACATACATTCAATATGTCTCTGCCACGAGTTTTTCAAAATTTCCCTGTCAAATTGATATCCATGAAAGGTGACATGAATTGGCCTGCACGCAATACTGATTTCACTCAATTCTAAAGTTTACGCCAATCAACTGACTTCCCTGGCATATATGAAAGAAAATATTCCTCATGAAATGGCAGCCATCACGGAGTCTACCTACCGACCCCAATTTTTTTTTACTTGACTAAATGAGTGCCGCGAACGCCAGGCTTTACATTTGGAAGATATTATTTTTAAGATATAATTT
Organism: Lepidostoma basale; assembly: GCA_022606425.2. Taxonomy (NCBI): domain Eukaryota; kingdom Metazoa; phylum Arthropoda; class Insecta; order Trichoptera; family Lepidostomatidae; genus Lepidostoma; species Lepidostoma basale. The sequence continues at coordinate 152,632 of JAHDVF020000260.1, read as the reverse complement.
CCCAAATTGAGTACATTAAACAATTTTTTTTTTTGGATAAATGGCTTACTTTTTTTTCATCGATCCACTAAATATAATATAAACTTTCTTTTGATACACCTTGTACTTTTAAACACACTGTCAAAGGAGGTAGATAACAAAACAAATCGTTGGTGATCTGGCAGAAAGTCCTATCTCGAAAATGTAAATTTTTAAAGAGAGACGTAAAACTGTTTTGTTCAGAACTTAAGGGTCACACAATATTTAAAAAAACACTAACAATTTTATTTTATTTTAGTTTATTTAAAAAAAGGATTAATTGAAATAGAAAAACGATTCCTATAATGGAGTTATGAAAGATAGTATAAAATGACATAAAACATGTATAAAGTGGAGATAGGACTTTCTGCCAGATCATCAACGAAATTTTGATTAATGAGAAAAAAAATTGCGTTGTGCCCTCGGAAACATTTATGAGTAACCTATTCATTTTCATCATAATTCACTAAACTTATGATAAATAAATTAATATCTAACTCACGATAATGGCGAATCACCTATGGCAGAGGTTGGGATAGCGGTTCACGGGCGAAATCCAACTCTTCGGTTACTTAAGAACGGATCTTCCACGAAGGCAATGTTTAAAACACATTTATTTTAATTTAATAATATTGAATATAATAGTTTTTTTTTTTTAAATCTGATTGTGAAAACTTGGTTTGATTCATGTGATGCTCCCGTAAATTTTGAGATATTTCGTGTACTCGTATAAGTGAATTATTTTGGTCAATTTGATTGTTGCCGCACTTTATAATAGTTATAACACGTAATACGTTTGCACTGTTTTGATGTTAAAATAATATAAGTTTTTTCGTTTACATAAAGAATTTTGACAAGTGTTGAAATAAATTATTCATTTGTTCCAATAAAAATTTGAATAATTTCTTCAATAATATTTTTAAGTTCTTGCTGGTGTTGGATTGTAATAAGTACCTAATTACAGTGAATTTAAAAAAAACGTGGAGAATAAAGATGTGGAGTAATAAATTATATTAAATTAAATTTATAATTCAAAATTTGATAACATTTTGAAATTCTTGCTAGAGTTAGATTGTTTTATGTGCCTTATTACAGTTATTTAAAATAACAGTGGATACGTGAAATATAAATTAAATAAACACAAAAGTCCGGTTCGTCCACCTGACAACAATTGCACCATCTAAAAGAACATTGTGTTTTATTATTTTTATTTTGTTATTTTATTTTATCTCATTGTATTTTATATTATGTGTTTTAGATTTATTTTGTGGACGTTGGGCGATCGAAGTGTGCGCGGGAGATGCCTATTGGTGGCGATGAGGTTCGGAACCCATCACTCCGCGTCTCCCGCGTTTTCGTTTATATTATTAATTATGGAGTTTTCCACCATTGTTTAAAAAAACAATTAATGACAGTATCATTTTATGCCCCAAATTGCCACACAGAAGCAGTTCAAAACTCTCTTGTATTGAAGGCATTTAATGTACTGCTCCCCTACCCTGTGTATGAACCCTGTGATTAGTGCTTTTAAATAATTTGAAATGGAACAAAAGCTTACTTGCCATTATGCCGTAGGGAGGAGCCGTTTGCGTTGTATCGCGTGTCGTATCTCTATTACACCCTAATAGGGTCGGTGACTGCGATCGCAATTGGTTTAATCGTTTCTTTACTGACCGGCCCTAATGATCCCGCAATGGTAAGTTACTTCCTTACTTAAATTACGTGCATGCTCATACTCGTACGTCACGTGTTCGACGGTTTTTCCAGAGTGCTTTAAAACGTATTAGGGATGATTCAGATGCTGCCGAGGGACGGTCGGGATGACTATCAATTTCTTCTTCTTATTATTGTTCTGTCGCACTTAAGATAAACGCATTAACTAGGGTTTGACGCTTTTCGAAAAATAAATATTTTGCTTGTATCTCAGGAACTACTTAGATAAGAAAACATGAAAGTTGTACCAAAACAAAGAGAAAAGTGGTCGACGGCCCTCTGGAGTCTCGTGCATCACGATCTCCTCGCTAGAATCATCCTCTCGATGTCACGACCATTCTTTATAAATTAATTTATTTAAAAAAATTCACATTACGTATTTTAAAAATATAATAAATTATGTCAGCTTCTGAATCACTATTTAACAGGGCACAAAATAACGTTTATAGTTTTGTTTTCGAGAATGACCCTCCACTCTACTCTATTATACACACCTATCTAACTTCATCCACAGTCGTACATACGCATGGGGTAGGCAGAATGAATGGACCGCCACACTTTTTTTTCCTGACATATTTATCTCGCTTCCTCAACATTCATACATCGTGTCATACACGCACGTCGGTTTCTCCGACTCCTCGCGTGGCCGACATTCGATATTTGATTTATTTGATCGTGTCACGTTTTCCTCGGTCTTCCTCTATTTCTAGTTCCATTTACATCGTTAACATACTTTTTTACCATTATTTTTTCTTTAATTCTTTCCATTTGTCCAAACCATATTAATGATCTTTTCATTATTTTGTTCATAACACTATGATTCGCAGTGCATTCACTTCTTTTATTTTCATTCAACACTCTATTATTCACAGATTTTCCACACATTCGTCTAAGAGATCTCATTTCTACTGCATTTATTCTACTTTCATCCTTCTTTTGCCAGTTCCATGCTTCGCTTCCGTACATAAGGGTCGGTACAAGAACACCATTGTGCACTGCCATTTAAGCTTTTTGGATAGGCTTTTTTTGCGATGACAACTTTAAGTGCAACATTCACTTTGTTGCCTGCCCCAACCCTTTTTTCAATATCCCTCTCCACTCGCCCAACACACAAACTCATCTACTTGCTCCAGATTTTCACAGTTGCAGACTGTCATGATTTCTTCTCTTTCAGATTCATCATCAGATCATTTTGCATGCATACCTCATACGTACTAGTCACCAGGACTTGTAGTTCATGCTCTTTGTCTGTAAGTAGAACAGCGTCATCCGCATTCAATAGACTACTTACTGATACTCCGCTCATTTTGGCACCTACATCCAACCCTTTCAGCACTCTCATACAGGAAATAAACTCTCATACTGAAAATTTTATCTACCAGTAGCAATATACAGAATAACATATTTTTTGCTTTTGTCATTTATAATATAAGAAGAATACTAAATCGTATGTGATAGTGACGATTGAAAACATAAGAGATGAATGCAATGGGAATAATAGCGTTATGAACAAAATAATGGACCCATGGAAGGAATGAATGAAGAAAGATCGGTAAAAAAAATATATATTAACAATGTAAACGGAACTAGAAATAGAGAAAGACCGAGGAAAACGTGACACGGTCAAATATCGTAAATCAAATTTAAATTTCGGCCACGTGAGGAGTCGGAGAAATCGACGTACGTGCTTGATACAATGTATGAATGTTGAGGAACCAAGAGAAGTGTGTCAGGAAAGAACAGTTGGCGGCCCATTCATTTTTCGTTTTAATTCGTTTTAATTGCAATGCAAAAAATATGTTATTTTGTATATAACTACTAGTAAATAAATTTTGGAGTTGTTTATTTGCAGTAATAGTAAAAATTACTTTTCATAAATAATTTGTTTCATAAAAAAAAGCTGGATGACCATCAGAGTTAGCACTCAATCTCAAAAGTATAACGATTCGGTTTTCCTTAAAAGTTTGTATTTATTTCACACTAGGTTCACCGTGATCTTCTGACTCCGGTGATTCACAAGTTCCTTCCGGAGCAGAACGTCCACCGCAAAGAGCCAAGGCTAACGAAAGACAACATTCTAGACAACTACAATGAAGTGATGTACAGAGAAAGTCTGCAACAAGCTGATCAAAAGGTTGTAATTTTATTTTGATTTTAAAATTTTAAAAGTCAAGAAATTCTTCTTGCGCTATGTACTCGTATATTATCATTATTATTCAGTTGAATCGCTCTTTACATCTTTACAGCGTTAGCCAAATCGATCTAAAGGGTATAGCTATCATATTGATTCTCGTGACATGTGATAGGTAGTCAATCTATCGCCATGTTATTGTCACGTGAATACACCAGACCAAAGGCAGTGTGACAATCACATTGCCATCGCCGGGAATCGAAACCGGGGCCTTTGATGTAGCAGTCAAAGTACTTACCACTCGGGCACGAAGGCCGTCATTAGGTTTCCCTGGTGTTGGACATCACTTATGCAAAGACTTCTCTGTCTTGCGCCGTCTGGAATAACTCTTCGCTCTCTATTTCAGCATACGAGTAGAGTTTAATATTGCGCAGTCAAGATGTTTGTCTTAGGCCAGAACCACGACATCCATCAATTTTACCCATTAACATAAGCTGTAGGATTTCATATTTGTCTCCACGCATGGTGTGACCATGTAGAAAATTTTACGAACCATAATACATTTTAAGGTCCATTTACACTGGACAGAGATCGTAATGGCACCGTAACGTTACCGACGTAGCCTTGAATCTCACCGACTTTTTATAATAAAGGTGTTTTTTTTATCTCAAATGTTATAATAAAGGTGATATAATAAAGGTGTCGGTGAGATTCAAGGCTAAGTCGGTGACGTTACGGTCACTGTACAGCATAAATGCACCTTTAACAATTCATTAATTAATCATCTAATCACTTGTGTACTTTTGTTGTTACACTTCTTTATTTTATATTATAGAGGCTTATTTTATATTATAAGGTTAGTCCTTGATTTAAAAAAAACACTCAAATTTGACAAATAATATATCAAGTGATGACTTGCGGGATAGAACCCTTAACTCCTGATTCATTGCACTAGAGTTTAATTACTGATATTAATATTGTTTTTTTTTTTCAGAAGTCAATTGAACTTGAAGAAAAGATCGACTCAAATGGTCAAGAAAAGAAGAATTAGATGTTTTTTATGTATTGTTGTATAATACATATATTATGTTCATATTTAGAAAAGTATTTAAAATTAATTAAATATATATGTATATTTTTATTTCAATTTTAATTATGTCAGTCACTATCAAATGTTTTACAAACAAAATGTGGAATAAAAACAAAACAGATATTTTCAATATAATAGTTTATTAATAAAAATCAGGTAATGTATATGTTTATAATCTTACACATATTTAATAAGAACATATATCACGGAACTATATAATGCAGATGTTTCCGGAGTAAATGTGTACTCGACAAAGGGATCTTCTGAGATCGTCGGCCTTCAACCATAAATACCACTATGCGAGATACCAATATGTCCAATAACAGTATGTGCAATACTAGTATGTGCAATACTAGTATATGCAATACCAGTATGGGCAATATCATTATGTGCAATACCAATATGTTCAATACCAGTATGTGCAATACCAGAATGTACAAAACTAATATGTGCAATACCAGTATGTGCAATACCATTATGCGCAATATCATCATGATCAATACCGACATGCGCAATACCATAATGCACTATACCATCATGCGCAATACACAAGTTGAAAGCCTCAAGCTGCAAATCACCGACAGCGATAGGAATAAATATTAAAATGTTGATATTTTTATCACGTTGACAGATGTAAAATATCCGTAGAAGACATATTTACGTTCGTGTTAAGGATATTTTTTAAATTCAGTATAGTGAAAGATCTTCTGGGTTAACGGAAGCTAATATAGTACTCCAAGAGTTAATTTGTTTGAGCTATTAAAAATCTAAAAATTTATTAATGTGTATATTTTCACTATACTTATTCGATAGACATTTTAAAACATGTATTAATCTAGGATAATCTGCCAACGTGTTAATTAAACATAACAAAATACAAAGACTAACAAAATAATCAATTTTAAATTAAAATATTACTTTGGTATGACATGAATAATAAAAATAATAAAAAATCAGCACATGTAAAAACATAAATAAACAATTTCTTTACTCCGATTATTTAAAACATTGTGTGATGGACAGTTGCCACATTTCAGCAAATGCAATTATTTAAATATTACTTATAATTTTGCATCAAGAAGGAAAATAATATTATGATAATATAGGAGTGGGGGTTGAATTTTACATAAAATTTTGTAAAGATAAGAAGATTTTGGCATTATAAAAAGATACTGCCGATACATCTTCTAATAGATAAAATTTCAGATCAGCTAGCAGATATAAAGCAAAAAGCTTGTAGAATAATAGTTTATATTTAAAATATATTTTACATAAAAGATCACCATTTTGAATACAGATTATCAATTATTATAAAGTATAATGAACTGTAAAATAATAATTTGAATATTAAATATCAGGTGTACAAAGTTGGCGCCACTAGTAAAATTATGGTTAAAATTGTCAGATGAAAAACGTCATTGGAAGGTTGGACAACATTACCTTAAAATATAAGTGAAATTTTAACAATATAATATATTTGTGGGTGTAAAAATGTCGAGTTTTGAGCCAAATAAGCGTCATTTGAGGGAACTTTTGTTTTACTTCTTCAATTTGAAGAAATTTGTTGCTGAGGTGCATCGATTGCTAGTTGAAGCATATGGTGAGGCTGCCCTAAGCGAGAGAAGTTGTCGTGAGTGGTTTCAAAAGTTTAATGGTTAATTTAACATCGAAGACAAAGAACATAGCGGAAGGCCGAAAGTGTATGAAGACACGGAATCGGAAGCATTATTGGATTAAGATTCATGCCAAACGCATGAAGAAATTTCAGAATCTTTGGGTGACCCGACAAGCAATTTCACATCTGTTGAAATCATCCAAAAACAAAGAAATTGGGTTCCATATGAACTGACACCGAGAAACGTTGAATGCAGATTTTAAGGAACCAGACACGAACCCACTACTACTCCAGACACGACAAAGTTATTCTCTTGCATGATAAAGCTCATCCACATATTGCGCAGCCGGTCAAAACCCATTTGAAAACACTAATTGGGAAGATTTACTTCACCCGCCTTATACACCAGACATTACTCCTTCTGATTTCCACTTGTTTTGATCGATGACGCATGGCCTATCTGAGCAGCACTTCAAAAAACAAAAATTGGGTCGATTCATGGATAGCCTCAAAAGATGAAGCATTCTTCAAATGCGGTTATCCATATGCTGCATGTTCCGTTCTTTCACAATAAATGTCCAAAGTTTTATTAAAAAACGGCTGAAACTTATTTGTACACCTGATAGAATATAATTTGTATTTAATGTGAATGATAAACTAACATTGGAATAAAACTGTAAATTCCGTTTTTATCAAAAATAAAATGTACGCAATATAAACATATTTTTTAAAACTATTTGTAATGGTTAAATATTGTTCACATAATGGAATTATTTTTTCAATGATAATACTAAACTAGCAGACCTTTCCATCTCAATCTAACACAATACTATCTCTTTTCAATAGAAAACATTCCATAATTAATAACGAGTATACTATAAAATATATGAGACTAGTATTTCTAAATGACACATGTCAAAATCACAATTTTGACTTGCGTCATTTAGTAATACTAATGATATGTAAATAATTTTATTTTTTAGATTGTATTTTACATCACATTTAATATAGGAAAGACCTATAAAAATACATACCATAAAAATAAAATATTTAACATATCATACTAGTATTTTTAAAGCGACACTAGTCGAAAATGAGATTTTGATTTGAGTCACTTTAGTAACATAAGTGCAATACATTCATATAAAATTAATTATTAATTTATGCTATAAAAGAGAGTAATTAAAAAATATACTGTATATATAAAATCAAAGTATATATAGTGTCTTAGTACGGCAAAACATGTCATTCCCGTAATATAATAAAACTTCTAGAAAACAGAGGGTTTTTTTGTATTAATTATATAAATATTTTAATAATTTTTTCCAATGTTAGATTGTCAATCAATTTGAAAAACTAAATGACGACATCAACACAATGGATTATCAGAACTAAAAAATATGTTGTTACTATTTCGTATGAAGTATCTATAAAAATATACAATATTTCAAGTATAAGAGATAGAGGAGAAGATTCAGAAGAGAAACAGAATATTACAATTTGTATTTAGAACAAGAAACAATCTTTAATATATGTGAACATATTTTTACAAATTTAAATGATTTTTTTTTTCAAACTATATATAGGATTATTATTGTTTTAAATACGGTAATATTAGACTGCAAAAACTATTTTTTTTATCTCCTACAATGAGTAATATGTTTTATGATATATGTAGACAATATTATTATATATAGGGTTAATTTAAATTGTATAAGTTTATAAATATAGATTAATATTATATTTGACTAAGGAGTTACAGTAAAGCCGCTATATGCCTATGATGCAGCGCAGCATAACACACACAGACAAGGGAGAAGCGGTGGGCCTAGATCAAAGGTTAACCCGGACACCAGACATCTTGGACCGGGCGCTAACGGCACCAGGAATTATCAAAGGAAAACACATATACACCTTTATCTCAGTTTACAACGATGCCGGTTAATGAATGTCTAGTGTGGAACATTTCATTATTTAATGGTTGACCATTCTAATGCTAGATTCAACTTATCATTTAGATCATATATTTTTCTAATATCAAAATTAGATTTAAATTAATTATATCTCAAATACGTAGCGGGGATTAAAGTACTACTAGAATTTTTATACATCCATGGATACAAAAATAAACCATATGCAAAAAATTTAATAAAATCATCAACTTCATAGTTTAACAAAGGTATTGACATACAAGATGATATCCTCACACAGAGCTACAGGTCCCTTTCGTAAACACCTTTAAAATTAATTTTAATATTATCTTAAAACTTGCAAATGAAAAAAGATATTTTAACTATTCCACTTGGACCTGTGACCTTATCCTCAGAGTAAAAAAAAGTATTATATTTGCTATTTTGTTCATTGACTCACTTCATTTACAGTATTAAAAAAATATACATCGAACTGCAGCCGACTACATTTCGTCACCTGAGAGTAAGAGGGTTCCAACTAACAAAATTTCACATTTGGCTTTTTTTCGTGAAAAGGGTTCTTACTAACCTTATCTATACGTACAATTAAAAAAATGATGTAATAGTGTCGTCATTTTGATGTTACGAAAAGAATCAAGTTCCATCTGATCATTTAAAACACACGATTCACTGAAGAAGAATTCATTTAAACTTAGAACTTAATTATTCCAACTGTTGCCAGACAAAATTTACACGTTTCTCGGTAAAAAAATCTCTGGAAATTGGAATAAAACCCCTTTATTCCAAGATACACACCCGAAACCAACAAAACTTTGACTTCATTTTTCTAAACTTTTTACTTTTGTCAGTTGGAACCTTCTTACTCTCAGGTGACGATTTGCAGATTCATCATAATATTATGTACAATTTAGTAACAAGAACCTAAAGTAAAAAGGTTTACAAGCAGTGGTGGTACTCCCATAGAAGCCCAGAAGCCCGGCTTGCGTAAGAAATCTTGAATCAAAACCACTTCTGGCTTACAGAGGTTCAGCTCTTGTGGCTATTGGCCTCTTATGTCTGATGGGAACATTGTTGGGGGGTGATTTGGTGGGTTGTTGGTTTATGCAGGGTCATGATTACTTAGATTTGGGGGTTTTGATTCAAAATTTCTTACGCAAGCCGGGCTTCTGGGCTTCTATGGGAGTACCGCCACTGATACAAGATACATTCAACTATAAACTGCAAACATAGTCTGGGGCAGTTCGAAACTTATTTTTTAGACTGCAAATGTAGTTAACCTCACAATAGGAGTTAACAAAAAATTTACTAGACTCTTGGTAGTGACGGGTTGTTGGCTTTAATTATTTTTGTCCTGTATTGCGTTCAAATATGATTTGATAAATATCACATGAAATAGTGTTAAAAGCTTGCTACTCATCTGGCAGTCCACCAGATATGAATGAGAAACTTCAAGTGCTATGAAACATAAAAATCACTCAAGACTCTCTGGATTGATCCCTTTCGGGCGGGAAGAGGAAACAAATAAGATCTAGAGCCACTTCTGGAAGAAACCTGCAGAACGAAGCAAAGGCGGCTGACTTCACTTAATGTGATGTTATACATCACATGCTGCATATAGTAAAGATGCTCGTGACGCTGTGCACAACAAAGGTGCAATATGGCAAAAAATAGTTGCTTTGGTTTGAATTGTAAATTCGAATGGGAAAGGTGTTGATATCTCTACAAAGATCACAAAGCAAGCATTCTATACATTGTAAGCGACAACAGTGCAGTTTCAATCTCCTAATAAAACTCCAACACTCGGAAATAAAATCCAAAATACAATTGTTAATATCTGACGAGAATTCAGGACCCGAACCGTTTAAGACCTTGTTCAACAATTTGAGCATCGCCAACATCAACTAATATCATTGCGAATAAAAACTTGTACAACAAATTGAAGATAAGATTGCAGTGTACCGAAATATCAGTCCCTGCATCCCAAGAGGTGACAGAGTAGTGGAAAAATATCAAACGCTGGTTGAAATAATATTTTTTTTACAAACTACGAAAAAAGTTTTAAGAAATATAAACTTCCAAACTTAGTAGTAATCTTAATTGTAAAAATATTTCATATATCACATTCATACTGTGAAACTATAACCTATTTTTATAATTTATTTTAAAAATACTTTTCAGTATGGTCTAATATTACGGAATATTACAAATTAATTAATGCCGATGACTATACTGCGGCGCTTCATCTTCTATGAATACATAAGCTGGATATAATGTGATGGAAAAAAATTGTGATTAATGAAAAAAAATATGTTACAACTTTACAGAATAGCTATTTTCGTATCTCAGTAGTTTTGTCATTAATATATAATTGAAGCAAATCTTAATATAATTATAAAAGTAAAATTGTATACTTCATAACATATTTTTAATAGGACACTCTTTTTTTATCTAGTTAACCCCCATTATGCAGCTGGCTTCATTTGCAGTAAAAAAATTGTTTCAAACTGCGTTTGACTACATATACAGCTCATACAGAAAATCGCAGTTCATCACAATAGTACACACAATTTAGCAATGAGAAACTAAAATGCAAAAGTTTATCAGCTATTTCATATATCAAATATGATATTTCAAATATGAGCTGCAAATGTAGTCTGCCGCAGTTTGAATTATTTTTTTTGAGCTGCAAATGTAGCCGACCGCACTATAGGGGTTACAAATACTCTCTTAAATAATCATATTTTTAAATAAACCAATAAAAGTTTATCATCCAAATCATAATATAAATAGGCAAAAGTCCGGATGTCATCAAGAAAGAGTGCAAGAATATTTTGAATACAAGAGAGCAAGAGAGGAATACTTCAATTCTCTCTAAAAGTAATTCGAAATGCACACGATGCGCATGCCCGAGAACATTTCTGGATTATGTTGAATTTTGTTCTGATTATTGTTGTATGACAGTAGTGTAGAGAACGAAACGAGAACAATTTGATGTTGTTAATTTTGAAATTTTTAGCGTGCGAATAAAAGATTTACCATAATCGTAATCACTTATTATTGATTACGACTGTACAGTGAACCGAGTATTTAAAGGATAAAAAATCTTTACTTCCGTGAACATGGGTTTGCTACTAGTATGGCATTAATTATTTTGTGATGAGTCATATCATCATTTTTTTTTTAATTATGTAAGTCTAGCTCCGCACTTGGCGCAGTCTGCGACCTGAGGATTATCCTAACACCCGCGGGTGTGATTATCATAAATCTATAAACTAGTACAATTTCATAATAGGTGTCAATCACCTCATCTTACTGCCCGTAACACTACGTCCACTCATCAAACCCCAGTACCATTATAGAGATGCCAGCTACGACTAGAGAATATACCAAAAGTCTCTTGCTTCCAGAGCAAAGCAAAATAAACATAAATTTCAACATACATCACTTCGACACGGGCGGCACAGCCAATCATTGCGGAGAATTCGCTCCTAAATATTTAAATAACAAATTAATAAATTCGCCCCAAAGCAGGTAATCGTATAAAAATAATATCACAAAAATCACCCATCATCAATAGTACGAGAGACAAAAATGAATTGTACTTTGAAAAATAAAAATAAAAATTAATTAACTTAAAAATAATTAACTGTTAAAATTTAAAACACTGTTATGATATCACATATATTTTCATTATTTGTTGCGACAGCTGTTTGGCCAACGGATGTTGGCATCATCAGGTGTTACAAACAAGTAAAGATACAAAATTGAAAAGACTTACTATTTATAACAAAATACGCTAATGACAGGTCATAAGTCCTGTAAACACCTTGATCATCCATGTTCAGTTTCCAGTTTACGTCTTCGTCTCTATTGAGATACAATTAAAATTTGAATTAACCACCCTTTGGTGTAAATCCAGGATTTGTATACAGGTATAAGTATACATTTACAAATATTTGGTCTTCAAATATTCTGGTCAAAATTCTTTGGCATATAGGATGGAATAATACTCCTAGCGGCTTCTAACAATATGTTGGGCGACAGCCTTCGCATTGTGTTAATAAGGTAGATTGCTAAATGCCAAAAATCATTCTCCATAGATGGCGTTAGTGGGTCGGTTGTATAGGTTAATTCTTGAAAAAATTCACAAGTGCAACCAAATCTACATAGATGGCTGACTGAAACTGACACGTGAAGATAAATATGGATTTTGAAGTATATATACATCTTCCAAAAATTTGTCATGCATGATCACAATAACAAAGGTGGAATGGGGAATGTTGTAATTACATAAAGCGTGCGCTTAACCCAACCAATGACAGGTCATAAGTCCTGTAAACACCTTGATCATCCATGTTCAGTTTCCAGTTTACATCTTCGTCTCTATTGAGATACAATTAAAAAAAAAAAAAAAAAAACGCTAGTGCTGTTTGGTGTTGAAATAAGTTTTTATAAATTATATCATAACGTTGATTTGAATTTTAACAGTTAATAAAGTACCATAATGTTTTGGCCAAAAGATGGACTATTTAAAAATAATTGTCAAATTCAAGCAAGCAAAAACATATATGATACATCTAACAGGAGTTGAAGTTAACACATTGCGTGCGAGCGTTTCAAATGTAGAATTTCACTGTATATAGACATTTTCAAACATCTTTTTTTTATGATTACCCGCATACAATGTGTCAACAAATTTCATCCCTACAACATAATATAAAATTATATCAAATATCACAAATTCAATAAACCATTACTTTTTTTTTAATATCCATAAACGTAATTTGGTTACAAGTATACACAATAAAATAAAGACGAAAAATAAAATTGTGTTTTGAACACTAAACACTAAAATAGCCACCCAAAAGTGCAAAAAACCTTACAATATAAAATTACATATTAATTACATTAAAATAATCTCATTCTGAATACAAAATAGTTTAAAGCTTATAAAATACTCGAGTAGTGTGTAAATCTAGGGAATTTTACATTTTTTGTATTTTGTGATCTTACTCGAAAACTAAATATTAAAATTACACGGGTAAACAACAATATAATTTTTAAAAAATGAGTTCAAAATATACTTTGGCAAAAAATAAAATTTTTCTCTACATACTCGTACATGCATTTAAAAAAAAAATCATTGCATATTTAATTTTTAATATAAGTAACGTATAAAACGTGTAGAGGATCCTTCTAATTTTTAATTATAATAAATACTCGTATAACATTATTCTGGAACAAAATTATTTTCTATTGATTTATATGAAATCATTCTTAACCTTCCAGCGGGCGCGCTGTCGCGAAATTTACAACAAATGCACCTTATTGCTTCCCCTACTTTTACCACATAGTCGCAAGCATCAAGCTCCGAGCTATTCAAGGATCAGTGTATCTATAAACTATAGACGTACCGAGTTTGCTTAAAAGTTTTTGTTATTCATTAATGTAGAGCGTAAATTTTACGACACGCGCCATAAAGTTTAAGTATATTAGATAAACTACTTTTTTCTAACTTTTTCTCATTTATATCATTTCTTTTATAGCTAAATGTATTTTTCTGTTTTAGACGTGTTCCATTATGGCTCTTAGGCCGCGTACACAAAATAATAAATGTTTAAATTTTATTCAAATTTGTCGGTCCAGGAAAGGCTCCATAGCACTGAAGAATTTTCTTTAAAAAATTTTACATTGACCATGATGAAAGAGCATCTTATCTTCAGATCAAATGTCAAACATTTACCGCAAGTGCTTTTCTCAAAGTGAATTACGGTCGGGAAGTTGAACCGATAACGTGTGTCATGTGCAAAATATTTGGTTTGGAAATATTAAAAAATTTTGAGTGTTGATTCATTTTTTGTTTAAGAAAGTTTAATTTATTTTTGTAAAAGTACTGTCATTTATGCAATTCCTTACAGCAATTCCCTAACATTTATATAAAGAAAACACCATTTACATGGAGAAAACTTGACGACATAAAATTTACGGCAAGCGCCCGCTCGAAGGTTAGAGAATGGAACTCGGTGCATTATTAAATGGCAGAATTTTACGACTCGTTTCACAGTCTACGTGGATAGGAAAAAAATCCAGCTGAAAGATTATATTAGGATAAATGCTGTGAAAAAAATATATCTGTGTAGAATGTGTAACAGATTATGTATTATAGAAAAGCAAATAAAATATTATGAAAAAACTGAATATAAATGGTGAAGAAAATGACACATTCAGAGTATACTTAGTTTGGGAAGATAATGAAAGACTAACATTGATAGTGAATGCTGGGAAAAGACTGCAAAAGATAAATCTAAATGAAGAATAATAGTACATAAGGCATGCAAGAGCAGACAGGTATGTGAGAAAAGACCATCGGGAGATGGTGGCACTTCCACTGCCAGTGTCTGCCCCTGCTCTAGATGCCCCAGTGTGTGGGTCCAGGATCGGACTTTATAACCACATTAGGACCATCGTGCATGAAGGACATTCTTCCTCGGATACAACGGACAGCCAATGACATGATTAAGTATAATCAAAAGGTGTTTTGGGATAAAGTGTTAGTAGCTCTTTCAAAAATCAATAGAAAACATTTTGCAAATTTAAAAAATATGTATATATTAAAGAACTGGCCTCATTTTTATCTTGTTTGTAAGTGTAAGTGATACATAACCTGAAAACATTACAAAAGCACGCCACTACTATTGCAACTCTTATTGGAGGTGACTCCGATAATTCCGAACTACTTGTGTCCGAGAATATTAACATCTAATGGCCGACACAGATTCACAATATCACAAATGCTTGGGTGAACAACGAGTGATATTATGCAACCCGTGTGACACGAACGGAGTTACGTTTACAAATTAGTTAGAAGGCATGTTTTATTGTTAATGGTTACACTATCGAGAGATCGCGGTGGTCACACCTTTATCGCTGCGGGGCGGGCAGCATCCTGTCCCAGGAGGTGATGAGGCAATGGTGCCACTCGCTGCAACGCCCTCCCACAGATTCTGTTTTAGGCAGAACGCTTATCGGGAACACACCATTCTGAAAAGTATTTTAAAAATTCTAAACACTCTTTCTAAAGAAACACGTGACTATTTGTTAACTACACATTGCGCAGCTGGCATCATTTGAAATAAATAAAAAATAGTTTTGAACCGCATTTGGCTACATTTACAGCTCAGAGATAGTCCCAGTTCATTATAATATTACATACAATTTAGTAATATGAACTGTAAAAAGTTGTATAAGATACATTCAAATATGAGCTGCAAATGTAGTCTTGCGCATTTAAAAAAATATTTTTTTTACCTGCACTATAGCAGTTAAAAACGCAATCATTTTTTAAATATACAACAAAATTAATTAGAATTATAATTTTAGCGTCGATGATCAAATTATTAACAATTTTTCATAACAATACACTGATATCCCTTCTGTTACTATTTTGTTTTATGATTGTCAAGTTCTTAATCTGACAAAGAACAATTTAGAAAATAAAACTGAAAATTACGCAGTATTTCATTACATTTTAAGAAAAATTCTGTAATGGCAAAATCTGACAGCTGATGTTAAAAAAATGTTTTCTAGAACAGAAAAAAGGTTAAAAATTAGAAATTAGAAGAAACAGAGCTATAAAAAGAAAAACTAAATAAATTTCATCATGAGACAAAATCTCAATTTTATTTATTTTTTTACAGTCACTGCATATTATTAATTGCAACTGATGAAATGTGACTGTAAAATTTTATAATTTATATATCGTCGGTTCAAAGGTAAAACTCATTAAGTGACATTTGAATTATTTTTTTATTTTTTTGCAATTTCTGATCAGACTTGTGAATTCTACGTCAGAAAGTAATCACCAAGTGTTTTTATTAAAGAATAACTGTTAATCTTTAATAAATACACTTGGTGATTGTTTTCTGACGTAGAATTCACAAGTCTGATGCGGAAGTTGCAAAAAAATGAGAAAATTTTGAAATGTCACTTAATGAGTTTTACCTTTGAACCGACGATATTGTGTCTAATAATTTGATCGTCTTCTGTACATGGTCGCATTAATAAAAAAACAAAGAACATTTGTCGAGTAAAGAAAAAACACTTTTGTATATTTAAATATATTAAGTTTTAAAAAAATGTAATGTAATGTGCGGCTGGCTACATTTAAAGTAAAAATAATAAAAAATGAACTGTGGCTATTTACATTTACCGCTCAGACAGATAGTCCCAATTCATCAAATATTATGCACAATTTAGTAGTAATGAATTAAAGGAAAAAGGTTTATGTGATACATTCACTTCCGAGCTGCAAATGCAGCCTGCCGCAGTTCAAAATCAAAATTTGGACTGCAAATAAAGCCACGCAATAGGAGGGTTTAAACACCCTCGAAATAACTACAAATGTGCTTAATAAAAAAAATTACTTCGCTTATTGGACCAATGGTAAAAGTACCCGAGTGTAAATAAAATGTCAATACACTTAAAGTTAACTTTTCATGTATTTATTTTAAACTATGGTTGTAAAAGCTTCAAATTATATGCAATAAACTTTTTGAAATCTTTTACATAGTGAAAAAATTACAAATAAAATAAGAATTTAAAACAAAAATAACTATGACAATACAATGTCAGTAAAAAATTCGCATAATTATTTAATTTGAAATGCATAATTTACAAAATTTTAAAAACATTGTTGAAATCTAGGAAAAAACACTTAAATAAAGTATACTTTTAAAATAAAAACTTTTCAAACTTAGCATATATTGGAAAAAACGTCAATAGAACGTAAAAATATGCAAAAAAAAAAATATTAATTCGATTTAATGAAAAATGTTGGGATTAAAAAATATATTTTAGACAAAAAAATTATAATTAACAAGTTTTAGCAAAGGATTCACAAATGTGTAGAACACAATAATTCCTAGAAATTATTGCAGTTGTAAAATTTACTAAGTTTTTTTACAAAAAACATTTTATCGCAGCATAATAAATATAAATAAACTGGAAATGGGTTGAAATCCATTATTGCTAAAGTACTTACCCTCTGTGTTGCCATTGTGAAGTTATTATATAGGTAGTTGTTTCATTACTTCTATATTTGTACATTTTTGTTATTATTATTTTTTTATACATTTAATTTATATATTTATACATAGAAATTAAATCACTTTCAGAATAAACAATATATTTTTTTACATAATTTATTAAATTACAAATCGCATTTTTAAAGTAATCTAAAATAATCGCCAACGCAATCATTATTCAGATCGTGTCCGGGATAAAACCCACGACTCGTTAATTAGGAGCCGAGCGTTTTGTGCCTAGACCACGACCCGGAACCGCAAGGGCGTACCCCTTTAAAGGTGTAATCTTCTCGGAATACTCACGTTAGTTTTGTGCCACAGGGCTTCCACGGTTCCGATGAACCGGTCGAGTTCGGCACTACTACCAAACAATAACCCCATTTCGGTACCTTCGCGGACTTCGCAGAATATAAACTCCTGAAACCATATAATTACAACTTTAAATACGAAAAATATAATAGTCCACTGTTTGGGCCGAAATTATAAAGTCATGTTACATAAACTAAATGTTATAAAGCATTTCAGTGCTCTCACTTAATACAAAAAATTAAGTACTTTTTAAATCAATGCTTCACCACAGGTGCACAATGTTCTTTGCAATTTTAGTACATTTACTCAAAAACATATAGCCAATGAAAAATTCTTAAGAAATTGTGTTATGAAGGGTCAAGAGAATAATCTGTTATCTTGTAAATGTATGTTAACATTACAACATCTACATGTTTATTAAGTGAATGGTTTTGTTTATAAATAAAACAATATACATTTTAAGACATCGATGGATATGTGTGTTCATTTATAAATTGAGTAAGTACCCAATAGCTAAAAAAAAACAAATTAGCATATAATTTACCAGGATACACCAATTGTCATCATTGTCCGGAATCTTAAAAGCAGTCAGGTCCTTGATGAGAGCACAGGATAGTATTTCCACATAGTTTTGAACAAGTGGTTGATCTGAAGATTCAAATTAATTACATTAAACACAAAAAAAAATTAAATGATTTGTTAAAATAAAAAAACAAAAATTTGGTCATACCGTTTGGATTGACATCACTGTCTGGCTGCTGTTCGTTGGTCAGAGTGATGTCACTGTCGGTGAGGGACTTGGGCGGCTGCAGTTCCTCTCTCAGAGTGATTATGTGCTCCGAGGTGGCCAAGAGAGTGCAGCACGATGGCAGAGAGTTTTTGATCTTATCAATTTTGGGTCCTTCAAGAGCCTAGGAAAAAACATACAAAAATTTTATATTTCGGCTTAGTCGGATTATAATTTTACAACTATTTCGCAAGTGAAACTATATAGGATTCTTTCTTTCATAAACTACAAACTAAATCTCTATCTCATTTTCTTCAACTTCAATTAGATCAAACCAACTATCTCGCGAACTATTTCTTTTGGGTGGACGTTGGCCTACGGGCGTATAAGATTCTGTGAGTGTCCAAACAATTAACATGGTTTCACCAGAATCGTCTCCTTGTTCTACTCCATCTCACAATGTCCTCAGTATTGAAGATTTTCTTTATTTCAGTATTTCTCACTCTGTCTATGAAAGTTTTTCCTGGAGTGGCGTGAAGAATCTCTTTCATCGAAGAGGTTATGAGAAGATTTTTAATTGTAGTTGTATCTGCTTTTGTCTCCACACCGTAGGTTTGTCTCCACACCGTAGGTTTGTCTCCACACCGTAGGTTTTCACAAGCATTTCTCTCTTAAATTTAATTCCCATCCATCCAGGGTCGATCCTCGTTGTAAGCAGATTCCATACTCTTCGATCCTGGCTCTACTCCTGACACAAGTCGCCGGAGTTAAGTTCCTGACCGCTGGTCCACCATGATCCCAGCCTCTTGATGCGGTTAGGTTACTGAATGCTTTATTAACAACACGCTCGCAATTTTGACACCTCTTCAGTGTCTCTTCAACATATATTTATTGACATGCTCATTTCTATTATTATCTAGTTTCATCTACTACATATTTTATTTTATTTTATTTCTTCTACAAATTATTTTTATAACTAGCTTTGTGTAATGCAAATTTAATTTAATTACTACTCACTTGTGCAGCATGCATAAGGAGGGCTTGCAGCCATTGAGAAGCCGTATCATCATCAGGTGCTGCCATTTGCAGGGTAGACCCGTTACCGGCATTCAGAGCGATCTCGAAACAGTGCGGTCTTCCTTGAAGATCCATGCACCTAATGAGAAAACAATCAAAAGTGTCATAAAATAAATTTTAGAAACATCAGTTTTAAAAACATTGACAGATTTTTCTATTATGAAATTGGTTGTACTAATTTTAAAAAATGCTTGGCATAAATGCTTGGCTGAAAAGTCTATGTATGTAAAGAGAGATAGAGAAGAAATTAAAAAATAATAAATCAACAGCCACTCCACAGATAATTTGTTTAAAAAAACTATTTTTTAAAAGACATTTGACATGGATAAATAAACTTTTTTTGCTCTAGTAAAATGACAGTCATAGCAGAACACGGTGCAATAACTAGTTAGTTTAACGAAATTCACAAATGATGAAAAAGTATGTTATATATACCTTCGTACGCCTAATACACCCTCAAGTCGTATGGAATGTGGAAGACTATACTCAAACATCGGTTCAGATGGAGGAGAACTTGAACCGTATGAAAGGGTTCCTGACCTAAAAGGGAAATATCAAAATTACAAGTTACACAAAAATGACGAATAACAATATGTATTTAAAAATACGATATAAGATGGTGTCATGCCAAATTTGAAGACAGCATTACAAAAAATGTCAAGTTGAGTTTGAAATGATTCTTTAGAATTTTTTCAAGCAATGCTTTGTAATTCTGTCCTAAAACAACCTGACAAAATTAAATATTTTAGTAATGTAAAAATAAAAAATTACTTCAACAAGAAGAAACTTGGGCGCCAATACTTCTGCTTCTCCGTTTTGTACATGAGGAAACCGTCAAGGGGTGGAAAGGGACTCGGTGGACGGCCGCGGTTGCAGGAACCAGGAGAGCTGCTGGCGACCATGCCGTAGTAAACACACTCTTCGTACTGAAATTAATCCATCATTCCTACATTTATTCTTTGTTTCCGATTCTGACTATTCAAACAAAACCATAAATTTCAAATTGAATTCAAGAGGTCATAAAAAATGCAAAACACTAATTAATAATTATGATTAGTCCATTAACCCCTAAAGTGCAGCGTGCTACATTTGCAGTCCAAAAAAAAATTTGGTTTCAATCTGCAACAAACTATATTTACAGCTCATATTTTAATGTATATTATAAAACTTTTACTTTAGTTTCTTACTACTAAATTTTATGTAATATTATGATGAACTAGTACTATCTATCTGAGCTGCAAATGTAGTCAGCCGCACAATGCGGGTTAATTTTGAACACAATTTATTTATTGGTCAATTGTTCAATTACCCTAAATAAATTACATTTAATAATTCAATGAACAATTATTACCTTCTGCACGGAAGTTGTATTGAGCAACATACGCTTCAAAGACTCCCTTTTTTTCCAAATAATGGACGGGATGCTTCCCAAAATTATTGTGGATCCATAGACGACTCGGCTATTGCGTGAACTCCATTCTAGAGAAGACACCAGACGGTGGCAAAGGTAGCGGTCGCCTGTGATGAGTATGCATCGGCTCTCGCCAGCTTTGTCAAAAATCTTCACATACTGACTATCGGGGCCAATCTATAAGCATTCACAATAAATTTGAATCAATGTCACCATATAGATATAAATTCTTCAGAATAACATGTTATTGAAATTTATTTACCACAATTACATCTAGCTGATCGTGTGTTAAAAAACACAACAAATTATAAGATGTTTTGCCTTGTTCCACATCAGCAACATAAAGAGCTTTGTCGGTGATGAACACCAACAGTGGAGACCATTTTCCATTTTCCAACGAGTAAACTGACCGAACTTTGAGCATCTAAAATTTAAAATAAGATAATTAAACTATTGAATACAAAAAAATATATATTTATTGATTATATGGATAATATATAAACTTACACGATGCAATATTTCAGATGAATCTGCGAATAATTCAAGTTTTAGTTTCTCACAGCATTCGATTGCCACATTCTCTTCGAAACTGTCAAAGTACGAAGGTTCATCGGCTGTCATCATCTTAACGGAAACTCTCTTATTTTCCATGACTTCTTTGTTTATCATTGTGTCAATATATTTGGCCGAGAGCTTGTATGTTGGTGAAACTTTTTCATTGGAGGGATAACAGATGCTAGGAAACTTCGTGGATTCTTCTTTGAGCTTCTTTTGAAAGAAAACATTCTTTTGCAACTTTGATTCAAACGCCTTTTTCTGTCCAACATTTTTCAAAAAGCGATTCATTAGAGACGTCTTGCGATTGTTCAAAACCCTCGTTTGGAAATCATTTGTTTCCCCTATTTCGAGTGTCTCATCAAAATCTATGCATTCATTTAAGGTATCGGGAACACTGTTGGAATCCAACGTGGAGTCTTGATCCTTCAGATTGGAGTCCAAAAGATTCTTTGATGACTTTTCATAACGCATGATATTTTTTTGCTTCAAAGGAGAAGACAAATGTTTTGACACTCCATTTTTGGAATTTTCAGTTTGATCCATGATGAATTTGGCCATTTTCGATTTAGCTTTGTCCGTGGTATCGGGTATAGTATCACTTTCAGATAAAATGTCCGGGGCTTGGGTAATATCATTTTCAATATCTTTGGCTACTGAAGACTCGAGACTAGAGACAACTGCATTAACAGTATGCTCTTTGTTCAAAACACTATCTTGTTTATCTTTGATTACATTATTTTGAGATGTCGGAACGATGCTATCATTGATTGGGGTGAAAGTATCTTTTGAGGTATCAAAGGTCGTCTTGAAAGTGTCATACTCGTAACAATACGACACTCCTTTGTGCTCATAGACAGTGCTTTCACAATTGACAATATATTTATTACGGACACCCCCGTTCATACCAAAAGCATCAGGATTCAACGAGATATTTTGTGATTTCCAATCCATAAATGTCTTACTGTTGTTAGCTTTCATGTCCAGAGTCAAACTATGTTTTGATATGTCATTACTCACTTTGGAAACATTTGTTTCAGTTTTTGGAGAATTATTCTGAACCAGGTTTTCTTGAGTATTCTCTCCCCGCCTCCTGAGCTGATCATCAGCTTTGTGAGTATAGTTTCTGGTATAGCTATCTGGTTTTGCTCTAGTGTCATTTGGGTTATAATTACCCCCAAAACCGGCATCAAAACTCTTTGAAAGAAAAGATGAACTGGACTTGGCTAGATTTTCTGTTGGCAAAACCTCCAAAACACTTTGACAGTCTTCAGAACCTTCTGGAACACCTCTTTCCGCAATGGTCAGTCCAAAGTTTATATTTTTGTAAATATTTTTTAGAGAACCAAAAAGATTCTTAGAGTCTAATAATTTCCTCATGCTTCTTTTGGTTTCTGACCTGATAGTTTTAGAGTCATGTTCCTCAATAATATCAGTACGAATGTACCGCTTCTTTTTTAAAGATGATTTTTTTAGGCAACTGGCCCGCGGTAATATTTCAGTCATCTGTAGCTGCGTGTCATCATTATTGAGTTCTGCATGGTTGTTAATATCCGCATCCGAAAAGTACATTGTCCTCATCATGGGCCTTGCTACATTATTCTCTATACAATCGCAGGAATAGGATTTCTGCGCACTGTCACATTTCTTTGTTGCACCGTTGGAATATTTCACATGGGAATCTGAGTTGAAAGACAATGTTTGGCTGGAAGAAGTTTCAGACTCGGAACTCAGGTTGGAGTCCGAACTGTTGCAGCTGCAGATGTACAGCTGTCGGCGCTCAACGGGAGAATCAATGGGATTCTCTTCCTTTGGACATTTACACGCATTCACCTTATTAATGCAGTGTTCCGAGTCACAAGCTTTGACCGGATTCTTGACCAAGTAATTGTCATCCTGGTATTCGTATATACCGCTCTTATCGGGATACCCACTCACATCCGTCCTGCCATAGGTGAGCACGTCAGACTTGGTGTTGCGGGCCAGAGGTTGCTGAGAATCATAATATTTGGTGTCTCCCACTGTGCACCACGAGTATCTGTTGTTCATGTTACTCAACTTCCTCATATTGCTTCCAGAGAAGTAACTCATCGACGCTTCAGGTCTGTACATTACAAAACCGTGCTCTATGTGAATATTGTCTGTTTTCGTATTATTTAGAATGTCTTCGTGAAAAGACACTCTCTTTTTTGGTTGTGATGAATTCGAAGACTTTTTATTACATTTCCTCCTGTACACTATGTCATCGGAAGCAGATTTCATAGTTTCCATGATGCTTTTTGGTTTGGCTCCGGTCGAGGAAGGATCAGCGGAGCACAAGTCGAAGGAGCTGGTCTTTTGCAAAGCAGAGGGTTTAGAAATGGTTTTAGTTTCTCGCGATGAAGTTTTAACAACATCTGGTAAGGAATCCAATAGAACTTCACACGGTTTATGAGTGTTTGTTTTCTTTGAGAGGGATTTTACTGCAGCAATGTCAAACTCGTGCGATGGGGGTGTGATGTTTTGGTTTTCAATATCACTCTGTGTCATGACATCATCTAGATCAACGGATTTGTTCCTAAAGAGAGCAGCTTTAGTTTTAATAGCTGATTCCATGGTCTTACTCTCTCCATCGGAAGCGGCATTGTCGGAAACCAGTTCCTCGGCACCCACCAGGCTGAGGGACATGCCGGGCGGATACTCACCGGTGAGCTCAGAGGTATCACTGTCCAGGCACAGCACCCCCGAATCCCCCGGCGTTTCGGCCAGGGAGCTACAGATGCTGGATATCATGGCGCTGGAGGATTGTAAGGGAAGATCAAATGACAAATTTTTGTTACTGGCATTCTTGTGTTTAGCGTCTGCATTGGATTGGCTGCTTAGTTCTGTCACTTCGGCTTTCGCCTGAAACTCGAGTGTTAGAGGATCATCCTTATATTCCGAATGTTTGAATGCGGATAATTTAGCTTCTGGAGAATCTTTTTCTTCGTACATATTGGATGTTTGGTGTGAGCCTTTGACATTGGAGCAGTTGACGTGTGTTGGGTTAATATCAGTTGGATTTGAATATTTTTTCATAATATCACCCATCTGCAGTGATGATCTGTCCATATTACTTACTCTGTAAATAAAAACATTACATTCAATTACTCGACGAGGTGCATCGCTATCGCAAATATTCGCCATAAGGAACAAATACAATGAATTACTACCCTCCGAACGAGTGCATAAATATTGATTGGTGACTCATTACACGAAAATATTTGCAAGAAAGGGTGAAAAGAATGAATGTGACTTATAAAACATTAATCAAAAGCATAGCATAAACCCGTTTCCAATTAGAATATTGCAATTTCGATAAAATAATGTGTGAAACGAAATTTGCGCAAAGTGGAGATAGCTTACCTACATCGAGACCTTCAAACATAAAACACCAATAATACTAGAATCGGCGCCCGGCCTATGTTTTACGGCACCATTTCTCAACAAACAGACTTAATTATTTAAATCCACACAGAAAATACAACAAACAGAACGGCGCAATACTGGGACGGCACGGCGGCGAATAATGGCAATATCCATATCCATAATGGCAGGTCGCACCGGCGCAGACCGTCACTGTCCCATCGATTAGGAGATGACGGGGTTGCCAGGCGCGGGTCATTAAAAAAATATATTTAATTAATTTCAAAATAATATTATTCACTTGGACATAATACAAATGTTCAAATAAATTTGTCGTCTTCAAAAATAATAAAATTATTTCTTTTCACTTGAAAAATTGCTCAAATTATTGTCATAAAGTTGCGCTTGTGTAATTGTGTTTTCATCTATAAAAAATCATTTTTTTAATTTAATTTCTTCTTCTTCTTCTTCGTCAGCCTTTATCGGTCCACTGCTGGGCATAGGCTTCTTCCCTTCCCTTCCACTCGTCTCTATCTCCTGCTAGCCGTAGCCACATTTTCCCCCCCACGGCAGCAATGTCGTCGGCCCACCTTTTTTGCGGCCTGCCGACGTTTCTCCTATTCTCCCATGGTCTCCACCTTATTATTCAATTTATTAAGTTGTAAAAAAATAATTATTGCAACTAGTATGTAACATTTTAATACAAGACACATGATACAATAGTTAAATGCATAATAAAAATAAAATAAAATGTACGAAAAGGCATAAAACAAACATGGAAAAAAAATTACCAAAAAAACCTTCAAAATGTGACCGGACGTACATTATACATTTGTTGCGAGATTCGGAACATTTTCAGAGTCCTTTATGTCTTGCGGCAAACTATTAAATACTTTCAAACCCTTGTAAAAAAAATCTATTTTCGGAACTCCTAGATTAATTTTTCTATTAATTCTAAAACTTGCATTGTTTGTTGTTGGGTACCCATGTACTTCATAATTGTAAGCAACCTTGCGTAAACGTCGGATACGGATTTATTATGAAATGCACTATATCCAATAAACGTTTTTGATTTTAACTTTTATTTTAATTAATTTCCTAACTCTTAAATAAATGATCCTTAGAATACCTTTCAATGGTACGGTACTGACGCTGAGTACCTAATTTTTCCGTTTTCTCAGTCAAACCGTTTTGAACTTAACACCACACTTCACTCCTATGTGAGTTTTATCCTCCTATGTGATCTACTCCAGCTACCGTGGGGACCTGCGGCCTCGTGAAAAAATATACACAGTTCGCTCTGTCCGCAATAGTACGTCCTTTATATATGTTCTTAGGTTCTAGATATAATATCCACTGTACCTTATGAATAACGTGACCCATGGGAATACTTCCAATAACAAATATCAGCCCTCTCTCCAGATGTCAGCTAAAAACCTTGATAATCAAAATCCTTCTTTAAAATCATAGTCCTCAATTGTGGGTGGAAATAAAATCTACTTTGTTTAGATATTTTATGTTAGAGAATTTTTGGATACCGCGCAATTCTTAAAATTTTAATGTTAGACTATAACATTTGAAATATTATTTCGTTTTATTTTCAAAAGTAGTTCTCTTCGAAAAATAGATATCCTTATATTATTCAAGCTACAGCTACAGCTCCACTACACTATACAGCTACAGCTACTTCAAGCTATAGCTACACTATTAATCGATTAAAATTTGAAAGAATGGATACTTTTACTCCTTAGTACATGGCCCAAATAAATCACATTTCTGACATTTTAATACCATTTATAGAACTTCAGAATACCCAACCAAGTCATAATTCTACCTTTACTAAATATTTGTAATTGGTTTGATTCAATTGTTTAATTTTTCTAAAATCGTGGTAGGAATTTTCATAAAAACGAATCAAACATTATCATCATCATCATCATCAGCCCATATCCGACCACTCCTGGACGTAGGCCTTCTCCATCTGCTTCCATGTCTGTCGAACCTGGGCAACACGCATCCGAGTCGTACCAGCGGTTTTTTTAGTGTCGTCCCTCCATCGAGTTTACTTCATACGTGATATTATTTTGTGTTCGTATAATAATCATAGAAATTATTATTAATATTAGGTCCTTACATATGAAATTGGCGTTTTGCCGTACTGGCAACTTTGATCTCAAATATCTTCTCTTTGGTTAGGAATTCCAAATTCAAATTTATACAGCTATTTACTCAAGTATTTGTGTTTCAAAAATTATAATTCATTTGTTTTTTCCTCAATTGTTTTTTTTCTTTGCGTCACTCAGTTTACAAAATGGAAAACTTGAAATATCGCGTTATTTACGAGTACGAGTTCCACCGTGGCACCAGTGCTGCAGAAACGGCTCGAAGGATTAATGATGTGTATGGCGACGGTGCCGCAAAAGAAAACACAGTGCGTTTTTGGTTCCAACGTTTTCGTTCTGGAAATTTCGACCTGCAGAACGAGCCCCGTGGACGGCCGGAGACCAAAGTTGATAATGAAGAATTGAAGGCTATTGTGGAAGCGGATCCATCGCAAACCACGTCCAAGTTAGCTGCAGGCTGCGGTGTTAGTGGTAAAACTGTTTTAATCCACTTGAAGCAAATTGGGAAGGTGAAAAAGCTTGAAAGGTGGGTACCTCACGAATTGAGTGAAGCAAATCAACAAACGCGCGTTGACTGCTGCGTTGCATTACTCAACCGGCACAATAATGAAGGGATTTTGAATCGAATCATTACCTGTGATGAAAAGTGGATCCTGTATGATAATCGGAAGCGCTCATCGCAATGGCTGAACCCTGCCGAACCAGCCAAACCATGCCCCAAGCGAAAATTGACTCCAAAAAAGTTACTTGTGAGCGTTTGGTGGACTAGTGCTGGTGTCGTTCACTACAGCTTTCTTAAATCTGGCCAG
The DNA here is from genome assembly GCA_022606425.2 of Lepidostoma basale. Lineage (NCBI taxonomy): Eukaryota > Metazoa > Arthropoda > Insecta > Trichoptera > Lepidostomatidae > Lepidostoma > Lepidostoma basale. The sequence goes on along the minus strand of JAHDVF020000260.1, from coordinate 124,656 downwards.
ACGATTACGGCAGATGTCTATTGTCAGCAACTGCAAACCATGATGGAAAAGCTAGCTGCTAAACAACCGAGGCTGGTTAATCGCTCTAGGCCACTGCTGCTTCATGATAACGCTAGACCACACACTGCACAACAGACGGCTACCAAATTAGAAGAGCTTCAATTGGAATGTTTAAGACATCCACCGTACTCTCCGGACCTTGCCCCAACAGATTACTATTTTTTTCGAAATTTGGATAACTTCTTGCAAGGGAAAAAATTCAACTCCGATGGGGCAGTCCAAACCGACTTCAAAGATTTTATTGATTCCCGTCCGAATGGTTTTTTTAGTAAAGGGATCGATGAACTACCTATGAGATGGCAAAAGTGCATAGATAGCAATAGATAGCATAGATAGCATAGATAGCAACTTTGATTAAATACATATATTATATTTAAAAAAAATCAACTTTATGTTCCTCCCATACAAAACGCCAATTTCATATGTAAGGACCTAATAAATAAACTAATCTTTTTAACAAACGAGGTACCAACTCAGTACAGTAATGGCGGACTCTTAATATTGCAATCCTCATTAATTTTACGTTCGTTGGTCTGGTCCGAAATTCCGATATCCGAGGCGAGCTTGTTCTGTCTTCTGTCATTTTGGAATTCGTTAATAATAATTTCATTGTGCGTTTATTATTTGTTATTGATTAATATTATGTATGCATTCGCTGCGTAGACCAGCACGTCCGGCATTCGTGTTCATTCAAAATGCGTTTGTCGCTTGTTTTCTGTCTTGTACTTCATTATTATACTCCTTCAATTGACAGCAGCGATCCTTGTCACGCTCTAGGCGATCAGAATTGCAACAGTAACGTTACCCCGGTGTTAAACTTTCAGTTCAAGTCTAATATTGTGAGAAATGAATACATTGTTACGTTCAACGGTTACTACAGGCTGCAGTCCAGGGCTGTTTTCATCAGAGCGGCTCTTAACCATTCGGGGGTGAGATCATATTTAATTATTCCTTTTTATACTATCCATTAATTTATCTTTTCACCTTTATCAATCAAACATTAACCCATAATTAACCCTTAACAAATTGCATTCTATGTTTTATTTCGAGAAAATAATTTAAGTAAATCATTCATTCAGTTTCTCTTTCTTACAGTTTTTTTAATAATATTGAAAACTTTTGTGATGCAATCGAAGTGAAATTTAAGTTCAAGCAGATATTCCAAATATATGTATTTAATGTATATATTGCAGCAAAACATTGGTAATGATTACATAGAATAAAGATAAAATGTATTAATTTTGTAATAAAGATGAATTTTACATAAATATTTAAATTGAAATGAATGTAGACTTTTTCACATTAAATTATTTCTGTTTCTTGATTGATTTGAATAAATATTATTGACAGGAAGATGGCATTAATTTAAATTGAATTAGATTTGTTGAAAATTACCAGCATGTATTTAAAATAATTGTACAAAGCCTTTTTAATATTGAATTCCAGGTTACAAATTGGAAAATTGTCAATCGACAAAATCCAGCCCAGGACTTTCCGAGTGATTTTGATTTAGTTTCTATTGACGAGACAGATAAGAAGCTCGGCTTGTTAGCGCTTGAGGATCACCCGGCTATCAAGCGAATAACGGCCCAACAAATGGTCCACAGGACCATAAAGTATGTGAATCCTGATGAATATGAAGACGCTGTCACATACAATGCAACCATCAAACATAAGAGAAGAAAACGAGATGCTGAAGGGGGATGGAAGGGTCGTTTCATCCGATCAGAAACCCAGACTAATAACTTCGAAACCTATGTGAGACATTTTACTTATTTTATGTTAAATTGGTCAACACAATTGCGAATTGTACATAAAAGAGAGAATTACGATTAAGATGATCTAATGATTTTACTGAAATCTCTTGATGGAAGTTCATTTTAAATAATAATTAAATATAATTATTTGGCGATGAGGTCTGCAACCCATCACACCGCATCTCCCGCATGGGCGAACAGAGAAGTATAGACTGCCGCATCGGTACATGAAATATAAGGGGAGGCATGGAAGGAAAGTTGAATGAGATGTATGCAGAAATGGATAAGAAATCGAAGCACGTGCATGACATGAATGTTGAGGAAGCGAGAGAAATATGTCAGGAAAGAAAAGGGGCACGTCCATTCTTTTTGCCTAGTGTTTCAAACAACCCTTGTTTCAAATGTATACTTTTAAATCTCGATTTAAAATCTATGATAAAATGACCGTTCACAATGGAGTTCTAGTTTTTAGAAGTGAATCATGGAACAAGCAAAATATTGAAAGCAGAATAAATAAATGCTGTAGAGATCCTTAGTTGGATGTACTATAAAATGATGTATGACAGAATTTTAATTTTTGATAACAGGAAGGAATGTGGGAGGAAAGAAAATATGTTTGTACATATGGAACATATACGTGAAGTGAGAATAATTTAGAGAGTTTACGTTAATAATGTGAATGGTGATCAAAATGATTAAATTTTAAATGTCGACCATGTTAAATGTATGTGGCCGTCTATTCTCTCTGCTCACTCCTCTGAAAAAAATGACATGATGGTTTTGTTAGTAATTGTTTTTATTATTATTACATGTTTAAGTAATATCTCTTATGTAAAGCATTGTTTTTTTTTAAACATTAATAGTGTTAAGTTAATGGATTTTTTAATTACTGTACCAGTTAACAAATGTATTAAAAGGTGTATCGAATATTGTTTTACTGTAAATTTGTAATGTATACATACAGATTAGTAATAATTTTTGCTAACTGGTTTCAGTTTTCTCTCCATATATTATAAAATAATTAATAGCCTATTTACAACATCTTCTTCTTCTTCTTCTTTTTGTCCTGTCTCACCTCTGTGGTGCATAGGGTCTCAAGGAACCTTCTCCACCCGACTCTATCGCATGCCTGATGCTTAACATCATCCCAAGTGAGGCCTGCTGCCTTAACCTCGTCCTGCAGGGCTCTTCTCCAGGTGGCGCTAAGTCTGCCTCGCTTCCTCTTTCCCCCCATAGGGGACCATTCTAGTGCGCCCTGAGCGATGCAGGCTGGGTTCTGTCTTTACAACATACCATATATATTTTTTAAATAAAAAAAACAATTATTCTTTGATCTTAAATCATAATTTTTCAAATATGATAAATATTAGTAACCCTTATCGGACGCTAGCTTTTGTATCTTTTGTAAATGTTATTCTATCAATATTTAATTTAAAAAATGTGCTGTGTATGTTAATCGCTCCATTGGTAATATTCAACTGAAGAAGTAATTACGGGCAGATTCTGCAGGCAACATAAACACCTCGCATGTGCCATACACTGACAAAGTTCTGTTGTCACGTCAGAGGTGACTTACATTCGTTAAGGGTTAAAACTTTCAAAGGCACATTAATATATTAGATTACCAAATTAGTAATAATGATCTGTTCAATTATTATGCATACTGTCATGTTTCTGATCATTTCTTAGACATCTAGTATAAATAGTATAATATTACTCATACATTCTAAGCGAGTTGTAATTTCCATCGATAAGATACACAGTACTATCAAAGATAAGAAACCCTTAGCAATGCAGTTAATGGCTGTTTTACCTGTTTAAAAATCAGTTATGATACATTTTATTGCATTCATCTTTATTATGTGTTTATTTAGTTTTATATTAATGGAGTTAATAATTAAAAGAGATAAGAACAGTAAAAGCTATGCTAACTTTCAAAGACGAACAGATAATTTGAAATTTTATCTTTTGACTTCAATTATTGTGAATTGAACCAATAAACAGTGAATTTTACGTTTTGATGTGTGCAATGATAACATAACCCACATAACATAACCCACAGACTTTTTTTGGTACAGTACGGAAATGGTTAATATGTTGAGTGCTGATGACGCATATATGATGCAATCAAAGCATAGTTTGAGGACGCATGTTTGCATCATGCTCCTATTATTATAATTATTTTGCTGAATCGCTCTTTACATCATTACAGCGTGAACCAAATCCGTGCTAATATTTCGCCATTTTATTGTCACGTGAATTCTACACCAGATCAAATACAGTGTGACAATCACACTACTATCAGTGTGGCAGTCAAAGCACTTACCACTCGGCCACGAAAGTTGCCGATGTGTATAACATGTGTATCAATAGATTTTTGTGTGATGTCGGCCAATAGCTGCATAGTGCACTGTAAGGAGTTTAGCTGGAAGCGGAATTCCTGTTGCGTAGCATTCAGCACGCTTGTAACTATTAGGTATATTCACCAGCGAACGTGTTAATCGGTGTTTTTCTGCCTCATAGTCAAACCTTTTCTAACTATCACGCCCTCTCTGAAGGGGTAGACAGAAAGAATGGACTGCCAAACTGTTCTTTCCTTACATACGAGTATATCTCTCGGTTGCTCAACATTCATACATCGTTTAATGCATGCAAGTCGATTTCTCTAACTTTTCACTTGGCTTACATTCAATATATAATTTATTGGTCGTGCCACGTTTTCCTCGGCCTTCCTCTATTTCCAGTTCCGTTTATATCGTTAAGATATACAAGAACACCATTGTGCACTGCCATTTTACCTTTTCTGCCTTTGATAATGAAACGTTATGATAAGTCTTTTGAGAAAATTAAAAGTAATTTGATTTGAAACATCTCATGTCTCAGATGTTTGAAATTATTTGATGTGAGTGTTGGCATGTAACATAATTAATTATTGCAATATTTTTCAGCACAACTACTCCTTCCGGAAGTTGTTCAAAGCTGTACCACGACAAATAACAGCCGTGCTGCAGGCAGACATCTTGTGGGGCATGGGTATTACAGGTCAGATATTATACATTACATTACTACTGTGGATTGTCGAACAGATGCGACGTTGAAAAAAGGGTTGACGCGGGTAATGAAGTGAATGGAGCTTTAAAAGTAGTTATGGGAAACAACAATTTACCAATAAAATCAAAATTTCAATTCAATGGACTTCTAGTTTTGAACCTTATATGGGTTTTTTTTTATTAAGAGCGCTCGAACTTTGAAATGAAATAAAACAACTTGTCCTAAGTGATATTGCTACAATTATTTTTTAAATTTTCAAGTTTTTTGCACTTTTTAATTGAAAAAAAAATAGTGTTTTTAAAATGTATTATGTTTTTGGTGATTGTCTCTATTCTGGTTTATGATATGTACATATTGTTAATACACTTCTTATAACCCTTCCATTTCTCATTATTTTATGTGGGCTATATTATTATATTTTCAAATACTAACTAACTAATCATTAGGCCATCTCCCCGAAAGGGTGGCAGAAAGAATGGACTGCCACACTTTTCATTCCTGACATATTTATCTCGCTTCCTCAACATTCATACATCTTGTCGATTTCTCTGACTCTTCACGTGGCCCATATTAAATATTTGATTTATTTGATCATGGAACATTTTCCTCGGTTACAGTTTTCTAGTTACATTTACATCGTTAACATATACATTTATGCCTTTCTTTTTTCATTCATTCTTTCCATGGGTCCAAACTATCTTAAAGATACTTTCATTATTTTGTTCATAACACTATAATTTGCACCTCATTCACTTATTATATTTTCATTCGATACTCTATCATACACAGGTTTTTCACACATTTGTCTAAGAGATTTGATATCAATAAAGGTGCATTGCATACCTCATGACTTGTAGTTCATGCTTGTTGTCATCCGCATACAATAGACAGCTTACTGACACTCCGCTCATTTTGGCACCCACATCCAACCCTTTCATCTCTTACCTATTTCAGATAGTAATTTAACAATATTTTAATTGCAGGTAATGGGGTACGAGTTGCAGTGTTTGACACCGGCTTGGCTAAGACACACCCCCATTTTAAGAAGATAAAAGAGAGAACCAACTGGACCAATGAGAAAACCCTGGACGATGGTTTGGGCCACGGAACGTTTGTTGCTGGCGTGATTGCCTCGAGCAAAGAGTGTTTGGGTTTCGCTCCCGATGCGGATTTACACATTTTTAGGGTATTCACCAATAATCAGGTAAATATGAATACTATGTGTTTAATTAAATTGAAAGTGATATTAAAAAAACAATCATTAAGGTGGTTTGGACACATGTAAAGAATGAATAAAGAAAGAATGGCAAAGAAAGTATATATAAACAATGTTAGGAACTAGAAATAGAACTAGGTAGACCAATGAAAACATGGTACAATAAAATGATTAAAATATTAAATTTCAGCCACATGAGTAGTCAAAGGAAAAGACGTGCGTGCTTGACGACTTGAATGTCGAGGAATCGAGAGAAGTATGTCAGGAAAGAGTAGTGTGGCGGTAAATTAATATAAAAATTGTAACTCTATTTTATTTACTATTTAATTATTAAATTTTATATTGCAGGTTTCATACACATCGTGGTTTTTAGACGCATTTAACTATGCCATTCTCAAGAAGATTAATGTTTTAAATTTAAGCATCGGTGGACCAGATTTTATGGATCAACCTTTTGTTGACAAAGTTTGGGAACTAACTGCCAACAAGGTATTCATATCTATCTACAACTCTTATTTTGTTACAATATTTATTATTAGAATTAGAATTTTATTTGAATAAAATGTTGTGAATAATAAAGCTTATGTCAAAAGGTACTAATAAATTAGTGTTTTTATGCATATTTTATTTGTAGGTGATAATGGTGTCTGCGATAGGAAATGATGGACCCCTTTACGGGACTCTCAATAATCCCGCAGACCAAATGGATGTGATTGGTGTCGGAGGGATCAATTTCGATGATCAAATTGCCAAATTTTCTTCTCGAGGGATGACAACTTGGGAGTTGCCTCAGGTAGACGAAAAAATTCTGTAATATAGTGATACTCCAATATTTTTAAAGGATGCTTCACATCTACCTCCAACTTTGTGTCCTTTGTTATAGACCTATGTTGTCTGTTCTCCAGAGTGTTGCTCCTCCAGTGAGGTAGATTCCCAGCTGTCCTTCCATCTTTTAGGAGGTCTTTCACGAGGACGGGTCCCATGAGGCTGATTATGCAATGCAATATAGGGGAGTCTGGTGGTGTCCATTCTTTGAACATGACCGTACCAGTCACTTTTTCACTGTCTGCTCCATCTTATAATATCCTCAACCTCACATATCTCTCTTATTCTGCTTCTCTTCACGCGATCTCTCAGTGTCTTGCCTGCTATCGTCCTCAGTGTCTTCATTCTGTATTTGCGGCAGCTTGGTTGCATCCTTCCCAACTTCGTCCTCCCATTGTAGTCTCGACCTGCCTACCTTCTTGCCCTTCTTTATTATTAGAAGTGAAATCTTGTCTGATTGAAATAAATAGGTTTATTTAACCTATCCGTGCCTACCAACCCAACCGTGAGACCCTGAAATACTGAGTTAGATAGCATATGGCCCCGTGTTTGAGGCGTAGTGATTATTTCTCGAATAAATCCAGATTATTTCAGGATTTGAGCTGCTAATTTATTGGCTAGTTAGATATTTTAGCAATTGAAGAAATGGTGTTTCAAAATGTCATTAATATCTTACTACAAGATAGTCTATATAAAAACTAACCATCATGCATATAACATAGCTTCCTGTGTGTAAACTTTTTGACCTCCAACATGGCTGTGTTAAAAATAGATTGATCCGATAATGATAGGTCATTCCATTAGATTTCATGTTCCACTTGTGTCATTCAATAGTCTCTCTTTATTCATTTATTTAAAAAATATATTTTTCAGGGTTATGGTCGTGTCAAGCCTGACATTGTGACTTATGGTAGCAGCGTCAGGGGATCTAGTATGAAGGGAGGCTGTCGCTCTCTCTCAGGTAAGGTTTTATGAAAAATAAATAAAAATGACCTGATTTAAAATCGTTCTGATTCTTTTGTTACTATTTTTATAGGTTTTTCCAAAATATGATTTAATTTTATCCGTATAGTAATTTATTATTTAAATTTATTCATAGTCTTTGTGGATTTTGATAGAATTTACAAATTTTGTGCCAGGTACGAGTGTGGCCTCGCCCGTGGTGGCGGGAGCCGTGGCTCTGCTGGCCAGCGCGGTACTCGGCAGCGGCAGCGAGCTCTCTCCGGCTTCCATGAAGCAGGCCCTCATGGCATCCGCCAGGCGGCTGCCCAACATCAGCATGTTCGAGCAGGGTCACGGCAAATTGGATCTGCTGAAGGCTTACCAAGTATGTTATTTCTGAAACTTTGAAGCAGTATAATGAGTTATTATTTAAATTATTGATGTTGTTGATTGATTATTATTTGTTATACTGTTGTTCGTAGTCAAAATCCTTACATAATCTAAGAATATTATAATAATAATCAGTCAGCCCCAAACACGGGGCCATAATGATGATATGTATTTATAGATAGTTTTTTTTTTCACTTACTGTTTTAAACATACATATTGGATACTTACAATGGAAGGATAATCACATTATTGTGTATATTAAACTTCAAGCGAATTAAATATTTTTTGTGCAAGTATTTTTTTTTTACTGTAATGCGTAAAACGATTATAATATGTGAAAATTTAATGCTTTCTATTTATATTTTGCGTATGTACGAGTATATATATTTTGATTTATGTAATTGTTTATTGCTTGGGTAATGACGGAAAATGGGGATTTCCTAAAAGTTTTGTTAGATTTATTTAACAGCGATCAAGTACAGTAAAAATTGTGGAATGTCAGCATATGTACTAATTCTCATCACATTCGAAAATACCCAAATCCTGTGCGGGGTCTCCATTCCAGAACCCGTCTTCTCCATCGATTTTGTTTTCTCCTATAATAGCTATGTGATGCATTTTGTTTCCTCTAAATAAACTTTGAGTACTTGTTTCTTCTTCTGGTGCCGTTCCCCCCCAACATTGGCGTCACTGCAGCAAAAGCATCTTTGTCCTGCGCTACTTGGATCAGGTTCTCGACTCTTCTCATTCCTGTCCAATCCCTCATATTCCGCAGCCAGTACACCTGCCTTCGACCAATCTCTATTTTTTCCTCTAAGGTTCTATTCCACATGGTTTTAAGTCTACCATGCCTTCAATTACTACCCATAGAGGGATCCCATCAAGGACCTCACCATCACTTGAATATTACCCAGGTAACAACATAGCGAAAATGTCCTTAACCATTCTAACATCGGCTTGCATTTTGCGTTGCGTAATTTTTATGTATACAAATTATATTATTATTTTGTTGAATAGCTCTTTACATCATTACAGCGCGAGCCAAATCTATGCAAAGGGTATAGCTATTTATATTGATTCTCGTGACATTTCATGTGAATTCTACACCAGACTAAAGACAGTGTGACAATCACACTGTCATCGAACCTGTGACCTTCGGTGTGTCAGTCATGGCTGTTGCCACTCTGCCACGAAGGTCGTGTGTATTCAATTGTCACAAGCCTGTTTCTTTCCAGTTCCTCAAGGGATACGAGCCTCAGGGCACCCTCAGCCCGCCCTACATTGATTTGACGGAGTGCCAGTACATGTGGCCCTACTGCACGCAGCCCATCTACGTGGGAGGCATGCCCACCATCGTCAACGTCACCATCCTTAACGGCCTGGGCGTGGCTGGCAATGTCGTACGTAACATTTATTAACTAAAAAAAGAGTGACTATTATTAATTTGAATAAAAACATCTGTTTTCTAGAAGTTTTATTATTAAGGGTACAAATAAGTATAGTAAGAGTTTTACAGCGTTGTTCAAGAAACAATACATTCTTAAATAGTCCATTGTTTTGGCCAAAACACTATGATACTTTAACATTATTACTGTTAAAATTTAAAACACTGTTATACTATCACAATGGATAGAGGGTGGTGGCGTCCTTTGGGAGAGGCCTACGTTCAGCAGTGGATGACAGACGACTGATGATGATGATAATATAATAATTTCTTTTTATTCACTGAGACTGTTGCGACAGCTGTTTCGCCAACCGATGTTGGCATCATCAGGTGTTACAACAAACTCTTGTAACATCTGAAGAAATTGTGATATTATAACAGTGTTTTAAATTTTAACAGTAATAATAAATTCCTATTTTTGACCATACGTGGCAATACTAATAAAATTCTTTAAAATAATAAAAAGCATGCCATAAAATCAAAAATCAAACCAGTCGGGTGGTGGTCTAGGGGATAGAACGCTTGGCTCCTGATCCAGGGGACATGGGTTTGAGCCTGGACACGACCAGATTCCTTCTTCATAATAATGAGCTATTTTCTGCTCATATTGAAGATTGTAAAATAAATTCTAATATCATTGATGTAAATCCTTGATATTAGTCTTTTTTTTAAAAAAAAAAACCAACTGCAGAAGCAGTCCATCATTTTGCTAAACACAATTTCCTCGGAGATAGACATGGAACCATCTCTCATGTGTTCCTGGTATTTTACCTGTTCTCAAATAGATCCCTTAAAAGTTTATAATGTCTTTTGAGAAAATAAACTGATTTGATTGATTTGTAAAGTTTATAAAATCATGATGGACTATCTTTTTGGCTTTAGTTGAATGTGACATGGCACCCGTACGTGGGCCAGCAGCTGCAGGTGAGCGTGGCGCACGTGGACACGCTGTGGCCGTGGTCGGGCTGGTTGGCCGTCAGCATATCTGTGGCGCCCAGCGCCCGCCACTTTGAAGGCATAGTACAGGGTCACCTCAACGTCTCCATCTCGGGGGACTTCCTCAACACCACGCTCATGCTACCCATCAGGTCAGTTAAATATAATTTTTTTACGTAATTTCAATTTAGAAAAACCTCTCACAAAAAGTAGTTTATTTTTCTTCTCATTCTTCCTTGCTATAGACCTATGTGCTCTTTTGTCCAGAGGGTTGCTCCTCCTGAGATGGATTCCCAGCTGTCGTTTCATCTTTTAAGAGATTCCCCAAGAGGATGAGTCCCATGAGACTGATTATGTACATTGTCAGGTGTCCATACTTTGAACATGACTGTATCAGTCCCCCCTTCTCTACTCCGTCTTATAATATCCTCAGCCTCACGTATCTCTCTTATTCTGGTGTTTCTCAAGCAATCTCTTGCAGTGTATTGCAAGCTATCATCCTTAGTGTCTTCATCTCAGAAGTCCTCAAAACTTGTTTGGTCCTGACTGTATCTGCCCTTTCTTCAACGCCATATAATAGAATAATAATAAATTGGATAATTTATAGAGCGCCATTTTTATGAATTACTCATCTCAAGGGCGCTGTAGCAAATGCTCCGTTTTATGAACTAGTTAAAAAATAAACATATTTAGAATGAGGGCTGCACCTGATGCAGTCCATCAACCCTTCTTATCAGGAAAGGATAATTTGAAAAGGTGCGTTTTGAGTCTCGATCTAAACTCTGACTGATTCTCAATGCACTTTAGGTCTGCTGGAAAATTGTTCCAGGCTGAAGGGCCGGCTACCGCGAAAGCTCGGTCGCCAAAGTTTGTGCTAGGACAGCGTTTTGGCACAGTCAATCTTCCGATCGCAGAAGTCTTAGCTGATCGCAATGTAGACTGTCTGACATTCAGGTTCTCGTTGATGCAGAGTTCAGATATGTAAGCTGGTGCCATACCATGCAATGCCTTGAAGACCGTCCAACAGAGCTTGTATTGTATCCTTTCTGGACATTTCAGCCAGTGGAGCTCCTTAAGATGCTGTGTTATGTGACAACTCTTCGGCACACCTCTAATCAGTCTTGGGGATGTTGGCGTCGACTCTATAGCAGTAATCTAGTCGTGATACGACAAAGGAATTGATTAATGTTTTAAAACTGTCAACGGAAATATGTTATTATTATTGATCTTACACATGCTTTATAAATCTATTTTTCTAATTTGTTCAATTTCATTTCAAGAGCTAAAATCATACCGCAGCCTCCCAGACATCGGCGTATTGTTTGGGACCAGTTCCACAGCCTCCGATACCCCCCCGGATATTTCCCTCGGGATAATCTAAGGGTGAAGAACAATCCCCTCGACTGGAATGCTGATCACATCCACACAAACTTCAAGGACCTGTATCAAAACCTTCGCAATGCCGGATATTATGTTGAAGTCCTGGGTAATGATAATTTTAGTTTATTGAGATGTGGATAGACTATTAATCTTTTTAGGCAAATTGGAACCTGCTTTTTTTCAAAAACTTCTTTCATTTTCTCAAAGTTTTTTTTTTCTTCACGTTTTTACAAATTGATTAATCTTCGCCCCTCTCGCATTTGAACTACTTAATCAGGTTATTTAATATGATTTTTTTTTCTAGGATCACCGCTGACCTGCCTGGACGCAAAACAGTATGGCACATTGCTGCTGGTGGATCCAGAAGAGGAATATTTCCCCGAAGAAATAGCCAAGTTAAAAAGAGACGTGGATAACGGGCTTTCTGTAGTAGTTTTTGCTGATTGGTACAATACCACCGTCATGAAGAAAGTCAGGTTCTACGATGAGAACACACGGCAATGGTAAATACTTAATTTGGATCTTTTTACACTTTTTACAATTTTCATTTATAGATGTCTGAAACTAAATTAATTGCAAACAAACCAATTCAACTAATTAACTCTTGAGCTTCCAATTTATCCATACAAGTGTCCATACAACACTTGTCACGTTTTTGATTAATTAATTTAATCATGCCCACTTTTCCTCAACCTTCTTCCACTTCTTTTCCCATTCCAACTGCTCTGTACTTTTAATCCATTATTCCCTCATCCATTTATTCCATATGTCTAAACCAGTGATTCCCAAAGTGGTTAATATTAACCCCAGGGGACAACTTGCAAGGGGTCTACGACAATTGTGAAAAAAAATTGGCGGCCATGAGATGTAAATGGGGGTCCACGAGACGGTTCATCTAAATTGAAGCCGAATATTGTAACGAATATCGAAATCGTTGGTTACCTTTTTTTTTTTAGCTCATTCTGCAACGATCAGACATTCGGTTTCCCCAAATGAGCTAAAAAAAGGTCCACAACGAATTCCGGCCAAAGGGCCGGAATTCGCCCTGAAAAAAAATCTTAGGAATATCTTTTGAGAAAATAAACTGTTTTCTATACGAAATAGAAGAAATCGGCAAGGGGTCTATGGGACAAAAGTTAGGGAACCTCTGGTTTAAACCATCTAAGTGATATTTTTATTATTTTTAATGTGGACGCATTTATCTGCATTACATTCCTGTTAAATATATTACGTATCCCCATCTATTTAACAGTGAATGGAGAGTGATATTGAAAGAAGGGTTGGGGCAAGCAACAAAGTGAATGGTGCACTTAAAGTTCTCATCGCAAACAATGGCCTATCCAAAAAAAAAAAAAAATGGCAGCGCACAACGATGTTCTTAATTTTCTTAACGGTAAACTATAAATAGAGGAATACTGAGGAAAACGTGGCACAATCAAATATTGAATGTCAGCCATGTGAGGAGAAATTGACGTATTTGCATGACGTTAAGGAAACGAGAGAAATATGTCAGGAAAGAAAAGTTTGGCAGTCCATTCTTTCTGCCTACCCCTTCGGGAGACGGCATGATGGTTAGCTAGTTACATTCCTGTTTATTATTTCATTTAGTTTTCTAATACACATTTCCACACATTCTTCTTAATGGAATTTTTCATCCTTTTTGCTAGCTCATGTTTGCACTAATACTCCATTATGTATTGCCATTTTTATTGTCATTTGCTTTGATCGATATGATTGGCAGTACTGACATTAGTGTACTGTTTTTGGTTTGTTTCCTGCATCAATCCTTTTTTCAATAATTTAAAAAAAAATTTCATCCCTTGAAAACATAATTCCCACACATTAATATTTATCAAATTATAAATTGTTTTATCAAACAGATAATTAATAATTATGATTTGTGTTCTTATTTACAGGTGGATGCCGGAAACAGGAGGTGCCAATATTCCTGCATTGAATGAACTTTTGAGCGTCTTTCAAATCGCCCTCGGCGATCGTGTCTTCCATGGGAACTTTCAATGGGGTGACCATGCCATGTACTACGCCAGCGGCACCCACATCCACACTTTCCCCTTTGATGGGCTCTTACTCACGGCTCCTCTGATCGACCAGGGCAGGCAGCTGCTGGAAGCCGAGATCAAAGGCACGAAATCTTCTGAGGAAACAATCAATGTCCCCATCCTTGGGATGTTGCAGACCAAAGGACACAGCTCGCACTCCAATGTTGTGGAGAATGTGACCATGTTCAACAACCAAACGGTGAATGTTATGATGACTGCCGGACGCGTCGTAATTTACGGGGACTCCAACTGCCTGGACAGTAGTCACATAGAAAAGGCTTGTTTCTGGATGCTGGACGCCATCTTAGGCTACACTTCAACTGGCCATCTGCCCAAGTTGTTCCTTGACAATAATGTTCCACACAGAGAAGTCAACATCATTCCTTCAGGTAAGTTTCCAATGAACTAAGTACATTTTTTGAAATCTCTAGTTTTTCTGGAAGAAAAATAAAATCTCCGGTTACTTTGGAAGAATAACAAAATCTCCAGTTTCTCTGGAAGAATAACGAAATCTCCAGTTTCTCTGGAAGAATTATAAAATCTCCAGTTTCTCTGGAAGAATAACAAAATCTCCAGTGCCTCTGGATGAATAACATCATCTCCAGTTTCTCTCCTCTAGTTTTTTTTTAGGAAAGTGTTATTTTCAAGGCAGCCTCAACTCCAGCCTTTTGGTCACCTTAGTATTTGTCCATTTAATAGCCATTTGAATCATATTTAGAATAAAAGAACATATTAATGACCTATAGGTCAAATAAAATATTTATGTAAATCCTATAATTTGTTTCATTCGTAGATTTACCGCAGCGAATGGAGGGCAACCAACTCCACAAGTACTCCAAGGTGCTGGAGAATACCCTCGGCGCCGTAACGCAACCACTGCCTGCCTGCCCTGTCTTGGACGCCCTCAAGGGAGAGCCCCTCAACTACACCCCTTCACTCACCTCCTCCCTGTACAAACAGCACCATCTTCTGCAGCAGAAAGATTCATTTAAAGGTACGTACATTTCTATAACCAGCATTTGCATGACATGCTATTGTTGGGAAGACTGACGTGATCATGTAAGGAACACCAATAACAACAATCTGTGAGACCGGTGAGGTTCAAGATGTGGTCAGATGGGGACAACGGTATCAACATCACACACAGCTCTGCGTGGAAGATATTGAGATGGACTGCATGTGGATCCCCAAAATGATGGAGAGATAGCAACATCACAGGATGAAAACCCTATAACAGATTCTTAAGCCTGCAGCAGTAGTACAGTTGAAGAAGAATTATATCATTTGCAAGACGTCTTCAGGAATATTGACATACCCAACAAAGTCACTTCCAACGGGTGGGGGAGCAATAGCTTTCGGGATGATCCTCCCGATAGACAAGATCCTAGACTGGACATCTTCATGAAAATTGTGGGATTACTTCAAATGATATCTTCTCTGATTTTTTTCCACGTTATATTTTGTTTCTTGTATTTAAAATAATCTAATGATTTAATAAAATTTCTTGATGGAAGTTCATTTTAAATGATACAGAATGAAATTAAACTCCTATTAACCGCCCTACCTTTGGGTTATTTTCCGAGAAACGTGCAAAAAACTAGCAGGTTTTTTATTAATGAAATTTAATTATATACTAATTTTATTTTTTTTTAAATTACGAAACATCAAATACTCGGCCGCACACTTCGCCTGCCCCTTACTGTTATATTTATGAAGACTTGTGCTCAAGTTTTGATGGCACACGCGCGTATCCCTAAAACTTTGTACATTTTAGGTACATTACTTTTTCTCAAGCCCGTACGTGATACGGGATATCGTAGAATGGTACAGTCAAAGTGAACGTATCACGTATGTTCAAATAGGTAGGGTGGTTAAAACTACTTTCACTTTTGTCTTAATTTTAACAGCAACGGATTTCACCAGACTGGTTCAGTCTGTAGATGCCACTGAGCCTGACGAAACCGGTCAAACAAAAGACAAAAGTGATTGTATTTCTTAATACATCATTTTATTTCATTATTAATTGGTATTGTCTGTACTTTCATTCCGTACATATGAAAAAGGAAAAGTGTACAGATCTATTAAAGAATTCAGTTATGTCATAACTCAGGTTGATAAAATATTTCAGGTCTGGGTAAGTACTTTGACGGGATCGACGAAGATTCTGACGGCATCTGGGTGTGGCGAAACAAGCAGGCCTCCAACATATACCCGACCTCGCACTACCCCCTGCACACCACCTTCACCTGGACCACCGTCTTCCTACTCCTGCTGACATTCAGCGTGGTCTATGTGTTTGTCAAGTACTTCATCAACCGCGCCACCATCCTGAGATACGTGACCCAGCTTGTGGCGAGGCTCATTGCCTTCTGCCAATGGACTGTCACTCCTTTCACCACGGTTCCATAGGATTGGAATTTGTACAGTTTTAATTTATTAGATAGCCTAATACGAATTCATCGTCGATTTAAACGTGTCAATCTTATTTAAATTCTACATGTGTCTGGGAATTAATTAAGTCAATCAATTTTCTATTATATCAAGCAAATGTAAATCGCACCGTGAAAATTAATTTTTAATATACTTAAGGCTTTAACAAATTAATGACAAATGATTTATGAATTATAACACTATTTTTTGTGCTTTTGAGTTTGTTTTTCTCAACATTTTTTTAAGGTTTTACACTTTCACCATTAGAAGAATGATAAAACCTTCGAAACATGTGGAAAAAAATATATTAAAACATGGAAAAAATTGTGTCTTAATTCTTAAAAAAATTGTGCATTTCAATTGTTTTATTGATTGATTAGTTAGCTTTGTGTTATATTTTATGAATTTTATGGATTAACCGCATTTGGTTTTATAAATAATGGGAATTTTTTTCAATCAGTTTTCTGAAACAGTGTATAGTAAATATATGAAAGATAAACTTTTTAATGTATTCAAAAGTATTTTTAAGATATATTAGGATACATAATATGCAAATTTATGTACAGAAAATATTTATTTACTTTGTATGCCTTACAACTCTTCAAGAGTTTTAGCCTCCTTGTTATTTTTAATCCAAACTCCTCAATCCTGCGACCAGCAGTCTCTTTCGCCCAACCTAGCCAGATCAGTCAGAACATTATCCATTAGGCGCTGTCTAGGCCTTCCTAGAGGTCTTACTCCAGCTGGTCTTGATTGCTCTGGTCTATCCGGCTCGGCATACCTATGCCAAATCCGAGTTAGGCGACAAGCTCTTACTGTACCCATACACCCAGAAAATATAAAAAAATAAGGTTTTAAATTAAGATGACTATGTATAAAAAATATTGGTAGTTCGTATGTTATTTAAAATTGACATGATTTTGACGATGATTTTGTTTTTAATTAAGTATATGTACCTAAGTGCGTCCGAGTCTTCTTGGATTGTTGTGTAAAGTATTTCATCGAATAGTAGTTTTTAAAATTTGACTGTGTAAAATGTAACTAGATTCGAATTTCAACCCCGTTAGTTAAAGACTGATGAGACGAGTGGTTCACTTTGTTTTTTGCATTCCTTCGCGTTTCATTTCCTTAATGAACAAATGATATCTGCACGATTGCTCTTGAGCGAAGTGTACCAAAAGCTTTGATTTTTAAAATGCATTTTATTTTTATTACTTTTTGTCCGAATCAACTTATATTCGTGCAGCTCAATGTGTATTATATTTAATTCATTAATTGTTATTTAAAATTTTCCAAAAACGGTCTATAACCAATTAGTATAAAAGTTAAGCTTTAGTTATGTAAGTTATATATTTAATATATTGTATATAAGTATGAAATCCGTGAAAGGATTTTGGATATTGTGTTCTCTGTGAGAACTTCATAAAAAATAAGATTTTTTTTCGTTTTAAATGAATCTTTGTTTGTATTTTTATTTTTTATGTTAAAGTTGAATAAGAGGAAGTTTAAATTATGTTATTTAAAACCTTTTCCATTTAGTTTATTTACTCAACTAAAGGATTTTTTATTTATTGACCGTTTAATTTGAAACACAGATTTATTTAATTTCTATGACATTGTCAATAACATCAAGTGTTACATAATAATTAAATAAAACGATGTTTTTTAACTACTTCCACTTTTGTCTTTATTTAGACAGCGACCGGTTTCGCCAGGCTCGCTGGCATCGACAGACTGCTCGCTGGCATCGACAGTCGATGCCAGCGAGCCTGGCGAAACGCTGTCTAAATAAAGACAAAAGTGGAAGTAGTTAAAAAACATTGTTTTATTTAATTATTATTTAAAATGAACTTCCATCAAGAGATTTCAGTAAAATCATTTGATTATCAAGTGTGACAGTCAGTTGATTGGCAAAATAGCTGTCGCGACAATTTCAATTCTGGAATGCAGTTTTTGGAATGGTGAACAACTATGCCATTGGATTCTGCATGATGTCTTCTCTTGACTCAAATTGAGTCCCTTTTAGAGGAATTTTCAGCTCGGAAAATAGCCAAAAGTCACATGGAGCCATGTTGGGTGAGTAGGGAGCCTGATGACACACAGGAATGTTGTGCAGGTGACATTGCTTCTACCCATTGTTAGCAACTTCGCTACAAACTTTGCGGACACTCTCCTCATGCACAAAACCTCGTTCAAAATTGTATGTACTGATCCGAGGCTTATCCCTATCTCGTTTGCAATTTCTCGGGCTGTGATACGACGGCCCTGCAATTAACAGTCTGCACTTTCTCAATGACATTGTCATTCCGGCTTATTGAGGGCCTATCTGATGTGTCCACTGTAACTGATGTGCGGCCATCTATGAACCGGTTGTACCACTCCTTTATGCGTGAGGCATTGTCCCCGAAAGCCTGTTGAATCTTGCGAATGGTTTCCACTTGGGTGTCGCCAAGCTTTTGGTAAAATTTGATGCAGTATCATTTTACAAAAAACGACTGCTCATTACATGTCTTCACTCGTTGGCCGACTGCTAGCGACTGACGCTTTCGACTATGAGTGTTTTCTCTACATTTACATTGAAGGAAGTCTCCCGTGCTTCATTGGTTTACACGGGAAATAATAAGGTTCAATACTTTTTGAACACACCTCATATATTATATTTTACCTGTTCTCAATGTTGAATGCCTTGAACTTTCATTTTTGTTTCTAATATCTTTAAGAAATAAACTGATTTGATTTGATTTGAAGGTAAGTTCCATAATAAGTATTTAATAATGAAAAATACATATCTTTTTCTAGAAGTTTCTTTATATTTTATGGACATAACATATTTCACCTTGGTAGATTCGAGTGAATGTTTTATTTTTTAATATTAAGGCAATAGACACCCTTCCCTCAATTCAGCGTATCTCATTTTTATAGATTGAAATTATGTTGTGATATTTGATGTAGCGTGGAGTATGTTATGTTAGTTACCCATTGAATTAATGCGGGCCAAGTTGGTAGTGGCCCAATTAGTGACCGCCAATTGAATAAGGCTATAAACGAAATGTTTCTTTTCTAAATATTAATACTTCTTATAATTTTAATTAATTACTCTAAGTAAACAAATTGACTGATTATTATATTATTTTCACGTTGATAGATTTCTATGTACAAATATAATAAATTGCCTCGTACAGCTTCTTGTACTTACATTTTTACGGCTGTGGCTCAATCGTTTTTCAAGTCTTCATAAGTGTAAATGTCCCGCGTATTGTCTTTGTAATATAGCATTTTTTTATTTTGTGATTAATTAAACATGAATATTCTCGTGACCCAATGTGTAGACATAATGGCATAATGGATTAAAACAGACATTGACATCTTTGATTTTTTAATTTTTTAAATGGAACTAAGATTTTTTTTAAATAAATTTTATATCCCAATTCAATGTCTGTATATATTAGGGGTACCCATAAGTAATGTCATTTTTTCGATGCGTCATCTTTAAAATAGTCTCCTTCGGTCTGTTATGCAGTAAGGGCATGTTATAAGTTTTTATTGTGTAGCTGCTACCTGCTCGTGGCCTTGAGACAAAATAAAACGGTTTCTTTATCCCTCTGACAACAATGGTAGAGACGTGTCCGTTGGGACAACATATGCGGAGTTGTACACTTTTTCAATATCATTTGAAAAAGAAAGCGACAGAAGCTACTAAGGATATTTTCGAGATTTACGGTGACATACTGGATGTCAGGAAATGCCAACGATGGTTCAAAAAATTTAAATCTGGTGATTTGTGTTTGGAAAATGAGCCTCGAAGTGGACGACCCGTCCAGGCGGATGAAGTAGCCTTGAAGTCGGAAATCGAAGACAACCCGATGCTGACCATTGATAAATTATCGAAAAAGGACTTTCTTTGTGACTTTGTGACTGGTGATGAGAAATAAGTTTGATTCAAACATAACGAAAAAAAAAACAATGGCTAAAATGCGGACAAAATGCCGTTTGAACCCCTAAACAGTCATTGTATTCTAAAAAAGGGTTATTAGGTGTTTATTGGGTTTCGAAAGGAATCATTTACTTCGAACTATTGCCACAGGGTCGGACAGTATCGGCAGAGTTATACTGTCAACAGTTGGATAGCTTTAATGAAGCACTACGCCAAAAAATACAGCTTTGGTGAATAAACACACCATTACTCTTCAGCACGATAACGCGCAACCTCATTTTGTGAAATTGACGCGTAAAAAATCTTAGGTGGGTCACCCTGTTGCATTCTCCATACTGGCCGGATCTCGCACCATCTCAATCTTATTTATTTCGTACTATGGAACATTTTTAAAGAGATCAAAATTTCAATTCCTTAGAAGAGGTGAATACAGCCCTATCCGAATATTTTCAGTCAAAATCCGCTGAATTTTACAAGAAGGGCATGGATGATTTGAAAAACAGGTGGCAGAAGGCTATATATAATATGTGGAATCATTTTATATAAGAAAAATTAAGTAAAGAATAAAAAAAATTGTTTTGAATTTAATTGAAAAAAAAAAACGACATTACTTATGGGTACCCCTAATATATGAACAAATTTGCCAATCAATGCGGCACAATCGTTTCATACATATTTTTTATTTAATAACATTTGTATTTATAATAGATTCGGAAATAGGCTTATAGCAAAGATGTACATTATTGCTAGATAATAGAAAAAAATGTTTATGAAATTTATAAATTTCATAAAACGATTAACAGTATCATTCCTATAACTGCATAATATATACAAAAAATCTTGCATCTTATCTTAAATATTTTTAGATTTGTGTAATAGACCTATATATTATTATTATTTTAAATTATGTGTCTATACAGAATATTAACCCTTTCCGGTCCACAAAAAAAATCAGGTCCACAATAGATTTCAAAATTACAGGTAAAACAAAACATCCAGATTTTTTTTAATAAAACTATATTTATGAAATTTTTATTTATTTTGAATGTATGGAATAATGCTCTAATTATTACATTTTATACACAAATAATTCCAATTCGCTGTTCACTTCCTTCATATATTCTTCATCACTACTTTCAAACTCGTTGTCAACGCGTTTTTTTGTAATTCTAGGCATTTTGTGGGGTTGGAATTTTTAGAATCATAAAGTATCAGTAATAATAATTATTAAGTTGTTGGCACACGCACGGGTCGAGTGTAACTGATGCCGGCGGCCGGGCATCCGAGCCAGCCCTTAAAAAAACCTTTTGGATCATTCTCAGGTTGAAAGTTATACATTCCAATGTTCATAAAAAACATTGAATCCTCGTCCGCTACACTGAATACGAGCGAGAAAAAAATATGTTTGCTTACATTATGACACTAAACTGATAAGAAAAATGTCAAATGACATTCGACATAGGACTCACTGGATTAAAGTCGATGTCGAATGTCATTCGACATAGGACTGGAAAGGGTTAAAAACATTTATCAAAATTAATAGTTGTGCATATTAGATTTTATATAATTTAAACAATTAAATATAAATTCAAATGAAATAATTTTATATCATCAATAATTACTTATTGAGATTGACGTCTTTCATATTAGTTCGGAAGACAAATACTCTCGACTTTAGAAAGTATCTTGTCTTCCTAATGTAGAACCATCTCTAATGCGTTCCTGGTATTATGTTGTATAAATATAATATTTTACCTGGACTCAATAGATGCGTTAAACATTTATGCTGTCTGTAATGTCTTTTGAGTAAATAAACTGATTTGATGTGATTTATGTGTCAAACTCAAATACTGACAACTTTTTCATTCAATTAGGTATGTTTGTCGTTGATCTTAAGCATACACATTGCAAACCAGTTTCGATAGAATTCTCACTTTATCAGAATCAAAGTAAAAGTTTGCCTTTAACTCTGTATGTTAAATATATAATGTTTTAATATTTAGAAAATATACCACAGTGTGTTATGTTTTTATGCAATTAAAACACAAGAAAATCTTAAATGAACATTGTTTTATAAAAATAAATAAATAAATTGTCATTGACCCGCAATCATTGCTTATCTATGGCACAGTGATTTGAGCCAATTAGCTCACATTGTACAGCTATCTTCATTCGCAGTATAAAATAATTGGTCTGCAACTGCGGCTGACTACATTTGCAGATTAGACGGATATTAATCATATTACTTACAATTTAATAGTAAGAAACTAAAGTATAAATGTTTATTCAATACATTTAAATATGAATTTATATTTGTTTATTTAGGAAGTATGTTTACAAAGGATGGGATAGCGGAGAATGATATTGAAAGAAGAAGGGTCGAGGCAGGCAACAGAGTAAATGGTGCTCTTAAAGTTGTCATCACAAACAATAACCTATCCAAAAAAGCTAAGATGGCAGTGCACAATGGCGTTCTTGTGCCGACCCTTATGCATGGAAGTGAACCATGGAACTGGCAAAAAGAAGGATGAAATTAGAATAAATGCAGTAGAAATGAGAGACTAAGACGAATGTATGATAAGTCTGTATATGATAGAATATTATGAACAAAATAATGAAAGGGTCGTTAAGATGGTTTGGACACATGGAAAGAATGATTGAGGACAGAATGGTGAAGAAGGTATGTAAATGACGTAAACGGAGCCAGAAATAAAGGGAAACCGAGAAACATGTGGTACGATCAAATCAATCAAATATTAAATGTCGGTCATGTGAGGAGTCAAGAAATCGGCGTGCGTGCATGCATGACAAGATGTTTGAATGTAGAGGAAGCGAGAGAATTATGTGAGGACAGAACAGCGTGGCGTTACATTCTTTCTGCCTACCCCTTCGGAGAGACGGCGTGATGGTTAGTTAGTTCAAATATGAGCTGCAAATGAAGTCATAGTTCGATATCATTTTTTTAGATTGCAAATGAAACCAGCTGCACTATAGAGGTTAAGTTAAATAGAATAAAATTCATTGTTAATTTTATGTACATATATTGTACGTTCGGTAATACAAGGGCACAATTGCACGTTTTGTAATTTTTCATTAGAGACATTTTAAGTGTTATTCTGGCTATATTGATCATACACTATCGCCCCCTGGCAAAATGAGACTGAACTTAATGGGTGACTTTGTTCCTCCAGATAAAGGGATGTTTTTAAAATACATTGGCATACCTAACTCATTTTGAGAATTTTTAACTATTATGCCCTTGTCTTACCGAAGGTGCGATATAATGAATTACATTAATCTTAGAACTGCTCATTTCTACCAATAGTGTATTATAATTAATAGTAAAAATATTAATATTTTGGTATTTGCCATGAAGATTTGTATCAAATTCGGTTGGCAAAAGTTTAAAACAATTGATTAATACAATCATGTTTATATCACAGTATTTGTAAATTTTTGTATTTGACCACAATACCAAAACGACAGTGATTAAATACAAAATCTATGCTAGTCATAAAATTGTATTTCAATTTTAGTTATCGTTTGATTAGCTCCAACACAACATGCATTTTAAAAATAATATATATTTGTTATTCATAGTACTTTTTTACACATTGAACAACAATAGGACAAAGGAATATAAATTATATTTTATAAATAAAAACATAAATTATATCTTCATATAGTTAAATTTTTTTTAAGTACAAATATAATATTCAAAATTATAATTTTTTTTTATATCCTTTCTATTTTCACAACACTTTTTTACATTTATCACAAACAAGTTTAAGTTTCTGCACTAAGGATAGGGCATCTGTGGCCCAAAACATGTTTTTGTAAAGTGTAAAAAAGTGTTGCGAAAATAATATGTTTTTAAAAATTATTCAAATATGAATCCACAACAAAAAGTGATGGGGAATATAGAAAAAATGTTTAATTTGGAAAATTATAATAATATCAAATTTTATTTATGTAATTTCTATGAAATTAAGTATCATAATGTTTCCACCAGAATTAATGTATTAGAAAATAATTAAAAGTTACTGATTAATTTTTATTTTTATAAATTTTCTTCTATTAAAGTGTTCTGTCCTAAAGTTGATTTTTTTATTATTATTATTAAAATAAGAACTGCATTTTAACTTTTAAAAACAGCTTTAACATTATTGTATTATATATTGGATTAAATATGATTAATAGTTTTAGTGCCAAATATAATATTAATTAATATTGAAGGATACTTCCCATCTGCCACAGATCGGCCTTTCTGCATCATATTTGTTCAGCCGCACATTCAAATATGGTCTTCCCCATATAGTGTCAAATACCAGTTTTTGAAACACTTAGGATGTTACTATCAATTGATGCAAATGTAGGGAAGTTCTATGAACAAAATAAAAAATACTTGTAAATTTATAGAATAAAATCATGCATTTATCATTAGAATTGTTAATATAAAGTTTTATATAATTTATGCCAAATTTATTTATAGTGCATATTATCAAATTAATGGGAAAATGTCTAGGAATTTATTATTTATTATTAATGAGAATTATGTTTTTTATTTACATTGCTTTAAATATTTTTATTTAGTTCAATGTGTATTTATATGTTATTAAATCATGTGTAGAAATATATTTTCTTTAAGACAGTATAACAATATATAAAAAGTATTTTGTTTTTAAGTACCTATACCATAGTATTCAAAAACAACTATTTTGGATAAGTGTCTGTTAATTTATTTTGTAGTGAAAATATTTTGTAAAAAAAAATTGGAATTAAATGATGATTCGCAGACATTGTTTATTTATTGTTAGTTTTAGATAAATCGTACATCATATTTCTTTCCTAATAGTTAACTATACATTTTTTCTTCTTCTTCTCTTCGTCCTGGCAAAACCCTACGTGATCGAGTTAGGAATACAGCAATCCGAGAAATCTGCGAGGTCGAAGATGTGGTCAAATGGGGACGTCAAAGACAGCAATACTGGCATCAACATGTAGAAAGGATGAGCTCAAATAGGATACCATACATAGCTCTCCATGGAACACCAAACGGACAACGCCGACCAGGAAGACCCCCGAAACGGTGGAGAGAAAGCTGGAGTTCAGCGTCTCAAGAGGACCCGCCTGAAATAACAGACTCCTGAGTCTATCAAAAGTGAAGAAGAAGAAGAAGAAGTTTTAGATAAATCATAGATCATATTTCTTTCCTAATTAACTATAATTTTTTTTAATGTGTGTAAAACAGAGTATGCGTTGCTGAGTAAATTCAAGCAAACATGATTAATTGATTGAGGGCTGAACATCACAAAGGTGCGAAGTGTCAAAAAAGAGTTTTTGATCCCAATTGGTGTTAGACATAAAGGTTGATAACTGTGCAAAGTGATTGAATTATTCATTGTAGTTCAAATGTCAACCTAAAGATGCCTCCCATGGTACATGACATATGTAACAATTAACAGTTTTTACTATTTTTCTTTGTTTTATGTTTAAACTACTTAGCATCTTTGTAATAACCAGCCTACAATTATTAATAACTCTAATTGATGTTGTCAACGTCATGGATCGTACAGTTATATTAAAATATCAATAGGCAAGTCACTTGAGACAAGATAGTGATAGGTAGACACCCATATTAATCAAATGGAGAGCATGGAAAAACAAGAGAGATGTCAATAGGCCACAGAAGAGATGTAGCCTCTATAAGCTGGTAAACGGTGGACGAGAAAGGTAAGCGACA
Organism: Lepidostoma basale; assembly: GCA_022606425.2. Taxonomy (NCBI): domain Eukaryota; kingdom Metazoa; phylum Arthropoda; class Insecta; order Trichoptera; family Lepidostomatidae; genus Lepidostoma; species Lepidostoma basale. The sequence goes on along the minus strand of JAHDVF020000260.1, from coordinate 98,488 downwards.
GGAAGGAGTGGACACATTTGGAAGAGGCCTATATTCAGCAGTGGCGGTACTCCCATAGAAGCCCAGAAGCCCGGCTTGCGTAAGAAATTTTGAATCAAAACCTCTTCTGGCTTACCGAGGTTCAGCTCTTGTGGCTATTCCTCTTACGTCTGATGGGAACATTATTGGAAGGTGATTTGGTGGGTTGTTGGTTTATTTTTATTATTGATTCAAAATTTCTTACGCAATAAGGGCTTCTCTATGGGAGTATCGCCACTGATATCCAGCTGTGAAGAAGAACCCTTTCAGTTCAATAAAAACATTGAAGATTTGTTTTTGTGGTTCAGGTTTTATTTTTATGGCCCAGTGCTATTTATTAAAAATGTTAGAAGGTGTATATGGTTCACATAAAAATGTTAATGTTATAAAAACGTTATTTAACCATTATTATTTACTTTCTCATTAATTACAAAACAAAAGCATCTGTTTAAAGTAAATTTGGTAAGTTATAAAAAAATTGAAGCTTTCTTTGAAGTTATAAGATATTTTTTAAACTTCATCTTTTGGTGCCATGCCAGGTCCCCCCAACATTGGCGATCACTACAGCAAAGGTGTTCGCCATAGTGATTCCTGGGAAAAGGTGACCAGAGTGGTTTCCCGTTGCCTTCTCTGGGGGATTTTTCTGTCGGGGTTACCTTCCCTTAGCTGGTTGGATCTGGTTTGGAGGCGCACGAAACTCGCCTTTCATCCCCTCGTTATCTGCTGTGATCACACGGTTATGAGTGTGATCCCATTGCCCGGGGTTCGCGAAAGGAGCGCTAACGAGTTGGACTAGTCAGTAGTGTTGCTGGTGGAATGCAACTGGGCGTTTCGCAGCATTTTATAGAATCACACCCTCCAGCAAGATGTGACTCGCCGTGACCCTACTGACAATTCGAACCCCATAACTATTGAGACATTATTAAAAATAGTCCATTATTTTGGCCGAAACACTATGATACTTTAATATTATTAACTGTTAAATTAAAAAACTTTGTTTTATGTATCACAATTGCATTTTTATTTTTCGCGACAGCTGTTTCGTCAACCTATGTTGACATCATCAGGTGTTACAATAATATATATTATAACACGTGATGTAACATTTTGATATATCATTGTAACATCTGATGATGGTTGACGAAACAGCTGTCGCGAAAAATAAAAATACAATTTTGATACATAAAACAAAGTTTTTTTAATTTAACAGTTTATTATTAAGTTCAAATGCTCACAGAAATTACCGATGTTACAATTATATTGTATAATTCGATAATAATAATAAAACGTGGCACGATCAAAACAATTAATCATTAAATGTCAGTGTATGAATGTTGAGGATCAAGAGAAGTATGTCGGGAAAGAACAGTGTGGCGATAGATTATTTTGGCCTACCCCATCGTGGAGGCGCCGGGATGGCTAGTTTTACATATTATAAAAAAATCGATTTACAAAATATGTACTTTAATCGATTGGGGTGATAAATAAATAATATTTTAATTTATCTGCATCCTATGGTAAAGAAGAACTATGTATGCCATCTAAAAATCAATAGAAACGTTTTTATTCATTTGAACAGTGACATCTATGGTCGAGTAGAAATAGTTTTTTTTGCAATGACGAAATTTTGAATTAAGAATTTCCAGAATACTAAAAATTTTGACGCGTTTATCTGAATTGAAACAGAAAATGCGATTAAATACGCAATACTGCCAAGTTGATTGCGAATTTCCGCTTAATTATGGAATGTGCATAAAGCTTATAAGAGCGGATGCGTTGTATTACGAGTGAAGCCAATTCAAGCCCAGGCGGAGATTTTTTACCTTTATTTTTATAAATTTGGGTCGTTATTAGTGACTCAATTTTATCGTATTATCATGAGCATGAAAATGTTAATGAATTATTATAGAAAATAATTATTGTTAATTGAAATTTCTTGGCAGAAATTCAGTATAAATAATGAATACGATATATAAAAAATCATTTATAATACATATAAATTTTTTTACGTGCCTTTTTTTTTGTTTACTTCCACTTGATTTTTCAAAATCAAGTAGAATTAAACTAATTGCATATTATAAAGGATATTTTTATTTATACGGTGGCTATTTGTGACTCAATTTTATTGTATTATATTAAGCATACATGGGTTGTGATAGATTTCATTTTCTACGTTCTTCTTATATGAATTTCTACATATTTCTAAACGAATTTCTACATACTTCCAAGTGGATTTTTTCAAACTTCCATGTGGATTTATAAAGATTTCGATGTGATATTTATAGATTTGTGTGTGAATTACTTCCGCGATACTCCTGGTTACCGCAAACTTTTAAGTGGAATATCTAAGTAAACTGTTAGGGTTAGCAGAATTTTATTTGTCAGTATTTTGTTCAGAGTGAAGTTTTGGAGGTTATTGCAGGCACCATTTTCAGGATAATTGATGAAAGGTCAGTCTAAGAGGATATAAAGTGACACGGATATACACAACAAGATCCCGATTCAGGAAATTTAATACTTCTAGGCGATTTTTCACAGATTTTCAGAGTGATTTATATTCATTTCAAGTTGATAGATTTCAATTTCCACGTTCTTCTATATGAATTTCTACATATTTCTAAACGAATTTGTACATACTTCCAAATGGATTTTTTCAAACATAGTGGATTTCAATATTTATATAGTACCTTACGTTAGTTCCATATTTTCAGCAGATATCTATCTTACGGCTTTAGAACCGGTAGCATTTATTGATTCTATTGATTTATTGATTCTGACAGAATAAAAACACAATTAAGAAGTTATACATTTTTGAACAAGCCTCCGACGAGCTATTTTCCCTAATACTCATTACTTCACATAATATCATTACTGATTTTTGATGTCGGAAAATGTTTTTTGAAATGTAAACTTCTCAAGCAATTTCTTCTTCTTCTTTCTTCGTTTCCTCATTACTGAGGGTCGTGATCTAAAGGAAGTGCCCATTACTAAAACCAAACGCCTCCATTCCTCTCTGTTCTCCGCAGTCCGCACCGCCGAGTAGAGGTTTCCCCCGGTCATATCCTTAATCTGGTCACACCACCGCGCAGGAGATCTGCCTCTGCTTCTTTTGCCTGGAACACTTCCTGTGACAATACATTTTTCCTGGAACACTTCCTGAGACAATAATTAGTGGATTAAACAAAGTTATTTTAAATTTCCTAAGTATATGGATATTAACTTATATTGTTTTCGCTGAATTAAAAAAAATACACATACCGTCCTTGTTTTCAGCACTTACCGTAAATAGAAAATTAAAAATTTTCACACAAACCTGGCGACTGTAATCTAATCATGCGAAATTTCGTACCTTTTAATGATCAGTAACAAAAACTGCAGTGGTCGCATTTCACAGTTCACAAAGAATTTCATTTCTAAAGTTCAGTGAGAAATATCTCACTCGTTTCCAGAGTCCGGCTAGATGCCATGATTTATAAAGTAGACAGAATACCTAATAGAATTCTATCGTATGTTACTGGGATCGGTTGAATGCGCGTCATCGACAAAATAACAGAACAGACATAAGTGATTTGAACATTTAGAAAAGAGAAAATATTGACAAGAGTGGAATTCCTTTTTACACTGTCCGTTATATTTGAAATACTACAATACAAATATATCAATAAAAAGAATCGACAATTACTTAACCGATTGTGACGAAATATTCACTGTTTATATTTTAACTTCAGCGAAGGTTTAAAAAATGAATTTGATACAATTAATAGTTCTTATATCGCTAAGAAGAATTGGACTAAGCTGGGCACCTTTCGGAAACATGAGTTACATCCTTAAAAATCGGAAAATACCGATCAACCTGAAACGAAAATTCTATGAAGCCTGCGTTCTGCCAGTTGGTACTTATGGTCTTGAAACTGTTACACTGTCCAAACAAAGTGCCGAGAAACTACGAGTGACCCAAAGAGCCATGGAAAGAGCCGTGTTAGGAATAAGCCTAAGAGACAGAGTCAGAAACGATAGAAAAAACAAAGGTCACAGTCACGTAGCCAGAGGCTCAGACCGTGGACGGCAAAGAGAAGTGCAGGGCGTCGGAATAACCTGGATGCAGTCTGCACAGGACAGAGTGACATGGAAGCGAATGGAGGAGACCTTTGTCCAGGAGTGGACGGGAATAGGCTTAGGAAGAAGAAGAAGAAGATATCGCTAAGGTCGTTACGGTATATAGACATTGGTGTGAACAATTTTTTTTTATGTGAGTATTTAATTGTGTGTGATGCAAGTCACCGAGAGATGGCGCTTGAATCTGTTTAAAAAAAATCATATTTGTAGAAAAACATTGTTGGTGTTGGATGATATATTATAGAACTCCAATTATGTTTGGTTAATTCATGCATTTTGTGGGCATATACTCGATTCGATTTTCGCCTTATGGGGTTATTTTTTGGATGTTAAAATACCAGTTTAATGATTTCATCTCGTCCACGAAAGATTCGGTTCAGATTGTTACGTGATTGCCTTTTAGTTTGATATCTGAATGAAATATTTTATGGTCCGGATAGTTCGAATTCATTTGCTGACAGAGACCTGAGGTTTTTCCATTGCTCTCAGGATGATTTTACGAGTTGTACAGTAGTCAATTGGTTTTAGAAATTATTGCATAATCTCGAAGAAATAATAATGATTACTTATTTGTGACAAATGAAAAAAAATGCATTTTTCGGAACCAATCGCGGTCGTTAGTCGATGGATAATAATATATGGTATATAGGATGAAAACGATCGTTTTGAGAAGTTTTGTTATATTTTATAGTAGTGACATGTATCGCCTCTCTTTGGCATTTTCAAATGTATCTTCATCTTTTCCCTAGTCATCTCTCTACTGCTGGATGTAGATCTCATCAATCTCAATTTTCCTTTATCCTGCACGACTGTCATTCATCTTTCCCCCGACTAGAATTATGTCGTCAGGATAAACCAATGCGTTTTCAAATAAAATGTATAAACATGTATAATCTATAACTATGTATAAACCAACTACTCTTCACGCCATTTCTCTGGAGGTGTAGGCAGAGGGAACGCCTCACTTTTATATTCTGATATCTCTCATTATCATACACCGTGACACGAACGCTCGACGTTGGCCATCACTTGAGAGTGTCTATGCCCCTGGCATCTCAAAACAGCTGCTCAACGCTTTTATACCAGTCCATTCCCTTATGTTGTGAAGCCAGGAGATTCGTCTCCTGCCAACACCTCGCCGACTCTTTATTTTACTCTCAATTCACCCTTAACCACGTGACCTAAGAATAATTACAATTTCAATCATTGTTTTTTATTTATAATTAAATAATTGTTTGTATTAAAAAAACATCATTGAAATGAATGTTTATCTGTGTGTCCATGATTTTCTTGAAAAATTACTAAACTGATTTCGCTGAAAATTTCACAATTTGTTCTTATTTGTCCCAGGAAAGTTTTAAGAGTAGTTTGAATGAAAGTCAATTCTCTTCTACTTTTGGAAAAAAAATGATTGTTTTGAAATTTTGTTATTTACCGATTGTATTGTACGTCAGAGTTTATCTTCTTTTACTTTTTAGGTTTGTAAGTTCGTACCCTAAGCGTTCGCGCATCGTTCGTCCGATAGAGTTGAAACTTTGTATAGTTGTTGTCAGTAATCTTGACGTTCAAATGACATTCTCTTATTTTTATGTTTTTAAGTTCGTACCCTAAGCGTTCGCGCATCGTTTGTCCGATAGAGTTAAAACTTTGTACAGTTGTTTTCAGTAATCTTGGCTTTCAAATAACATTATTTTCTTCTTTTTTTGTTTGTGTGTTCGTACCCTAAAATTTCATCCGATAGAGTTGAAACGTTGTACAGTTGTTGTCAGATATCTGAGCGTTCAATTGACATTATCTTCTTCTTCTTTTTTTATGTTTGTAAGTTCATTCCCTATGCGTTCGCGCATCGTTCATCCGATAGAGTTAAAACTTTGTACAGTTGTTGTTAGTACTCAAATAACAGTGTCTTCTTCTTCTGTATTATGATTGTAAATTCGTTCGTTATGCATTCGCGCATCATCAGGTATTGCAGCTATATTATTAGATGGTGGACGAACAGCGCATTCGGCGCTCAACTTGCCATTGACTAAACAGTTTGCCGAAGCCCAAACGTGTACTATTTCCAAAGTTTCTGGCATGGAAAAAGTGCTACAAACGTATAAATGGTTTGTTTGGGATGAATAGACCATGATTCATAAAAAAATGCTCGAAGCGCTTGATCGAACTCTTCGAGAGTTATGAGCGAATGTAGAATTATTCAATGGAACTCTCATTTTATTAGCAGGTGATTCTACCAGTTATACAAAATCAACACCACTTGATGAATTCAAAATACCACCAATGTTGGCAGCAAAAACCCATAACGTCAATGCAATCAACTACGCAATCCACAAATAAATTGCAGATGAATATGTCACATACAAATCGATTGACGGCGTCAGATATGCGGATGAGATTTTAAATTATCCAATTGAGTTTTAAATTCTTTGGATCTTCCAGAATTGCCACCGCACAAATTATCACTCAAAATCGGCGCACCAATAATTGTATTCTTCGCAATATTAATCTACCGCGATTGCGCAATGGATCTAGGCTTGCTGTCAAAAAAGTAATGAAGTTACGATTTTTAATCGCAATTTGATTGACTCCACTTATGTCCATCGACATGCCATTTCATTTCAAACAATTGCAGTTTCCCATTCACCTTGTATTCTCAATGACCATCCACAAGGTATAAAGTCTATCACTTCAAGTTTGTGGATTGAATCTGGAAAATTCATACTTTTAACATGATCAACTATATGTTGCATGTTCACAAGAAAGATAGTCGAAAAAACAATACAGAAGACGAAATTACTAAAAATATTAAATTTTCATATGAAGCACTCACTTTGTGGTTAGACATAAAAAAAAAGACTTGTATTTAACTACGGTTTGGTTATTATAATTGACGCCAACTAGTTTCGCTTGGACCCAAGATTCATCAAATCAAATCAAATCAATTTATTTCATCAACAGACATTTATTAATTTTTATGGCATCCATTGAGAACAGGTAAAATAATAAATTGTGTATAGTATACTACCAGAAACGCATGAGAGATGGTTCAACATTAGGAAGACAGGATAATCCAGAATTAAGAGTATTTGCCTTCTGAACATACTTTCACTAATATGAAAGACGTCGATCTCCGAAGAGACCGCGTTCAGCAGATTAATTGCTCTTCCCACCGATGTCACCAGAGGCAGGTTGGTTCTGGTGGCCGGTAGGTAAACAATCTATGCTGTCGCTGTCGGAGGTATCTATCAGGGACAAAAAGCCGACCACCCTCCGGCATGGCCGAATTCTCGAAATATCCCCTGAGTAATCTAAAGTAATCTAAAGAAATAAGAGTATAACAGTTGTTATACTGCCCTGGTGAAGCTTGATTCCAAGTGAAACTATTTGGCATCAATTATAATAGCCATACTGTGGCTAAATACAAAGTTTTATTTATTTATTTAATATTAGGTTCTTACATATGAAATTGGCGTTTTGCCGTACTGGCAACTTTGATATCAAATATCTTCTCTTTGGTTAGGAATTCCAAATTCAAATTTATACAGCTATTTACTCAAGTATTTGTGTTTCGAAAATTATAATTCATTTGTTTTTTCCTCAATTGTTTTTTTTCTTTGCGTCACTCAGTTTACAAAATGGAAAACTTGAAATATCGCGTTATTTACGAGTACGAGTTCCACCGTGGCACCAGTGCTGCAGAAACGGCTCGAAGGATTAATGATGTGTATGGCGACGGTGCCGCAAAAGAAAACACAGTGCGTTTTTGGTTCCAACGTTTTCATTCTGGAAATTTCGACCTGACCAAAGTTGATAATGAAGAATTGAAGGCTATTGTGGAAGCGGATCCATCGCAAACCACGTCCGAGTTAGCTGCAGGCTGCGGTGGTAGTGATAAAACTGTTTTAATCCACTTGAAGCAAATTGGGAAGGTGAAAAAGCTTGAAAGGTGGGTACCTCACGAATTGAGTGAAGCAAATCAACAAACGCGCGTTGACTGCTGCGTTGCATTACTCAACCGGCACAATAATGAAAGGATTTTGAATCGAATCATTACCTGTGATGAAAAGTGGATCCTGTATGATAATCGGAAGCGCTCATCGCAATGGCTGAACCCTGCCGAACCAGCCAAACCATGCCCCAAGCGAAAATTGACTCAAAAAAAGTTACTTGTGAGCGTTTGGTGGACTAGTGCTGGTGTCGTTCACTACAGCTTTCTTAAATCTGGCCAGACGATTACGGCAGATGTCTATTGTCAGCAACTGCAAACCATGATGGAAAAGCTAGCTGCTAAACAACCGAGGATGGTTAATCGCTCTAGGCCACTGCTGCTTCATGATAACGCTAGACCACACACTGCACAACATACGGCTACCAAATTAGAAGAGCTTCAATTGGAATGTCTAAGACATCCACCGTACTCTCCGGACCTTGCTCCAACAGATTACTATTTTTTTCGAAATTTGGATAACTTCTTGCAAGGGAAAAAATTCAACTCCGATGGGGCAGTCCAAACCGACTTCAAAGATTTTATTGATTCCCGTCCGAATGTTTTTTTTAGTAAAGGGATCGATCAACTACCTATGAGATGGCAAAAGTGCATAGATAGCAATGGTACATACTTTGATTAAATAAATATATTATATTTAAAAAAAATTATCTTTATGTTCCTCCCATACAAAACGCCAATTTCATATGTAAGGACCTAATATTTTTACTAAAAATATTGTATACCCCAAATCACCCGAATGAATTTCAACTCAAGTGTAATTTACGAAACAGACAAAAAAATCAATGTCATTTATTTATTTTGTATATGCAAATGTGTATGTTTTGTGTATGTGTATCTACTTCAAACAAATAACAATAATAATTGAAAGAGGCATTGCAACGCATGCCGGGCATTAACTAGTCAAAAATAAATACGTAAACAATCCGTATAAAATCTATTTAACCACCCTACCAATTTGAACGTACGTGATACGTTCACTTTGACTGTACCATTCTGCGCTATCCCGTATCACGTACGCGCTTGAGAAAAAGTAATGTAGCTAAAACGTACAAAGTTTTAGGGATACGTGCGTGTGCCATCAAAGTCTTCATAAATATGATAGTTTTATACGAGGCAGGCGAAGTGTGTGGCCGAGTATTTGACGTTTCGTAATTTAAAAAATTGACCTTAATATATTATAATATATTAAATTTCATTAATGAAAAACCTGTTTTTTTGCACGTTTCTCGGAAAATAACCCGAAGGTAGGGCGGTTGATTATCAATAAAACTAAAAACATATACAGTAAAATCTCGATATAACGGACTAATTGGGGGGAGGGGGTGTCTGTTAAAGCCGAAAGTCTATTTTATAAAAATAGGTTTATTAAAAAATAGGAGATTCTTGGTTCTGATTTTGAAAATTTGGTTTGGTTCATATGATGCTCCCGTCAATTTGGAGATATTTCGTGTATATGTGAATTGTTTTGGTCAATTTGATTATTGCTGCTCTTTATGATAGTTATTTGTGACAAAAAATACGTTTTTACTGTTTTGGTGTTAAAACTATATAAGTTTTTTCGTTTATAAGAAGAATTTTGACAGGTGTAAAAATAAATTTTTCATTTATTCCAATGACAATTTGAATAAATTCTTCAATAATATTTTTAAGTTCTTGCTGGTGTTGGTTTGTTTTAAGTGCCTAATTACAGTAAATTAAAAAAAAAACAGCGGATAACGTGGAATAAAAATTAAATAAACACAAATGTCCGGATCGTCCAGCTGACGACAAGTGCACCATCTAAAATAACATTATGTGTTTAATTATTTTTCTTTGTTATTTTATTTTATATCATTGTATTTCAGATAATTTGTTTTAGATTTATTATGTTGACGTTGAACGATCGAAGAGATGCCTTTTGAGGCCTTGATGAGGTTCGCAACCCATCGCATCGCGTCTCTCGCGATGGCGAAAAGAGAAGGATGGAGTACCGCATCGATTAAAGTGTGGCAGTCCATTCTTTCTGCTTACCCTTTCGGGGAGACGGCGTGATGGTTAGTTAGTTAGTTAGGTTTAAAATAAATCAAAAAACTTTTTTTGAAAATATGTATGAGTACACTGTATTTATATATAATATAACAATACAAAACACAACCAAAATTCTATTTATTGTCTTCGGACACTCGTTGTGAAGTGACGTTGCTATTTGATATTGGCGCGCATACTTTAGTTAATCCTGCTTTGAAAAAGGAATCAAGTTTTGTTTGCACTTTTGAAGTTTGCTGTTTTTTTTATAATCAACTCTCTAAAATACCGAAAATGCGTAAAATATAGTTGAACTTCGTTATCTGACAAATAATGTAATAAATGTTATTAGATAGTCGAGATCCAAAAAAGCTAGAATGGCAGTGCACAATGGTGTTCTTCTACCGACCCTTATGTATGGAAGCGAAGCATGGAACTGGCAAAAGAAGGATGAAAGTAGAATAAATGCAGTAGAAATGAAATCTCTTAGACGAATGTGTGCATACTCTGTGTATGATAAAGTGTCGAATGAAAATACAAGAAGTGAATGCGGTGCGAATGATGGTGTCATGAACAAAATAATGAAAGGATCATTTAGATGGTTTGGACATACGGAAAGAATGAATGAAGAAATAATGGTAAAAATATTATATGTTAATGATGTAAATGGAACCAGAAATAGACCGAGGAAAACGTGGCACGATAAAATAAATCTAATATTGAATGTCGGCCATGTGAGGAGTCAGAGAAATCGACGCGCGTGCATGACACGATGTATGAATGTTGAGGAATCGAGAGAAATATGTCAGGAAAGAAAAGTGTGGCAGTCCATTCTTTCTGCCTGCCCCTTCGGGGAGACGGCGTGATGGTTAGTTAGTTAGTTAGTTAGTCGAGATGTGATCTTGCCACTGATAACTTAATTTTTGGCAGTGTTGTTTCTTCTTCTTCGCTGCCTTACCCTACATCCTCATTTTTAGGGTTCATAACTTCATCTGCTATTTCATATTAACAGAACGTTTTTAATTTTTTTTCATTTGACCGGATATTTTTTACCATTATATCCGAAGTCCGTTATAATACTATATTCTTCGACATGTAGAATTGGTTGCAGGTGGGAGAAAATATTATAACGTTTCTATAGAAACAAACGGTTGCTAGATTAATGTAGACTTCTTTTTACTCTTCTGTCATATCCAATGATCCCATTTTCTACTTCTTCCCTTTCAGTCTTATATCGAGTAATACTCGATTTAGATTTTTTCTGTGGCTTAGGAGCCATAAGAGGCATAGGTGCCAAGTGTAACACGATATTTTTCAAGAAAAATAAAAGGTTTAAAGAAATTTCGTTTTATTTCAAAATGTACTGTTCAAAAAATAGATATAATTTTAATTAGAATAATTAATATTGGATAGTTCTTCTTCTTCTTCTTCTTCCTTGTTCTAGACCTATGTGGTCTGTTCTCCAGAGTGTTGCTCCTCCTGTGAGGTAGATTCCCAGCTGTTCTTCCATCTTTTAGGAGGTCTTCCACGAGGGCGAGTCCCATGATGCTGATTATACAATACAATATAGGGGAGTCTGGTGTTGTTCATTCTTTGAACACAACCGTACCAGTCCCTTTTTCGCTGTCTGCTCCATCTTATGATATCCTCAACCTCACATATCTATCTTATTCTGGTGTTCCTCAAGCGATCTCTTAGTGTCTTGCCTGCTATCGTCCTCAGTGTCTTCATTTCGGAAGTCCTCAAAACTCGGTCCTAACTGGGCTAGTTGCAACCCGTAAAATATTCACGGTACCAGATTTTCTTCCGTACAATTGTTATCAGTAATAATTTTAAACTTTAAATGAGAATCTTTTTTTCACATAACTTAAAAATATCACAATCAACGGCACCAAATTGGTCTCCTTTTGTTTTCTACACTACTGTCATATGTATAAAAATAATCAGAACAAAATTCAAAATAATCCAAAACGTTTTCGCGCATGCGCATCGAATGCATTTCGAATTACTTTCGGAGAAAATCGAACTATTCCTCTGACGCTCTCTTGTATTCAAAATATTGTCGTACTCTTTCTTGTTGCCATGGCATTGCTGATTTGTTTATATATTTAAAACTTCCAATTTTGATGGATGGATTATTTATTTACTCGTCATCACGGTATATTGTGATTGACAATTATTGAATAATTTTATTTAAAAATGCAGTTTCACAACGTGCTTTTTATATTGAAATACAGAATAAGCACAAATTAAATAAACTTTTTATTTATTAACTAATTCCACTATTTAAAAAAAATACACTTGTAAATAAAAAAAGCGTCGTTTTATTTCATTATAATTTAAAATAAACTCTCATCGAGAGATTTCAATAAAATCATTCGATTATCATACAAAAAACGGATATTTATTTATACATAAAAACGATAAATAATATACGAAATTATAAGAAATATGTAATGCCGCCATTTCGACATGTGCGTATATAAAAATAATATCTTTAATGAAACGAGAAGAACTCAAGAGTAAGCGCTAAATGGTAAATCCATAGCTCTCAAAAGATGCTTTTTACTAGTTTAAATCAAATTCGAGTCCTTCGTTAATTAGAATGCCTTTCTCAAGAGTACAGGAAATGCTCTCGGATTCTAAAATCTGTACTAAGCTCTTGATAAAGGTGGCAAGAAAGTCACGAATACAGGATGCTCTTTACTCCCAGAAAATAAAATAAAAATACTGAAATAAATAATACCACAAATATATTTTTTTAATTAACCGTATTCGCACTATTGACATGATTTCAATTTAATTACGCAACGTTAATCAACCTTCTATATATGCGAAAAATATGAGTCATTCATATAATCATTTCCGTGGAGATCAGCTATATTTACCTATGCAATAATTAAAATTTTCCAGTTAATTATAAATTGTATAACTAACTAAATAACTCATTTGTTATTATTTCCTTCTATTATATATTCGTACCACGAACCAACGTTTTGTGTTGTGGATTCACATTTGAATAACTTATTAAAAACATAATATAATAATTTTTTTCACAACACTTCTTTGCACCTTTCACAAACATAACAACAACAACGACAACAAACCACCACACTACTCTATCCTGGCACACATATTCTTCCGACTTCTAACATGACCAACCTTTAAAATTTGATTGATTTGGTCATGCCATGTTTTCCTCGGTCTGCCTCGACTCGGTACTCCATTTCTTTCAATATCTTTCAATATCGCACAACATCTTTCGGGATACAAACTTCCCTTCTTCAATGTATGAATAAATTAATTTTAACAGTCAAATTAAAGAGAGTATACTATACTAAATGATACTAAATGACGAGCGAAAAGTGTAGGGGGAATAAATTTAGCGGCAGGGTAAATTTTTGTTTAGTTAGAATGATGAGACAGAGTAAACAAATCAATTATGGGGCTAGAAGTAAAGTTTACTTGGTTGTTTATAATATCTTCGTTCTTTTTAATTTCTGAAATATTTCTACTATTTATGTGTAAAACTTCAACATCGTTAGCTTTGTTGAACGAGTGACCTCTTTCAATTAGATGATTTGCGAATTAATAAAAGTTATTTTAAGATAAGCATCTTTAAGTAAAACAACGTGAAATTTTAATTTAAGAACTAAAGATCCTATAAGAAGTGAAAACTAACTAACTAACCATCACGCCGTCTCCCCGAAGGGGTAGGCAGAAATAATGGATTACCACATTTTAACCGATGCGGCACACCATCGTTCTCTTTTTGCCCCGCACTTCGATCGTCCAACGTCCACAAAATAAATCTAAAATAAATAATATAAAACACAATGATATAAAATATAATAATGAAATAACACATCATATTCTTTTAGATGGTGCACATGCTGTAGGCTGGACGACTATTGTGTTTTTTTTAAAATTATATTCCACGTATCTACTGTTCTTTTAAATAAATGTATAAGGCACTTAAAATAATCCAACTTTAGCAAGAACTTCAAAATGTTATCAAATTTTGAATTTCGAATTTGAGTTAATATATTTTTTTACTCCACGTATCCATCGTTTTTTTAATTTACTGTAATTAGGCACTTAAAACAATCCAACACCAGCAAGAACTTTAAATATAATTGAAGGAATTATTCAAATTGTCATTCATTGAAACAAATGAAAATTTTATTTTAACACCTGTCAAAATTCGTTAGGCAAACGAAAAAACTTGTATAATTTTAACATCAAAACAGTACAAACGTATTACGTGTCACAATTAACTATTATAAAGTGCTGCAACAATCAAATTGACCAAAATAATTCACTTATACACGTAATATCTAAAAATTTACGGGAGCAACATTAACCGAAACAAATTTAAGAAGTGAATCAAGTTGAAAATCTTCTTCCGTGAATATTTCACGGGTTGCAACTATAATAGTTATTTTTATTATTGTGTTGAGGATTCTAGAGAATGTGTGTTAATTAGTGTGTCGGTTCATCATATCTGCCTAACCTTATTAGAAAAAAGGCTTAATGGTTTACTAGTTAGAGAGTTAAAATAGATTTTTTGTTTTTATTAACAGTGGGATCAATAGTTGACAAACATTTAAAAAATATAATATAATTAAGTGTTATTGTATGTGAGGCTGAGGATATTATAAGATGGAGCAGACAGCGAAAAAGGGACTGGTACAGTCATGTTCAGAGAATGGACACCACCAGACTCGCCTATATTGCATTGCATAATCAACCTCGTGGGACTCGTCCTCGTGGAATACCTCCTAAAAGATGAAAGGACAGCTGGGAATCTACCTCACAGGAGGAGCAACACTCTGGAGAACAGACCACATAGGTCTACAATAAGGAAGAAGAAGAAGAAGTATTTGAAATTTATCCCAAACCATCCTGTATATGAAAACAGTTAATCTCGCATAGGGGTGGTTCAACGCCGTGTAGAAAATACGATTTTCTCTTTCTGAGGCAGCGAAGCGCTGCATGGGCTGTAGTTCCCGCCACCAGTGTTGTGTTTAAACAAAACTTTATGTTACCATTCAACTATGGAGTTTCACGTAGTTATAACATATTTATAAAACTGAAAAAATAAATCATATTTTTTTTTAGCAAATCGCGTATAGTGTACGTATACGAGTATATATTTTTTCTAGCCCCTAGAAACATAAAAATGGAAAAAATATCTTCAAAGCAAAAAATAATTTAATGATCTATTTCGGGTTGGGGAGCGCTTATAAGAAAATATTTGAACACGAGTTTTGGTCGAGTCGGTGCGAGTGGTGGGGGAGAAAAAGTGTTGGTGGGGCGTCAGGCGCGCGGGTAGCGCCGAACGCGGCCCGCCATTGCCAGTTGCCAGTCCGCTGCCGTTCGTCAGTTCTGTTAGACGCTCCGTTTCTCCGGCATAGTATCGCTCGTCCGCGGCGTATCGCTCGCTGCGGGCTCTCTCCGTCCACCCAGGCAAGTATAGTGCGCGAGAAGTGACCAGCTAGACTGCGTGACGTACCTTCAGTGTTGACCGGGTGGTATTCAGACCAGTTGCCGAGATGGATATCCTGCCCTGCGGGAACATCTTCAGGGAGCTGCAGGATGTCCACGACACGGGCTACTACTACTCCTCGCAGAACTCGCTGGAGGACTATTGGCAGGAGGTAATTAATTCCATTTCTTTTGATCTTTCGCAAAAATTCCAACGGCTTTTGAAGGAAGATTCTTTAGATCCCGATCGAAGAGTTAGCATCGTTAACGGTTTTTTTTAAATGTCATTTTTCGAACACCGGGGGTCTTCTATGATTTCTTGTTATTATTTTTAACAAATAGCATTACATTAGGACTTATTTGGATGATAGGAGCTCGCATTCACTTGCAAGGATTAGAGGGTTTTCTTAAGTTTCTCAAGTAATCCAGACGTAGCAGAGAGATCAATATTCTTCTCGGCACTTGATGTTTCTCGCTGTTATCTTTTTCGCAATTCGCTTTTGATTTTTTTTCCGTTATCAACTGCAGTCGACCCTTCGTTTATCGTTAAAGATAAATTGCATCGCATCTACGAGCCGGGAATGCGATGGAAATCTGTATGATAGTGAAAAAATACGAGGAATCTCGGCAAATGAAAGGAATTGCAAAAATTATTAATAACAATTTACCGTATAATAAATCGCTTTTCATATTCATGCCTCGAAACTTCACGGCGTTATTCGCAAATAAACGCAAGGCCCAAAATGTTATTCCAGATTTAGATAAAGGTGTTATTTGCAGAGTTTGTTTTGATACAAGCTAAATCGAAGCCAAATCGTTGCATTTGCAAAGTTTTTCGCGGCCGTTCTGACGCGTCCCCGGGCCGTGCAAAAGGGCGCCGCGACTCTACGCTATAGAAAACGTAGTTCCCCTGATCGCCGTGGATGCTACGGATATATTCGCGTCGTGAAAAACGGGACTAGAGGAGTTACGAGATCCTTTTTAGGCTGCCCTCTCCAGTGAAGTTTCGCGCCATGAAGATGAGATGCGATGCCATGTTTCTTCTCGGTGTTTGCGTTGCTTGTTTTATTGAAATGTATAAATTTTGTTCATTTATCGAAATATGAAATATAAAGCACATAATATGCCCCAGCGGAGGGATGCTGTTAGACACATTGAATGTTTCAATAATTGAACAATCTTAAGCGCCGCTATTTTTTAAGAAACTGGCGATGTATCTTTGCTTGTCTATGTTTATTTGTCGTATTAATAATAACATTCTTTTTCAGTATCTAGGTCTACATGAAATCCAAAACAATAGTAATTGTTTATGGAAAGGTAAGCCCATGTATAACTTACGCGAGATATTAGTTTAATAGTAAAACGAATGATTTGTGATCGGCAGTTTTAGAATTTAAATAATCACGATATCGCAAAGAAAACAGTTTAACCATGATTCACATTTTTGTGACTAATACAATTTCACTCGTACACTAAACAAATATTTGTTTTTATTAAACCACAAGTTCTGTCTTTATACAATTTTAAAATGTATGTTAAATTAACATATAGTTTATAATTTTGATAGATACCGTCGGGTCAGAGAAGGGCCGGTACTTAACTTGCTAAAACCTTAAGTTTATATAAACCCCCCAGGTATTATCTATATAGGTCTAAAAGCGGTGGATAAATCTAAATGTGTGGATGAATGAATCTCAATTTTAGGCCTAAATTGTGCGGTTTCTCATTCACACGTTTAGTTTTACCAGTGCTGTATATGTTTTCAAAAAGACTTATTATTAAAGGCTTGATGTTTTGGAATTATTCAAAAAGCAAAATTAAATAAGAAAACTATTATATTATAATACACAATTAAATATCGCCCCTAATCTGACTTTTGAATAAAATAAAAAATACTATTCACGAAACACGTAAAAATCAGTCAAAATATTAATTAAATATCAGCAAAGCACAGATCACAAATCATTAATTATTTGGTTCGATAATTCGAAGACAAAATGTAAATCCGCCTTCACCGCAGATTCTGAAATAATTCCTTGAGTTTGTCTTTAGGCTCGTCCAAAATAGGTTCTGGTATTGGTAATATTTACACTGGCTGTTGGTAAATGAATTATCGCGCCAAAATGGCACAGCACTTCTCTTATCTCTCATTACTTATCGACTCTAAGCTGGGAATCGATATTTCTTTTAGATATCGATACGAGCATTTTGTTCGTTCTACAAATTTGTCAAATTAAAAACAATGTATCATAATTCCCGTGAATAAAAGTCCGCGTTTACAATGTCTATAGAACTAAAGTCATATGTTTACTCGAGATGAGATAAACGGCTTGTGCTCCACATTTACCGAAATGTGCTACATATTGTTAATGTAGGTAAAGATTCTTTGGTCACACTTTTTTGCATTACGTAATTCTAAATTCAAACATACACACATTGTTTTTTTCAAATAAACTCTTTTAAAAATAACGGTTTCATTTTTAAATCCGTATATTTAAAATTCAAACATTATTTATTTTTTCTGTATTGTTTATTGTATACCACAGGTTATTTGAACTCAATTACTGTATAAAACTATTTTAATTATTGATTCTCGTGACATGTTGTAGGTAGCTAGTCTATTGCCATTTTTTTATAGTCATGCTAATTCTTTTAGACCAAAGACAGCGTGAATCTCCGTAGCTTCAATCCTGGGGATTGGTTTCAGTTACTCGGGGGACGAGCATGCTTGTAACGATGTATGAATGTGGAGGAAGATAGAGAGTTGTGTCAAGACAAACGATGTGGCGGTCCATCCTCTTTGCCTACCCCTCCGAGGAAATTAATCATTAAGGGACAATTTCAGCTTAAAATATTATTATATTATTTTCTTCTATATATTCGCCTTCACTTTGAGTTGTGGATTCATAATTGAATAACACTTTGTATTTTTACAACACTACATTTTTAGATTTGCAGACATGTTTAGCTTGTGGCTCAACCTTCTCCGATGCACAAAATTTATATATTATATATATATTTTTACGTATAAACAATATTTTAATTCATAAATAAATTCTTAGAAATGAAATTCGACAGTGTTTACCCATTACGTTTATCATTTTTTTGTTTGTTTCATTTGTTAACAAGAAAAAAGGATTATTATTTTTATTCAAAAATAGTTATTCGTTTTTAAGGCAAATTTCATTGGAGCAGTGGTATAGTTTGCATTAACACGTACCATACCGATATCTACTATAGTAGACCCCTCAATGGCAATATAATGATTTATCTCATTAATGTGTGTACGTACAGAATATCGAAAGAAGATGAGTGTGCAAAGAAAGCGTGTCATAAATGTATTGTTAGGTTAGGATGGTTTTAGGCTGATGAATAGAACATATGTCTCGTTAGAATACATGTCACAAGAAGTATTAAATATCAAAGATGCAATAATCTTGCGATTCTTCCTATGTCTGCTTGACAAAAGGCATATTTTTAAATAACACATTAAAAAAACTTAATTGCTCCTTAGAAAATAAATTCATTAATCTGGGTGTTACTCGGTTGTCAGATTATAACACAAAGATAATCAGTTCTAATGTGTATTATAAAACTTGCATAAAAATATGCAATTAATTTGTGTATCACTAATTATAATATATTATATGAAATGCGAAGAAAATCAGTCGGTGGTCTAGGGGACATATCGCTTTGCTCCTGATCAGAGGACATGGGTTCAAGCCTGGACACGACCAGATTCCTTCTTCATAATAATGAGCTGTTTTCCGCTCATTTTAAATTTTGTAAAATAAATTCTAATGCCATTGATTCAAATCCTGGATGGATCTTCTGGCTTACAGAGGTTTCAGCTCTTGTGGCTATTCGTCTTACGTCTAATGGGAACATTGTTGGAAGGTGATTTGGTGGGTTGTTGGTTTGGTATGATTTGTGTGGCCCGGAGCGTTCCTCTGAATAATGATCGATTTTGGGCGCTTGCGGCGGCTGGAGGTGTCCCCTTTTATAATATAAAATAACTAACTAACCAACTAACCATCCCGCCGTCTCTCCGAAGGGGTAAGCAGAAATAATGACCATCACGCTATTCTTTCCTGACATACTTCTCTCGTTTCCTCGGCATTTAATAGTTGATTGATTTGATCATGACACATGTTTCTCGGTCTTTCTCTATGCCTTGTTCCATTTACATCGTTAATATATGCTTTCTTAATCATTCTTGTTTGCGAAATATAATAATACAATGCAATAAGAGATATTAGGGAACCATATTTTAAAAGGTAATATCTCATTAATAGTACTCTCCGAAAATGAATCGTATATATAATATTATATTACTTAACAAATACCTAATAAAAATGTGAACAGATCAAATTAAGTCAAAAACGGGTTTTTAGCACAATAATATTTACATGTGAAAAAAATTAGTTGTTCTAATTCAATTAATGTATAATTATTTTAATTTTAACATTTGTTTTGACGTACATACTAGAATATTACCTCATTTATTACTTGTAGAATTTTATATATAATACAATATAAAACTCAAATAAATAGAAAATATCTGCAATATATTTGAGTTACATTTTTTGAACAATCATTTTAAATTGTGATTGAAATCTTCTCTATCTAATTGTGAGATTAATATGAAAACACCATGTACACAATAAAATCATTTAAATTTAAATTTCGCATTTAACAATTAACGATAAGTTATCAGTTTGTTTTCACGGCGCCATTGATAAACAGTATTTATTATAATCGTAAAAAACTAATCCTTCCAATTTTAAAATAAAGAATTGTTTACTCATGAAATAAATAAAAAACATATTGAAAATGAGTTGTAAAAAACGTGTATTTGTGTTTATAATGTATTTAAATAAGAGGAAGGTAGAGGAAAACGTAGTACGATCAAATCAATCAAATATTAAATGTCGGTCACGTGAGGAGTCGGAGAAATCGACGTGCGTGCGTTACAAGATGTATTAATGTAGAGGATTCGAGAGAAGTATGTCAGGACAGAACAGTGTGGCGGTCCATTCTTTCTGACTACCCCTCTGGTGAGACAGCGTGATGGTTAGTTAGTTAAAAATATTCAAAATGAATTTAAAACATTTTATTTAACCCTTAGGCGCCGGGAACGTTTTGCACGAATTGGCTTTCTGGTACGGCGCTAATATTTGAAATTGTGTCATTGTACGTTTGGCCTCGCCGTGTTTCACCAAACTGATTTAAAATTATGAAAAAAATTCTATCATATTACTAAATGTTAGTAGATTGTGATTTTATCATAAATATAATACTTTTGTTTTGTTATTTACGTGTTAGATGAAATTAAAGTTCAGAATTACCATCAAAATGACGCTCTTCATAAAAGAAGCACTCACAGAATCTTTATTCATTGTCCGATCGTAAAAATTCTTTATCTCACATTAAGAATATACTTTTATAAACAAACTTCTCAAGTTTTGTCCTTCATTATGTTAACACACTAATTATGACGATTTTTCTAATAGTACTCTGAAAAATATTCGGCCGGGCACACATACACTCACACTACGCTGAACACAGTACCTTATCAACGTCGATTAGGTGACCACACGATTGTATGGAGGAATCTCCTTAGCGTCAACATCTTTCCATTTGTGTAATACCGAATTAGGAGCTAGAACCTTTTTTGATTTAATAATATTGTAGTACCTATTCGTTTCAATTTTAATATTGTTCACAATCCGTCATTTCAAGAATAACTCGAAATAATCAACTTCGCGAAGCTCTACATTGATGAATTCATAATCTCTTAACCCAGATTGTTCATTAAAATTATGTTCATCTTATTGAACATCTATTGTAAAAATATAAAAACTAAACAAAGAAAGACTAATATAAAAACGCATTTAAAATTTGATTCAATAATTCAAATTTAAAAATTAACCTGGGCTATTTGTTATAAGTACTAATCATTTTTTTTTATCATAACTATAAATAATATTAAATAATAATAATACATGACGATAATATAAAAATATATATAAAAATGTAATTTAGAAAAAACATACATTTGAAAAAACATAATTTATATAAAAATTAATAAATGATTAGTTCTTACTGATAAAAATATAATTATTAGTACTAATAACAAATAGCCCGGGTTAATTTTTATGTTTGAATTATTGTATTGAATTTTAAATGCGTTTTTATATTAATCATTCTTTGTTTAGTTTTTATTATATTTTTACATCTGAAGATAGAGATATCCGAAACATGTCGTGTTTTTTTTATTATTGTTTTTAATAATTAGTGGATTAAACAAAGTTATTTTCAATTTCCTAAGTATATCATGTACATCTGGTTGGAAGTTAATACCGTCTACCCAAGTGGGCGAAAAATTTGTGAAATTTATTTTATTGAGGGGATGTTCTTCCAATATTTGAAAATTGTATAAATCTTTTCCCCGTCACTGTTTTCCGACGGTTCATCTCCAAATTTTCTGGAACATAATCTTCTTCATCACTAATGGATAAATCTGAATCGCAATCTAGCGAAAATTGTTTTCAATATTTTCCTCATTCATTTTTAAGGCTTAAAAATAAAATAGTTATGAATAAAAGTTCCCAAAAACACAAAATGATGCGTAACAACTAAATGTCATTTCACTTGGGTTATGAACATAAACAAAATTAGAAATCAGATAGAATCATTGGGCTAATGTAAATATTTACAAAATAAAACAAAACAACTGTGTTCTTTCTTCTAACAATTCCGAGTGACGCATAAAACAAGGACACTCTAAAATAACAAACACACGCAAGGGATATCGTATATCGACGGGCGACGCACATTGGGGCAGGATTCAGATTTCTCATACCATAACCCAAAAAATAAAAATTATGATTCATTAAACGCTTTGTTATTATATGATGACTCAGATATATTTAGCATATGATCACGAGCAGATAGACAAGCTAGACTGTGACACGTTCGCTCTAGCACCCCTCAATCGGAGCCGATTACTCGTAGAGGTTACACGTCCGTTATTTCAAGTCAGCGCAACACCTAGTTTCTAACATTTCTTTAGTTGTATTATTGATAAAAAATTTAAAGTTTTAGTATGGAACCTTACACTTCAGGTATGTATCCTCTTTTTCGAGTTGAATTAATTGTAATTACGGCTTGTTTTAAATGTAAAAAAATTAAACCGATTTCGCATTAAAATGATACAGAGGTTTTTGTAATATTAAAAAAACATTTAGAGATTTAGTACAGAATCCCGATGAATTCCGCAAGTATTTTAATTGATTTATAATAAGTAATTGTTGTACTTTATTGATATGAAGTTATTTTTTGCCACTTTTTGCACTTTTTTATAATAACAGCACATTTCGAATAACCAAAAATGAAAAAAAAATACACCAAATTTGTATCTTATTCTGTTTTTCCTTTTCTCGCATACCTAGGTACCAGCTCCAGCACTTTGTTCATGACAAAGCATCAATTAATAACGCTTATGAAGAGTTTCGGAAAAGAAAAATTGGAGGATCAGATTGATTTCCTGCAAAAAGAAATCATAAAACGGACAGGGTGTGTTGATGAGTTAGGAAAAAGTGTTACGTGTGTTAAAAATTTTATTCGGTTTAAATTTGATTATAAATCATGATGGGAATCAGCTCACTGGATGAAAGAAAGATTTCTCGATGTTAATAAAACGTGGCTTGATACATCCGTTTCTTTCATTCGCGCTACAAAAACATGTGGCGGTCGCCCGATGATTCCTTTTGAGGAGAGTACAGAAAGGGTGAAGCGGCAAAAGACGGTTAATCTGAGGAATTCTGCATCTCTGCCAGACTTACTCTACGCAACACAAATGGAACTTAGAGCTGCATGACAGGCAGATGCCTCAAAGTTGGTTCGAGGTATTTTATCTGTTCCAACAGGTTCAGGTAAATCTCATCAAACTTCCAGGGAGTCTTTTGGAAACGTGTTCATGTCAGCAGAAGATGCTTTAGCACTTTTAATAGAAGCGGACTTGCCTCCACATCAGTATAACGCTATTAAGTTGAAATCTAAAAACTTATATCCTTCGTATAAAACTGTACAGGCCTAAAAAAGACGATGTTATCCAGAGCCAGAAAATATACATGTCACGGATACTTTGGTATATGTTGATTTGCAGATCATGCTTAATCTCACGATTGAGCGTTTAATTATCACCCATCAAGATGTTGTTTTTACACTCAAACCCAAAGAATTAAATAATATGATATTATATTCCAAATGGGGAGTTGATGGAAGTTCGGGGCACAGTTCACATAAACAGGCTTTTTTTGACGCAGATGCCGATGATGCAGCGGTTTTTATCACATCATTTGCCCCCTTACGCCTAGTGTCTGGTGCCAAAATTATTTGGCAAAATCCAAGACCTGGTTCGACGAGGTATTGCAGACCTCTGAAAATAGAATTTATTAAGGAATGCACAGCAGTACCTTTGGAAGAGAAACGAAGGGTAAATGAAGAAATAAAAAATATTACCACAACCATAGTCAGACTAGATGGGCGCGTTATCGTAATCAAACATCATTTAATATTCGCAATGATTGATGGCAAAGTATGTAATGCTATCACACATACTTCTTCTACCCAAAAATGTTACATACGTGGTGCCACATCTAAACAATTGAATTATAATATATAGATGCATTGCTAACAAAATAAATAAAAACAGAAAATTAGAATTCGGCATTTCGGTCTTGCACGGATGGATACGCTTTTTTTAGTGTCTTCTCCATTTGACGTACAAACTGCCTATAAAAGCTCGAGGGACAGACAAGGAAATCGTTGAAGAAACTAAGAAAAAAATTCAAGCTCAGTTCAAAGAAAAACTAGGTTTGATCGTGGACAAACCAAGCCGGGCTTTGGTAACACAAACGATGGAAATACCGCCAGGCGTTTTTTTTAAATGCAGAGGTGTCTGCAGAAATAACCAATTTAGATGTAGAATTAATAAGAAAAATGCACGCCATTTTAATAGTTATATCATGTGGTCATGAAATTAGTGTGGAAAAATACCGGGAGTATGCGTTACATACAGCCAGATATTTTGAAGAAAAATATCCGTGGTGTAATATGCCACCCACACTTCACGAATATTTAATACACGGACCTGAAATAATAAAAACGTCAATATTGCCGATAGGTCAATTAACCGAAGAAGCGCAGGAAGCACGTAACAAAGATTTTAAAAAGTTTAGGGAGTACCACTCGAGGAAATCCAGCAGAACGAATTCAAACACGGATATTTTAAATTTTCTTTTACTCTCATCAGATCCTTTAATAACTAGTAAGAGGAAATTACCGAAAGAGAAAACTAGATTCCTCAAAGACGTTTTGGATCTGATAATACCTCCATCTACAGGGTCCTCCAGCCAAAGCGAAAATGATGAATCCGATGACAATGATGGTGTCTCAAAAATATCTGATAACGAGTAAAAAAAATATTGGTGTGTATTTATGAAGGGTAAAATCGACGTTCTTTCAAGAAACGTATATATTATGTAAAACTAAGCTGCATTTTACGTTATTAAAAATAATAAAAAATGACTTTAACGAGCATATAAAAATAATACAGTATTTGACACATATTTCATTGTTATTGGAAAAATAAAAAATAAAGTAAATATTCATGACATTGTCTCTTATTTTCATTAACCTACCTAATTACATTAAATCCTTTGATTTATAGCTATATATATAGCTTCTATGAGTTAATGACACGTTTTCATATTTTGGCCCCACTGTGCGACGCGGCAAACGACACCACACAGCGATAGGATGATTGCGACTGTGTGGGTATGGCCGCAGCGTACTCGAACTTAAGAATAGATACGTGTCACAAAAAAAATAATTAAAAATCGTCTGTTAGTAAAAAATAATTTCTGATAAAAGGGTATTGTAGTTAAACCTTTACTTTAGGATATGATCCTTTTTTTGTAGATCTTTACTGTCAAATTAACGAAATACACGAGGACAAAAGTGAATAATATTCACACTACGATTGTAGTTGGTCGTACCGAAGGCAAATTTTTCTCGCACTACCATTGTAGTTGGTCGTACCCTAGGGGTTAAGACACCGTACATATCTTATATAATTTAAAGTGATTTGTTAACTGTATTTAATTTTGACTTTAACCTTTTTAATACCGGGAAGTAAATATATGGCCGAACCCCGAGGACCGGCTATTTTATTTAAAAAAATTAAAACCTATTAAGTACATATTTTTTTGAAAGTATATAATAAAAACTTACCATAAATGATCCGTCCTTCGTTTATGCCTTCATTTATCGAAAAAAAAAACTTTAATTCTAACAAGACGACAGGGTTGGCACATTACTTATGGTTATAAATGAAATCAAACTCGTCAAACACGAAAATGAATTTCAACTTATGTGGATTTCTCTAATTCCCGACGCATTATGGACGACCAAGGATGTTTTTTTATATTTTTTTTTTATAAATGTAATATCGATAATTCTTGACAGTATGTTGGATCTTATTATTATATTTCAACATGGTGGCATACATTTAAAAAAATATATTAGTTAAAACATTAAAACTTAGTTAGTTATTAAGTGTTAAAGTAGCGCGTCTATAGACGTCAATTTTGTATGGCCGGCCTCCCGTGCACGGGATTATAGACCGTCTATAGACGGTTGTGGCATAGAACCAGTTAAAACACAGTGATTTCAAATATATGTTAGAAGACAATTTACAAAAAGCATCAAGAATTATCTTAAAACACGTGTTTTTTTGGAACGCTGTTTTTAATCCATTTTCATTGATTGAATATTTTTACAGAACAGTTGAGGATGGATCGAAACATGTTGTAATTAATATGTCATTAATTACAACATGTTTCGATACATCCTCAACTGTAAATATAGTGTATAACTCCCAGTTATATATTTACAGATGAGGATAGAACATGTTACAATTAATATTTTTATTCTGTAAAAATGTTTGACAAATAAAAGTGGTCAATCCATTGTTTTGGCGGAAACACTTTGATATTTTAATATTATTCACTGTTAAATAAAAAACACTGTTTTAATATCAAAGATTTTTGATATTAAAACAGTGTTTTTAATTTGACAGTGAATAAATAAAAGTGGATTAAAAACAGTTTTATTAATTCTTTCTAAATGTAAAAGGAATTCACAGTGTTAACTCCTTAACCTTCAACAAAGTGAAGATTTTATTGCCTGTCTGTCATGATCAAATTATCATATTTTGATAAGTTAGTATCTATGAAAGATTTTAAAAAATCGATTTAAATATATAACACAACTTAATAATATTAATCGTACGCGATACACTGATATTTTTATAGCAAACACGTTCATATCATTACATATCGTGTGTGTACTTTTAGATGCATTAAATAAACAGCCTGAGGAAAAATCGACAACTTAATAAGCATTTACTATTATCACCATGAATGAAATGGCGAGGTTATATTTGTGTCGGAGCCTTTTTGTGTGTGGGTTTGGAATTTAACTCTACGTTGCTGTAATTTATTGAGAAATAATGGCCTACCGAATTTAGCGTTTTCAAGTACGCAGCGACCACATAATGATTGTGATGTCTCATTTTGGTGCCGGAGTATCTCTTGTTGCATTTTATTATATCGCAAGCGGACTCTGTTCGAGAGCGTTGGTAATTTGGCACTGTTCGACTGTTATTGTACAACAATTTCCATCACGCCATTTCCCCGGAAGGGAACTCGGAAAGAACTGCCACACTACTCTATATAGCCTTCTCCACAGTCATATACGCACGTCGATTCTTCCAACTTCTAACATGGCACTTATTTTTTTGTATTTATTTGTAACAGTTCCTTTTGAATCCAATTGTATAGAATTTATTATTATTTTATTATATTGATTCTCATGACATGTGATAGCTAGCTAATCTATCACCATTTTATAAACTAACTAACTAACTAACCATCACACCGTTTCCCCGAAAGGGTAGGCAGAAAGAATGGACTGCCACACTTTAACCGATGCGGCACTCCATCCTTCTCTTTTCGCCCCCGCAAGAGACGCGGTGTGAAGGGTTGCGAACCTCATCGTCACCAATAGGCAACTCCCGCGCACACTTTGATTTCCAACGTACATAAAATAAATCTAAAACAAATTATATAAAAAAATTAACAAAATAAAAATAAATTCATACATAATGCTCTTTTAGATGGTGCACTTGTCGTCAGTTGGACGATCCAGAATTTTGTGTTTATTTAACCATTTTATTGTCATGTGATTATTATTCACCAGACCAAAGACAGTGTGACAATCACACTGCTATAGCCTAGAATCGAACCCGGGAACTTTGGTATTCCAGACAGAGCTCTTACCACCCTGCCACGAAGGTCGTTTTCCACGGTCTTCCTCGACTCCGTTCTCCATTCACATCGTTAACGTATACTTTTATAAGCATTCTGTCTTTATTCGTGCGTTCTATGTGTCCAAACCATCGGAGTGATCCTTTCATAACTTTGTTCATAATACTTTCTTCGGCTCTACATTCCTTTCTGATATCAGTATTTGAAATTCGGTCTTGCTCCTCATATATTGAAACCTCATATATTCAATTCTTATCCTATTATTGTAAAACATATTGAGTACTTATGTTTGATGACAATATGTGTTTGTAATGTTGATTCATAATAAATTGCATAATTTCATTTTCAAGTATATAGATAAGATATTTAGAAAATAAAAAATATATTAACTGATTGTAAGATACTAATATATAATACTTTGAAACACATCAATACTACAAAATAAAGTAGAAAAACAATGTTAAACAATGAATTTTATTTCAACTTTGTTATTTTAAACAGCAATTGCAAACCATCGTGCAAATGGCTGTTTAGGCTCGTCCACATTCATACAGCAAATTGTACAAGCACGTCGATTTTTACGACTTTTAACATGACCTAAATTTAAAAGCCTTTTTTAAAGTTGATTTATGTCATATTACAATAGATATATATTTTTTTAAATGTATATAACTTACAAGTTTCGCCAGCATACGGAAATTCGCCTTTTCAAACTTAATATTTTTTAAATGCGTTTTTTTAAATATAGTACGGTTAAAAAAATTATAAATTCCTTGCTTATTAAAAAAAATATTTTACACTTTCTGAGAATGTCGCGACAGCTGTTTCGCCAACCGATGTTGCCATCATCAAGTATTTCAAAGCAACTAACATTTTTTTTTGTAACAGCCGATGATGCCAATGCCGGTTGGCGAAACAGGTGTCGCGAAATTCTCAAAAATAGTAAAATAAAAAATTGTGATATTATAACTGTTGTAAATTTAACAGTATAATGTTGAAGTATCATAATGTTTCAAAACAATGGACTATTTAAGATAATCAAGTCCGGCTTCAAGATTTAGCTGTTACTTTTAAAAGGAGTAAAAAATGTGAACTCAGGAGAAAGCCTTCAAAATAACATGTGTAATTATTTTACAACTTGATGATATCTCAAAGTATCATCATTTTAAAAATATTTGTGATAAATTATTAAAAAGGCTGTATTCACGATGTTTCCACATCGTTTGCATACAATAATTCCCCCTATTTCTATAAATTTCCCATTCACTGAGTCCTCATAAGATTCGCTGGTATTTAACTAGTTAGAATTAACTCGATCCCAAGCGCATGCGTGTTATGGCGTGCCATACGAGAGCTGAGATTCCATAACCAGGCCTTCGAGTATCTCCGATATCCCTACTCACAGGTAAATAGTATCGAATAAGATTCATTCACTGGTGAAGCAATGTGGCACGAAGCAATCAAACGGTTAACTTATCAAGTTGGTTTGTTAATTCTCTTTAATTTTTTTACTCTTTGCCTTCTTATTTGATAACGCGTTAACCGGTTTACTGTTATTTGTTGTTATCATAAGGACGGTCTGTGAATTGTAGGGCGCTCAGTAGAAAGGTCTATTGGATCATCACGCTGGGGCAGTGCGGGCACTTTCTGGTTACCTTGTTATCTAATTATTTGATAGCAGCGGCGGTTTCATAAGACTAGGTCTAACGTCCCCGGGCCGGCCGGCACGTAAGCAGCGTGGGCAAACTTGTTTAACCAGTCTTTCTCTATACCCTCTGGTCTTCCTCTCTCGTTCTGTCTGTCATCTCTCTCGGTGCTCGGTTCTGATCACCTCTTTCGCGTTGTTCATTCCGATTTCCACCGCCTTCTACTGCGGTTACTGGATTCCAATCCTCGTTAAGCCGTCAAGACGCGCGGTGGCTTCTTGAAGGATCGCTCTTATAATCCATATTAGCTATTTTATTGACGTAGGTCGAATACAAAGCCGGGACTTTTTTATTCTGAAAGCTAAACCCAAAAGCTTTAATGCTTAACTCAAACCTACGGAGCGCACAGATATACAAACAACACCCCCCGGAGGTTTATTTTGCATGAGCGAATACGTTTTATTTTATTGCTTTTTTATAACTTTTCTCACTCACTCGTTATTATTAAACGATGTTTTTTTAAGAACTATTTACACTTTTATCTTTATTTCGACACCAATCGGTTTCGACAGGCTCGTTGGCATCCACAGACTGGCCAGTCTGTCGATGACAGCGAGTCTGGCGAAACTGGTCGCTGTCGAAATAAAGTCAGAGTGGAAGTAGTTTAAAAAAAACGTTTTGTTTATTAAACTAACTAACTAACTAACCATCACGCCGTCTCCCCGAAAGGGTAGGCAGAAAGAATGGACTGTCACACTTTTACTGATGCGGCACTCCATCCTTCTCTTTTCGCCCCGCGGGAGACGCCGTGTGATGGGTTGCGAACCTCATCGCCACCAATAAGCATCTCCCGCGCACACTTCGATCGTCCAACACCCACAAAATAAATCTAAAACAAATAATATAAAATAAAATGATATAAAAGCCCACAACACCCACAAACCCACAAAACAAATCTAAAACACCCACAAAATAAATCTAAAACAAATAATATAAAATAAAATGATATAAAATAAAAATAATTTAACACAAAATGTTCTTTTTAGATGGTGCACATATTGTCTTTTTAATTTATGTTCCACGAATCCAGCGTTTTTTTTAATTTAGCACATAATGTAAAGAACACATTATGTTTTTTTCGATGTTGCACATGTTTACATGGACGATCCGGACTTTTGTGTTTATTTAATTTATGTTACACGTATCCACCGTTTTTTAAATTAGCTGTAATTAGGCACTTAACCAGCAAGAACTTAAAAATTATATTGTTTATTATAATTATTTAAAATGAACTTTCATCAAGAGATTTCAGTAAAATCCTTAGATTGTCTTGTTATTATTGATTACAACATACGTCGTCTGTTCAAAAAGTTTCGCGAATTTTATATTTTTTCAAAAAGTATTTATTTATTCATGAATATCTATTTTGTCCCCTTCAAAGTAATTCCCCTCGGATATAATACATTTATGCCAACGTTTTTTCCAATCCTCGAAGCACTTAAAAAATCATTTTTTGTGATCTTGTTCAGCTCCTCCTTCGATGCCGTCTTTATCTCCTCAATCGTGGCGTAGCGTCGTCCTTTCATGGGCCTCTTCAGTTTTGGAAACAGGAAAAAGTCACAGGGGGCCAGGTCTGGGGAATACGGTGGCTGCGGCACCATTACTGCGTTGTTTTTGGCCAAATATTCGCGCACAAGCAACGATGTGTGAGCAGGGGCGTTATCATGGTGCAAAAGCCAGTTTTTGTTCTTCCACAAATCCGGGCGTTTCTGGCGGATTACTTCGCGCAAATTGCGCATAACTTGCAGGTAATATTCCTTATTGACCGTACTACCCTGTGGCAAGAACTCATGATGCACCACGCCCCTGCAATCGAAGAAAACTGTGAGCAAAACCTTCACGTTCGACCGAACTTGGCGCGCTTTTTTTGGTCTTGGCTCATGCGGCAAAATTCAAAATTCGCGATACTTTTTGAACAGACGTACATATTTTTCAGTTCAATTCCCTGTTTTGACACGTAATCATCTAATATTTTCAATTGTGTCGTTTCCTCGAAAAATTATCGGGCAGAATGGACTATAAGAGTGCAGTGCCCAGAAGTATTGTAACAGGTTCGCAATGTAAGCAATCTTTGAAATTGCAGTAAATTAACAAGAGATGTGATAACTTCTAGGAGATTTCATTATACAGGAGGAGGGATTGTTCTGTGCTCCGGTGGAATAAATATTTGATTACATAAATATATTTGAACAACGTTTAAGTGGGTACTCTTTATAATTATATTATAGGTTAGTAGAGTATACGGATATATTCGCAATACATAATTTCTAACTCATATTATATTCTTTTGTATAAATTATTATTACTCAAAACTCGACCTGTTTTTCGGTTTCGAACCGAGAATTTACATATTTATTAATTTCTCTCTCCATGTATTAGCTGTGTATAAAGTAATATACCTAAAAACCGAAAATCATTAGTTTATTTAAAAAAAAACAGTTTTTCCAAGCAATATGAAGTCTTTAAACTCCCATATCTCCAAACTGTATATTTGCACTTGTTTCGGTTTTACACTCACGGTGCGATATAATCTTAAATGGATGTATATTATATTTATTTAATTATAAAATTATGTATTTTTTTACATAATCTGTAATTTTTCATAATTTTACAGAGAAAAAATATTTGTTTTATTAATTTTTTATGTGAATTAGATTAACCTCATATTGTTTAGTTTTAATAAAAAATATATGTAAACATTCACCCTATTACAGTAACTCTGTTAATAATATTTTATAACTTAAATTTGATGATGTAATTTTATCTTCTTCGTCAGCTTGTCTCCATCCACTGCTGGACGTAAGCCTCTCCACCCCCACGCCATCTCTCTCGGTCACTCGCCAGTGTTCTCCAGGCCTTTCCCCCTGTCCGCACAATATCATCGCTCCACCTAGTTGGTTGTCTCCCGACACTTCTCCGGCCCAACCTTGGCCTCCATTCAGTAACCCTCTGGCTGCATCTTCCATCATCCCGTCGACACACATGAACAGCCCACTGCCACTTCATCCTCGCAATGCGTATCTCTACATCGGTGACCCTGGTACGTCTTCTAATCTCCACGGTATATGGTCTCTAAGTGATATACCCAACATGGATTTTCCATGGCCTGTTGTGCAACTTTGATTTTGTGCATTGCTTCATTAGTTAACGTCCAAGTCTTACATCCATGTCATCACAGTTAACACACACTGGTCCAGCACTTTTGTTTTTAATATTTTTGGCATGGTCGACTTAAAGATGTTGCTCAGCCTTCCTAATGTAGACCGCCGAGCTGTATTCTCCTATCAATCTCCTTGACTTGACTTCCAAAAGGCAACAGATGACCAAGGTAACATATTCATCTACCACTTCTACATTTTTATTATAGATTTTAATGCAAGTTTAATACAATTTTATCTTAATCTTGCTCTATTTTGTTACTTGTCCCATTGTTAAATGAAGTTGGTATTAAGTTATTTTAAGTAAAAATTTTCATAAACTTGTAATTAAGTATATGTTCTGGCTCTAATAATGTTCAAAAGAGGCATTAATTTCATAAATAGTAGAGTACCTACCAATAATGAAAGCCCTCTCACGATACTCTCATATTAAATAGGATCAATAAAAAATATGTACGTGTGTAAAGACGCGCCTAGCGTCATGTGTATAAAATTATTTACAGAATTAAGTACACCTTTGTCAGCGTGGGAATATTCAGAAGTAAAAACATATTCAGCTAAATATCCCAACATTTTATTATTTCCGAAACCCACGCGTCACAGCCATTAGAACGAGGCGAAACGCCGCTCCAGTAATGGAGTGTTACACATCAACATTTTGTTCAAATTAAAGAAAAAACAATGTTGAATAACGAAATAATACAATAAATTGTGAATCGGATAAAATCTCGTATAGTCTACGATTAATTCACGTAGAATTAGATAATCCATCGTTTTGGCCGAGACACTATGATACTTCAACATTATTAACTGTTAAAACTTATAACGCAGTTATTGTATCACAATTTTATTTCGTGACAGCTATTACGCCAACCGATGTTGGCATTGGTGGTGTTGCAATAATATCGGTCGGCGAAACAGTTATCGCGAAAAAAATGTGATACTTTATAATACATTACAAAAAAAAACGTCGTACTTTAACATTTTTACTATTTTCACAAACATGTTTCGGAATGTACATGTCCTTTTCTAGGAAAAAAAAATATATATAAAGAAAACACCGAAGGTCGTGTATGGTTCGAAACATGTGATATGAAAATACAATATTTTTCAAATCATTAGATTTGGTTTATGTATAATTTTTATTGTATTATATATTCTTCTTCAGATATGTCAGGTCTCCCCGACGATGACTATCACTAGAGAAAAGGCTTCAAACAGCTTCTCAATGCTCCTCAAGCCAGTCCAGTCCCTTATGTTATGGAGTCAGGAGATTCGCCTCCGTACGATATCTCGTCGACCCTTTATTTTCTCTTCAATGGTTAGGTGCAGTAATTCTAAGCACTATTCCATATTGTATGTACTATTTTATTTTATGCGCTATTTTATTTTTTGCACTATATTATTTTATGCACTATTTTATTTTATGCACTATTTATTTTATGCACTATTTTATTTATGCACTATTTTATTTAATGCACCATTTTAATTTCGATTTTATTTTGGTAGTTACGTGGTGATATGGGGAGTTTGCGAGTATTCACGTAATCAAACTATAAACTAACATAATATGCAAAAAATAAAATGATTTTATTTATGACTATTTTTAAATATGGGTAAAAATAAACAGATTTTTTAATGTAGTTTAATATTGCAAAGTTTACTTACATTAAACATGTTTACAAAACGAAACATTGTAGTTGTCTCGAGAATCACATAAAAATAAATTGTGATACGCACGTATAATATGATAGCAATTTTCAAAATTCAAATATTTAATAATATCAACTATGTGTAAATCCCTTATCAATAACGTATACATTCCAGATTTTAATAATTTTATTGTATATATTAATTAAATTAAACGTTTTTTTTTTAAACTACTTCCAGAAGTAGTTAAAATAGCTCGTTTTATTTAATATTTATTTAAAATTTACTTCCATCAATAGATTTCTGTAAAATCGTTTGATTATCTATTGTGTATTATAATAACATTATATATCCTAGACTGTACGAGATTTAATTACAACGTTTTTCATAAAATATTTTAATGTCTATCCACAACGCACAAGTGAGGGCTAATATAGAAGAGAAAACCTATTAGTTATCGCATTGTGGAATGGTCGGTGTGACATTCCTAGACCGCAGCCACGGCATGACACGAATACGCGTTTCGCAACTTTCATTTTATTACAATTCACATTGTTGAAATGCAAATTTGCATTGATGCATTATCTACCAAGAAGCGATCGGGCGGAAGAGTGCACTCGGGCGATAGCGGTGGGCTGTCAAAGCGGGCGTGAAGCAAGCTCGATTTTTCAATATGCTACCGGGGAGATTTCTTTAATCGCCTCACTGTCGATGCTCCAGAAATCTATGCGGGACGCATGCCATGTCCTGAAGGTGCCATCGCGGTGTTTGAATTCATTCCGTGCATGAAACTTTTTACTCAAGAAAACACTATTGTTTTTTTGCCATATAAGTTCTGTAGCACTGTGTATAATATATTTTTTGTTTCTTGAACAATGATGTTTTCTAAAAGTTTTACTTCTAATAAATAAAGCGAAACAGGTCCATTACCTACCATAAAATAATATAAAACTTTTAGAAAATTTACGTTTTCATTCGTATTAATTATATAATATTCTTATTAATTATATAACATTTGTTAATGCCTCAGACAGGTGAAACATGCCATTCACATAAAATATAATAAAACTTTTAGAATACATACGTTTAAACTCGTATTAATTATGTAATATAGAGTTCAATATCATTGTTTAAGAAAAAAATAATTATTGCAGATATAAATAGTGTTAAAATTTTTCAATCAAAATTAATAATAGAAAACCACCGTGCTATAAATATTTATAACCAAATCTTTTTATAATTCACAATTAACAAGCGATCTAAATCCACATTAAAAAATATATTATTTGTAAACTCATTGATTTAAAATAGTACCTCTACATTACAGGTATATTGATGAAAAACAACGTTTTATGATGAATATATGATATATTAAAGTTACGCATTCGAGATTTATTAAAGTCTTAGCAAAGTTAAACATTGGACTTGGACTTGGATTTTCTGGCTTACAGAGGTTCAGCTCATGTGGCTATTCATCTTACGTCTGATGGAAACATTGTTGGAAGAATTGTCATTCTATTAAAAAAAATTCTAGAAAACATACGTTTTCTTTATATCTAATATTTAAAATGGAGTTCTGCATTATTATTCTAGCAATAATATTTTTTTTTATACAATTAGTTTTATTATTAATTTATTTAAACACGAGTAAAGTGGTTGGGCTGTTAAATTAATGATTAAATTGACATTATCTCTCATAGCTGCTTTGTTTCAGCATCTTAATTAATATATAATAGTATTTTAGAGTCTTTTAGAAATACTTTGTCACCATTATTAATGTATTAAAAATGTATGAACTAGCTTGAAATATATAAAAGTACGTCGATATACCTTAATTATACGTTTATGTACAAAACTTTGTATTTCTTAGAAGCTTTTATCAATATATAATGACACGCAGACGTCCTTGTACATATTTAAGCACTAAACAGGTAATTTCTATTAGTTGTCTACGAAAGTAATATTTCGTCGAAATTATTCAAAATGAAATACTAAGTAGATTTCACGTATTGCTTCCTTGCGTGGTCTATCCTTATGACGCCTCTCACTGACCTGAGTATCCTCATCTCGGCAGCATTCATTTGTGTTCTTGGATATTTTTAACAAGTCTAGCCCTCTGCTCCATATAACATGACATGCATCAGTGCAGTCTTTTAATTTTACCCTTTTAACGTTACCTAACTAACTAACTAACCAACCATCAGGCAGTCTCCTCGAAGGGGTAGGCAAAAGCAATGGACCGCCACACTGTTATTTCTATGACTATTGAATATTTCACTTGTTTCCTCAAAATTCAACCATCGTGTCATGCACGCACGTCAATTTCTCCGACTCCTCGCGTGGCCGACATGTAATATTTGATTGATTAGGTGTCACGTTTTCCTCTATTTCTTGTTTCATTTACACCATTAACAATTTTTTTTTTACCATTCATTCTTTTTACGTGTCCAAACCATCTATATTTATTGATCAATTACTAAGTACATGGTTTTAATACCTTCCTACTGGGGTAACCCGTAACATACACAGATTTTCCAACATATTCGTCTAAGAGATCTCATTTCTACTGCATTTATTCTACTTTCACCCTTCCTTTGCCAGTTCCATGCTTCACATCCATACATAAGGGTCTGCACAAGAACACCATTGTGCACTATCATTTTTGCTTTTTTTTTATATATTCGTAATCCCATATAAACATAATTGTGTCACTTTCATCTCCATAATCGTAAAATATTTGTCTAAAAATAGCAAATGACCTATTATATTATATGACACTCGCCACCAAATTACTTAATACAACTTACACACACAACAACAGAATGTACATGTGTGCAATGGCGGGTTTGAAACAACACATTGTGTCCTTCAGACAAATTATTTTACAGCTTCAAAATGGAATTCTTCATTCATTTATTTTACGCCCGAGAACACATTAATTTACTTCAAATTGTTTCAATATAACACAACTCACAAAAAGAATCTTACGTCATTTTGCAATTTTTCATTTTCGTTTTCTTCTTCTTCCTTGCTGAATACCTGTTTTCCAGAGGGTTGCTCCTCCTGTGAGATGGATTCCCAGCTGTTATTCCATCTAGAAAGTCTTCCACGATGACGATTTAGGCTTATGATGTAGTAGTGCAATATTTAGGAGTCTGGCGGTGTCCATTCTTTGGACATGTATAAGTCCCTACTTAGCTGTCTACTCCATCTTATAATATCCTCAAACTCACACATCTCTCTTATTCTGGTGTTTCTCGAGCGATCTCTCAGGGTCTTGCCTGCTATCATCATCAATGTCTTTCTCTCGGAAGTCATAAAATCTCACTCCTCTTTCTCTCTTGCAAATTCAATATATTTTTTTAGAATTATAAAATGGCAGCGCACAATGGTGTTCTTCTACCGACCCTTATGTATGGAAGCGAAACATGGAACTGGCAAAAGAAGGATGAAAGTAGAATAAATGCAGTAGAAATGAGATCTCTTAGACGAAGTATGGATAATCTGTGTCGAATGAAAATATAAGAAGTGAATGCGGTGCGAATGTTGGTGTTATGAACAAAATAATAAAAGGATCATTAAGATGGTTTGGACATATGGAAAGAATGAATGAAAAAAAAAAGATAAAATACTTTTATGTTAAGGATGTAAATGGAACCAGAAATAGAGGAAGACCGAGGAAAACGTGGCACGATCAAATAAATTAAATACTGAATGTCGGCCACGTGAGAAATCGACGCGCGTGCTTGACACGATGTATGAATGTTGAAGAAGCGAGAGAAATATGTCGGGAAAGAAAAATGTGGCAATGCATTCGGGGAGATGGCGTGATGGTTAGTTAGTTAGAAATATAAAATAAATAAAAATATTATCGTATATTAAAAAAGAAACATTCTATTTTTGTAATTAATTTTTAAAAAGTTACTTTTAACTTAAGGGATGTTGCCTATTAAATACTCTGGGTGGATGTAAATTTATAATGATAATTTTATAAAACCGTAAATAAGAAATCTCAGTTTTATCGAAATACTTATTTTTTATATTGCATGCTCATATGACCACAATTACCTTGTAGGAGCGGCGAACACCTCTTGAAAGGGGATGAAATATCATCTTCCGTAAGCCGGTTTCACACTACGCCTTTATAAATTTCGCGAGATAATCGTGTTGAAATTTTCGCTTATTTTTTTATCCCTTCGCATCACATTATCACGGACCCTTATCAAAACTTTTCGCTCGCTTGCCCCACCGCCTGCTCGCCATTTCAACCAGTCGCTTTCCACGTGGTTGTGTCTTGAGATTATTAGGGATGGCACTTCGGACATGGACGTTACCCAGCGGTGCAGCCACCGCATCAAGGGCTTATCTGCTCTCCCCAGCGGGGATTCTGTAGAAAATTCTTCTCGTTTCAGAGATGGCATCCCGTCCTGCAGATGTTGCAAACGAATAAAAAAACAAACAACAGAGTAAAACGCTAAAGTTTCAACATTAGTATTATGAACAAAATAATGAAAGGATTATTAAGATGGTTTGGACATAGAACTATGTAAATAGAACTAGAAATAGAAGAAGACCGAGGAAAAGGTGGCAAGATCAAATAAATCAAATATTGAATGATGGCCACATGAGAAATCGTGACGTGCGTGCATGACACGATGTGCGAATGTTGAGGAAGATTGTCAAGTTTTTCTCAATCTCCCATGAGTCAGTGCTCAATTCACGCCATCAACGTATTTCATATGTTCAAATCAACAAAGTGATCCTTTCATAATTTTGTTCATCATTCTTTCTTCAGCTCTACATTCCTTCTTATATCAGCATTTGCAATTCTGTCGTCCATCGTTTTACTACATATGCGTCTTAGGGATCTTTACCGCATTTGCCCTTTCAACTTCTTATGTAGATAACGCATTGAAGTCAAAACCGGTCGTGAGAAATTATATTTAATTCTTTACCCATTCGCATCGGTAGCCGTTATATCACGTGTAAGATTTCCTAACCGTTAACATCGGTAGCCGTGATATATCGTTTTGCGAATTTACAGTACTCGTAGTGACATTTATTGTAAGAATTTGGAACCACAAATTACTACAATACTTACCTACATCTATTCTATACAGAAATCTGTAAAGATAATAAATTAAATGTGTTTTACTTCATCATAATTACGGTGTACATGCGCGCTGTCGGTAAATCACATCCGTGAAGTATCCCATCGGCCGCCATTATACTATATTCGTTTGTCCTGCGTCGTGCGCGCAATTGATTTTCGACGTTTCGTTGTATTATTATCTGTTATTTATTATAAATTGTAATAAATTGTACTCTGAATATTTTTTATCGATTTCTATTATTTTTGTGTGTTACAGAAAACAAACAATGAATTATGAATGTGTGTTATTATAATATATAAAATACTTTTATATTCATCATCTGATTAGCTAAAAGATAACCGAACAAATATAATAGAATATGCGAAAATGGCCCTGGTTAGTACATTTATCATTAAAATATAAGTTTTTAACAAAAAAATTCGTTAGAAATATTCGCGCCGTATTTGACGGTACGATTCGTATTTGACGGAGCCGTAAGGAAAGATAATTTGTTTTATATTTATTATGTAGACGTTGAACGATCGAAGTGTGCGCGGGAGATGCCTTTTGTTGGCGATGAGGTTCACAACCCATCACACCGCGTCTCTCGCGATGGCGAAAAGAGAAGGATGGAGTGCCGCATCGATTAAAGTGTGGCAGTCCATTCTTTCTGCCTACCATTTCGGGGAGACGGCGTGATGGTTAGTTAGTTAGTTAGTTAGTAATGAAAGGGTTAATATTGTATTTTTTTAAAGAAAATTTCTTCTGAGTATACTATGTTTTCCGCTATCAGTCGTGATACGACACATTTCTCATTACTTTTGTTTACCCTAGGTAAATACAATT
Source organism: Lepidostoma basale (assembly GCA_022606425.2). Classification (NCBI taxonomy): domain Eukaryota; kingdom Metazoa; phylum Arthropoda; class Insecta; order Trichoptera; family Lepidostomatidae; genus Lepidostoma; species Lepidostoma basale. Next base: position 58,006 of record JAHDVF020000260.1, on the reverse strand, counting down.
TCCGGATGCAAATTAAATTCAAACAGCGTATTTTCCTCTTCTGTGACGTGACATAATGTGATTAAAAAACAAATGTTTTTTTTTCATTATCACTGCAGAGATTGCATTTGTGTTTGTTGAGCAGATCAGTGGCCGCCTTGTTTGTCTGGGCGGCCAGTTGGGCCCGGCACCAGCGCCCCGCTGCAGTCATCGTGGCGTGCAGCCTGGATTACGTCCGGTCCGGAGCTTTTCTCTCACCTGCTGTTTGATCAAAAGCCATTCCCATTTTATTGCCCGGAAAATGAGATTATCTGCCAATTTGCTGACGTGTTCTAAAACGTATCATATGTTAATACGAATAAAATCGTCTGTTTAAAACAAGTTTAATTATTAACATGTATGAAAAAGCGATAGTTTTCAAGGAGGAAGCCGGGCTTCTGGGCTTCTATGGTAGTAACTAACTAACTAACCATCACGCCATTTCCCCGGAGGGGTAGGCAGAGAGGATGGATCGCCACAATGCTCTGTCCTGGCATACCTCTCGGGCTTCCTCTACCATGCAGGCATACATTGTACCATGCAGGCACGTCGATTATTCCGACTTCGAATGTGGCCGCCTTTTAGTAATTGATTAATTTGGTCATGCCATGTTTTCCTCGGTCGTCCTCGGCTTCTTTTTCCACTCACGCTGCTTGTGTACAACTTTTTAACCATTCTACTCTCATCCATTCGTTCTCAATCATTGTTAGATTTTTTATTTATTGAATTCCCACAAGATTCAATCTCCTTTTAGTTACTAGAATAAAGTGTAAATATTAAAAATAAATATTTTTAACTGGTCTACCAGCATTCTATGATGAACTAAAGTTAATGAAAAACCGGTCCACAAAATATTGGTTTAATTCAGCGCACATCAGCCTCTGTAATTAAAAAATGCGGTTTGGCTCCTGTTAGTAATTTATTAATAGGTTTGACGCCTGAACTGTTATATTTACAAGATTTTAGCCGGCTCACACACATTTAGGACACCGTTTATAAACTTAAAAATATTAAAAAAAATTATCCATCAAATCCAAAATAATGTAATTTCAATTGAAATTAATACAAATAAAAGCTTGTGTTTTCTAGAAGTTTTATTTTATTTCATGGGAAGTTTAATTTTGATATTATCAAATGTATGACGTTAAAAGAAAATAAATCTTCTAGAAAACAGACATTTATTTTTTTACTTTTGATAATGATATTTAATAAAACCTTAAACATGTGAAACATTATACAACTTCTAGAAAACAAACGTTTTCACTCATATTATGACATTTATTCGAGTTTTTTTTAAAATCACTGTTAAATAAACAATAATTCATACCATAATGAGTTTATCAAATAATAATTAAATAAAACAATGTTTTTTATTTTAGATATTGTTTGAAATATTATATAATTAAAACTAGATTTTATTATTAATAGCATTTAGGGTTGTTCAATGTTAAAACCGCCTGTTAGTTTATATGATATTAAAGGAGGCTTGGGTTCAATCCTGGATACCACCCGTTTTCTTCAGCAAAATACTGAGATATTTTAGCTTACATTCTAGATTGAATTATAAATTCTATTATAATATAATACAATTAACTTAAACTTTATGTCCGTATATAAAAAGGTTTAATTCGTTCATATAACTTAATAAAAATAACAATAATAATATATCCGTTCCGTAATCGCGCGCTTGTGTTCCATTTCATATTTTTATTTCTCCTAAATAAACACAGATTTTTAGATGGTTTAGTTTGCTATACAAATGTTGGGCAAAATAACAATTTTAAATTTGGAATCTGTTTTTGACATTTCAATTTAAGCAATGTGTTAGCTACGTTACATAAGTATTTATTTTTTAAATTACAATGTTCCTTCGAAGTAATACTATATTATATAGTGATTGTTTTTATTTTTTGTGTTTTGTTTATGGTAATTCTCTACATAGTTATAAACGTCGATTCTTCGAAACTTCTATCATGGCCGACCTTTAAAATTTGATTAATTTGCTTATGCCATGTTTTCCTCGGTATTTCACGATTCCGTACTCAATTCATGTCAATAACGTATACTTTTTTAACCATTATTTATACGTCAATGCTTTTTATATGTCTAAATCTACGCATTGACTATTTCACAATACTTTCTTCTGCTATGAATTCCTTCCTGATATTAGCATTTGAAATTCTGTCAAACATCGTTTCACTACACATACATTTAATTTACTTAACTGAACTAAAATATTGAAGTTTAGGGGAGACTCTAATTTGTATTAATCTATTATTCAATAAACCCGCTTAAATGATACAGTGTTTAGATTTACAATGCATAAATATATCGTAAAATTGCGCCAATAAGTAGTTGAATAAGCCTTATCCCAGTTTATTCATCTATACTATTCAATAAACTTGTTTAGGAGAAACAGTGTTTTGATTTATACAAAAAAAAAATCTATTAAAAATATACTAAATTTATGTAAAATTTTATTTATACTATTGTAAATATATCGTTAAAATTGCGCCAATTAAGCAGTGGAATAAGCATTATCTCAGTTTATTAATTTTTTTAAATAAACTCGTTTAAGATAAACAGTGTTTTGATTTAAACCAAATATATTGTCAAAATTATGCCAATGTAGCAAAAAAATAAACATTATGATACTTATTTCTTCTGGAAATGTGTATTTAAGTTGTCGAGTTCTTCGTCTAATTATCTTTCGTCATTGCATTCGGTCAGCCTTCCTCTAGCCTCGTAGTCACGAGTCACGTTTTCGCCGAATAATTCGCTCAATGACATCTCTTGCGATCTTAATAAGCGTTTGTTCTCAGTTAGTTATGCGGCATTCATAACTCTTGAGACTACGTGATGCTAGTCTGCAAGTTCAGCGGGAAAATGATAATTACAGCATCAACTAATCAGAGTATTGATCGGCTGCTTTAATCTGTAATCTTTACCTTTATACCTACAGATAATGCACAGACAATGAAAGTTGCATTATATTGTGAATTATGACTGCATTATATTCACAAAATTAAACAAGTTAAAAATATTTAAAATATCCACAAAAAATGTAAGGCAGATGACCGCATTATATGTAAAATAAAAAGTATATTTATAATATGGACGATGAAAGTCATTCGAAGTCGGAAAAATTGACGAATGTGCATATAACAATGTATGTAGAGGAAGCTCGAAAGGTATGTCAGGACAGATCAGTATGGCGGTCCATGCTCTCTGCCTACCCCTCCGGAGAAACGGCTTGATGGTTAGTTAGTTGGTTGTTAATAATACGTTATTTTTTATGAATTAAAATACTGTTTTATTCCACGTTTGATTTTTTAATCTCGGCATGTTTCGAAAATACGAGTATACACTGTTTATATCGTACTCCCGATGATGAAAGTGTAAGCCTTCGAAACATGTCGATAAAAGTAAACTCAAAAGTGTAAAAAACAGTGTTTTAATTAATGAAAATTCGTCATTATGGAATTGCAGTGTTTACGCTTAAGTTTATCTAATATTATTATAATAAAAAGTTATTATATATGATCGTTTTTGTTGATAACTGTCAATGATTAATTATTATAATTTAAATTGCCTTACTTTACGTGCATGTGGCGCGCGCTGATAAAATGGAAGATTTCCAATTTCCCTTCTCCATTATCGAAGACCGCATCTCCGCTAGACCCAATTGGGAGTCCAAAGGGACACTAGACTGAATGCAGTGTAATCGAATCTACAATAGGTGGGTTCCAAGTAATGCAAATGTTCAGTTCCGAACAATACAGCATCCTAGTTAAGTGACACAACGAGAACGCCACTTGGGACAATGGAAACGCAATCCTAAATTTCTCCTTTGACTTCGTTAAATGACATAACGTTTTGAATTAATGGAGTGTATATTTTTAATAAGCACAAAAGCCTTTGATAGGGTACAATTAAAATATATAATAACATTCTGATTCAAAAGTCTGCTCCTCCAGAAATTATTAATACAATCAGAGATTTAAATATGAGAGGCAACACCAGAATTAGATGCGATTATGAACTAAGTAAAACAATCCCCGTACTGACAGGTAAACGACAAAGAGACAGCCTAAGCCCTTTTCTGTTCAATCTGATAATGGATAAACTTATAGAGGAGACCCAATCGCTACAACTGAGATATAGGATGGGAGAGCAAATTGTCAATGTGGTCTGTTATGCAGACGATGCTATAATCATAGCTGAAAACAATAATGACCTACAAAAAATGCTAGACAGACTACATCACGCCTGTAAGAAATACGAATACAAAATGATGATCTCTATCGAAAAAATAAAATGTATGACCTTTTCCAAAACACCAAAAACATGTAACCTGGTTATAGAAAATCAACCCATAGAACAGGTCAGGACCTTCAAGTATCTTCAGGCATAGACCTGGTGGGGGGAGGAGAATGCAGACATCATTATGTGTTAGAAACAACAGTAGTTTGTAATACCTGGCGATACCAACATTGGTTGGCGAAACAACTGTTGCGACAATTTATGAAATTTCTTCTTCTTCGATGGCCCTGCAGTCCATATCGAGCCTTAGCCTCCAGTATCGTTGTTCTTATTCTTCGCCTCCAACTCCTCCTGTCCTCCGCTTCGACCCTCCAATCTGACACTCGTAACGATTTCGCCCCATCTCTCCCAACTTCATCCTCCCATCGCAGCCTTGGTCGTCTAATTGGTCTTCTACCACCTGGGTGCCACTCCAGCAATCTTTTTGGGGTTCGCGATGACGGCATTCTCTGCACGTGACCGGCCCATCTCGGCCTATTCAGTCTGACCTGTGTGGAGAGACTGGGAGCTTTGTAAATATAGTACAGGTCGTCATTATGTCGCACTCTCCAGCCTTCACCGTCATTCACAGGTCCCAGAATTCTGCGCAGCACCCTTCTTTCAAAAGTATCCAGTCGCTCTGCGGATTTCGCTGTCATTGTCCACGCCTCACATCCATAGGTCACTACTGTTCGGATGATTGTTTTATACAGGAATATGACATTTAAATAGATAAATTATGATATTATAACAGTGCTCGGTATGATCAGTATAATATTTTACGTCAAAAGAATGGATCGACTGAAATGAGACTATTACTTGAGCTACAGTGTTTAACTACAAATTTAATAAAATATGGTATTATGAAAAGATTTAAATGTGTTATTACTGTGACATTATTGCTATTATTAGGGCATTATCAATTGTAATTTATTCTAATGTTTAATGCATGAGTATTAATAAGATACTCGTATATCAAAGCGCGACACATGTCATATCAAACCGTAATGTGAAGTAATGTGAACATCTTAATACTTTTTTAAATAATATTATAATATATTCTATATTCACCATCGGTTTTGTTGTATTTAATATTTGAATAATAATAATAATAATAAAAAATAAACATTTATATATTACCAATTTACAAAAGTGTTAAATACGTTCTTTTAGAAGGGTATTATTTTTAATAATTAACTGTTTAATTTAAATAACCCTCTTGTATGAAGGTATGTTGTATAAATAAAACTTGATTTTAAATAATTCAAATGTAAAATAAAATTATATGAAAGGCTAATTTGAATATAATTTAATGATTTAACTCAAATCACTTGACGTAAGTTTTAAATAATGAAACAAAATGATGTTTTTAAATAACTACTTGCACTTTTGTCTTTTTTTAAGGGAATGTGTAATCGGTTTAACCAAGCTCGCTAGCATCGACAGATCAAAAAATAACATATTATAAATAAGGTTTATACACCTTATTTTATAAAGCCGATGACGAGTGGCGGGAAAAGGCAAGGAGAAATGAAAAGATTTAACATAAAATTTCATACAAGTATTTAGCTCTAATTATTGTATAATGTATACCATATCCGGGAAGTGGTGGGCATAGAAAATAAACCGCTATTCTCTTCTTTCTTAACATCTATGGACTACAAGATGTTGCTAGTTGTTATACAGTCATTGATGAGTTGTAAAATCTCTAACATTATTATAATCTTCTTCTTTTTATTGTAGATCTTGCTATATTCTTATGCAGGGTGTCAACATTCTTCCTGTGATGAAGACGACCAGTATTCTCTTCGTCTCTTTTGTGGTCATCCTGGTAGTCGACGGCCTTCTGGAGTCTCGTGCATCCCGATCTTAGGAATCCTCGCTGGATCCATCCCCTCGATGAATCCCTCCAGAATCGTACTCCATCTCACTGTGTTAAAATTTTTGCAGGATCTGCGAATTTCTTTATTGGGTTTCCTATCTCTAAGGGCGTGGCACGATCAAATCAATCAAATATTAAATGTCGGTCACGTAAGGAGTCGGAGAAATCGACGTGCGTGTATGACAAGATGTGTGAATGTAGAGGAAGCGAGAGAAGTATGTCAGGACAGAACAGTGTGGCGTTCCATTCTTTCTGCCTACCCCTCCGGGGAGACCCGTGTTGTTTTAGTTAGTAATTTGGTCGTGTTTTCCGCGAATTAAATATACTTCCATATATCAATTTACCAATTGTATTATTCATACAGAATTATTTTCTAGTGTCGAAGTTCGCGTTCTATCAAATATTGTTTTATTACATAGACAGAGAGATTTTATCTTTTGTTGCATTTATTATTTTTTTATTTTTCTCTTGCTTGTCTCGTGCTTTATTTCCATACTTACCATATTATACATTGGCGGAGCTTTGACCTTTTGAATGGTTGCTCACAGACCTCCCCATCTAGCGTTGACTCACACCAAACCTCCACATTACCTCTCTCAAGTTTTGTAAGATATTATACCATCCATCTCTGTCTCGGTCGCCTCCTATGCGGCTGCGTACATAGAATGGTTTCGGAGACTTTGATCATGAAAACCACTTTACATAAAAAAACAACATTATCAAACTAACTAACTAACTAACCATCACGCCATTTCCCCGGAGGGGTAGGCAGAGAGGATGGATCGCCACACTGGCCTGTCCTGGCACACCTCTCGGGCTTCCTCCACATTCATACATCGCACCATGCACGCACGTCGATTATTCCGACTTCAACATTATCAATGATTTAAAATAATTTTGATTATTGCTATCATAATAATTGTTACGTTAATAGATACGTTAATAGAGTAAAGTTGTGGAAAATATTGTCTGAATATGGAATAAGTACAAAACTGATCACGGCAATTAAGTCGCTATACACGGAAAGCACTGCTAGTGTCAGTAAATGGAGATCTTACAGCCTGGTTTGATATCAATAAAGGTGTCAAACAGGGTTGCGTTATGTCCCCGTGGTTATTTAATCTGTATATGGACAAATGTATGAAAGAGCTGAAAGGGTTGGATGTAGGTGCCAAAAAGAGCGGAGTGTCAGTAAGCTGTCTCTTGTATGCGGATGACGCTATCCTACTTGCAGACAACGAGCATGAACTACAAGTCCTGGTGAATTGTATGTATGAGGTATGCATGCGAAATGATCTGATGATGAATGTTAATAAGTCCAAGGTAATGATTTTTGAAAAGGATGAAACCTTGACAGTCTGCAACATTAGCGTGAATGGTGAAAATTTGGAGCAAGTAGTTGAGTTCGTGTATTTAGGTAGTATGTTTACAAGAGATGGGCGAGTGGAGAGGGATATTGAAAGAAGGGTTGGGGCAGGCAACAAAGTGAATGGTTCACTTAAAGATATCATCACAAACGAAAACCTATCCAAAAAACCTAGAATGGCAGTGCACAATGGTGTTCTTCTACCGACCCTTATGTATGGAAGCGAAGCATGGAACTGGCAAAAGAAGGATGAAAGAAGAATAAATGCAGTAGAAATGAGATCTCTTGTGTGTGGATACTCTGTGTATGATAGAATGTCGAATGAAAATATGAGAAGTGAATTCGGTGCGAATGATGGTGTCATGAACAAAATAATGAAAGGATCATTAAGATGGTTTGGACATATGGAAAGAATGGTAAAAAAAGTATATGTTAATGATGTAAATGGAATCGCGGAATATAATTTGTTTAAACTAACTAACTAATTACGGATCATTAAGATAGTTTGGACATATGGAAAGAATGAATGGTAAAAAAATATATATGTTAACGATGTAAGTGGAACCAGAAATAGAGGAAGACCGAGGAAAACGTGGCACGATCGAATAAATCAAATATTGAATGTCGGCCATGTGAGGAGTCAGAGAAATCGACGCGCGTGCATGACACGATGTATGAATGTTGAGGAAGCGAGAGAAATATGTCAGGAAAGAAAAGTGTGGCAGCCTCTTTCTTTCTGCCTACCCCTTCGGGGAGACGGCGTGATGGTTAGTTAGTTGGTTAGTTAATAATTGTTCCATGTTTCATTTCCATACATAAGAGTCTTACAAGAACAATATTGTTTACTGGCATCTTTGATTTTTAGAGAAGACATTTCTTGCGATGTCAATTTTAATTTCACCCTCCCGACAATGCAGCGCAAAACGTGTTATGGACAATCTAATGAAAGGGTCATTAAGATTAGGACTCATGGATTTAACGACTGAATAAAGAATGATATAGAAATTATGTTATTATTGTTTTGTTGAATCGCTCTTTACATCATTATAGCGCGAGCCAACTTGATGTAAATAAAACGTATAGCAATAATATTGTTTCTTATGACATGTGATATGTAGCTAATCTATCGCCATTTTACTGTCACGTGAATTCTTCACTAGTCTAAAGACAGTGTAACAATCAAACAGTGGCGGTACTCCCACAGAAGCCCAGAAGCCCGACTTACGTAAGAAATTTTGAATCAAAACCCCCAAATCTAAGTAATCATGCCCCCGCATAAACCAATAACCCACCAAATCAACTTCCAACGATGTTCCCACGTAAGAGGAATAGCCACAAGAGCTGAACTTCTGTAAGCCAGAAGAGGTTTTGATTCAAAATTTCTTACGCAAGCTGGGCTTCTGGGCTTCTATGGGAGTACCGCCACTGCAATCAAACTGTCATCGTCGAGAATCGAACCCGGGACCTTTGGTGTGGCAGTTAAAGTGTACACGAACTAGAAATACAGGAGAACGAGGAAAACGTGGCATGATAAAATAAAATATATTAAATATTGGCCACGAAAGGAGTGTCTGATAAATGGATGTGGGTGCATAAGACGATGTATAAATGTTGAGGAAGCTAGATAATATTATATCATGAAAGAACAGTGTAGCGGTCCATTATTTTTGCCTACTCTTTCGGGGAGACAACATGATGGTTAATTATAATAGTTAGTAACTAACTAACTAACTAACCATCACGCCGTCTCCCCGAAGGGGTAGGCAGAAATAATGAACTGTCACACTTTTCTTTCTTGACATATTTCGCTCGCATCCTCAATATTCATACATCGTGTCATGCACGCGCGTCGATTACTCTGACTCCTCACAAGGCCGATATTCAATATTTGATTTATTTGATCTTGCCACGTTTTCCTCGGTCTTCCTCTATTTCTGGTTCCACTTACATCGTTAACATATATTTTTTTTACCATTCATTCTTTCCATATGTCCAAACTATCTTAATGATCCGTAATTAGTTAGTTAGTTTAAACAAATTATATTCCGCAATTGCATTCGGCGAAGGCCATTCCGCTTTGCAGGCGTCTACAGTGGCGACCGACGCCGGAAGGATTTTATTTGTTTGGCGTCGATGACGTCACCGCAGAGTACGTTCGTGCGAGCACTAAGCACACGCGCTCCCCCATTGTTTGGACAACTTGCCCACACTGGCGACAACCATACGCGGCCCGAGCCGAACCGCCCGTGCCACCCCGCCGTGGAACCCAAACTCACCTACATTTGAATATCCTACAAGCCGCAATTAAACTTGAGTAAACTTGAGTAAAATTACCCAGTGACAGCGCGTCCATCGCGGTCGTAGCGACTACGGCCGAGAGCGCTTCGCGGATATATAGATTTGACACTCAACTTTTCGTTATTTGTATTAATAGCCTTATAGTTTTAGGGATGTTTAGTATTTTATTATTAACCCTTACCACTCCTTTGTCGAATGCCAGCCGACATCGCTATTTTTACGCTACAACTCAATTGTCGGCTGGCGGCCGAAAAGATAAGACTTGCGCGCGCGTGTATTCTCGCGCGCAAAACTTGACTTTCATGTGATTATTCGTTAAAAAAACATTTAATTTCAAGTTATCATAAGATTTTGACTGTTTTCCGTTTTTATTTTACGATAAAATAATACTTGCAAATTCACATAACCTAAAATGGCGGTAACTTCGCGTGATACGTCATGCAGAGGAGCAATTAGAGTACAAGCCCCACTTCATTGCGAAACTGGACAAAGGTTCTAAAGACTGTACTGTGTGCAGTAACATAAATATTCCAGGGGGAAGACGGGAAACAATGTGGTTTTGTGAGACCTGTTCCAGAAAACCTGGTCTCCATATTGGAGATTGTTTTAAAAAGTAAATAAGTATTCCATAATGTTTTTTGTAAATTTCCAAAACTATAAGTATTCCATAATGTTTTTTGTAAATTGTTTTTTATTTGAAGAATAAATCATTACAAATGAATTTTAACGTTTTTTTTTTGTAACTACCTTTCAATAAAATATTTTGAGTTTATTTAAATAAGAGTTGGCTGACAAACAATATCAAAAAATAAAGGAGCGGTAAGGGTTAAGTTTCAATCGTAGTTATTGGCTTGAGGCAAAGTTTATTAACATGGGCCTTTTAAATGTGTAGTATCCCATTGCTTTCCTTATTTAATACAGCAGGTTATTCGAACCTAATTAGTGTTTATCATTTTTTAGCTATTGATTCTCATGACATGTGTAGCTAATCTGTCACCATTTTATTGTCAAGCGAATTCTACACCAGACTAAAGACAGAATGATAATCACAATGCCATCGTCGAAAATAGAATACGGGGACCTTCAGTGTGGCAGTCATATAGCGCTTTCTACTCCGCTACGAAGGTTGTCGTCGTCAACAGTACTTGCAGTTTATTAATTCTTGAACAATAATGCGATGATTTGTTTTATACAAGTTTTATTAAATAATATTTTATAGGAATGACATGTTGTGGCTTGCTAAGGCATTAGTAAACATATGATAATGCCTTAGTAAGCCGAAACATATCATACCCATAAAAAATATATATAAAACTTCTAGAAAACGGACGTTTTCATTCGTATTAATTACTACTTGCAGCCTTGCCATATCAGTTTAAAACTTTTACCAAGCTACATATATGGATAAAAATGTATTTTATCAATAAATTATTTTGAACATCTTAAATATTTTTTATGTGAATTTAATTAAACTTAGATTGTTTACATTTAAGTTATTTAATATATAAAATTTCACATACTTAAAATAACTATGTAACTGGCTTAAATAATGCTTGAAATAGCCAACAAATTGTGAGGTACTTCCATATTAAATCGAAAACAAATTCTTATTTATAATTTTTAAGAATAATATTATTTTTTAATCATATGTAAGTTAACTTTGATGCGATAAACAAATTCCTTTATGTTAGTGAGAAAAACCTTTTATTTATTCATAAAATATTACGGTATTCCAGTGTTTGTGCCTCAAATTTGTTAATGAATTATGTCTCACTGGATATGGGGTTTAACATAATGGTTCTGACAACACTGAATTTATTTACGTCTGACGTGTTTTGCTCAAGGCATAATCGGAACATTAGATAATCGTAGCAAAGGCGAAAGAGGCCTATAAATTTCAGAATTGATTATACTCATACAAAAATGATTTTGTGATTGGACAAAAACCAAATATGTTAATGCTTCATGTCTTTAAATATTAACAGTCAGAAAACATGTTGATTGAGAAATTTCAAACGCGTTGGAAAAAATAGTTTTATATTAAAAGTTAATTCTTATTACTGATTACGATTGTATGGTGAACTAAGTTTTTTAAGGGTAGGAAACCTTTACTTCCGTGAATGTTTCACGAGTTGCAACTAGTTATGATATAAATAGGCAAAAATCCTGATATCATCAAGAAAGAGTACAACCATATTTTAAATAAGGAGAATAAGAGAGAGAAATACTTCGATTCTCTCCGAAAGCAATTCGAAATGCAAAATATGCGGATGCCAGAGAACGTTTTTGGAATATTTTGAATTTCTACGAATGAAGCGAAGCGTGGAACTGGAAAAAGAAGGATGAAAGTAGAATAAATACAACAGAAATGAGATTTCTTAGACGACTGTGTAGAACATCTGTATATGATGAGTGTCGAATGAAAATATTAGAAGTGAATGCGGTGCGAATGATAGTGTTATGAACAAAATAATTAAACGGTTTTTAAGATGGTTTGAACAAATAGAAACAATGGTAAAAAAAGAATATGTTAACGATGTAAATGGAACTATAAATAGAGGAAGACCGAGGAAAACGTGGTATGATAAAATAAATCAAATTATGAATGTCGGCCACGTGTGGAGGCTGAGAAATCGACCTGCGTGCATGACACGATTTATGAAGGTTGAGGAATCGAGAGAAAGTTAGTTATAAAAAAGTTTTTAGAATAAGAGAGTGCTTCATTTGAATAATAAAAAAATATATTTGTCTTATTTAAGAGCAGCCAGTTGGTCCGTGCAAAATCCACGCCACACGTATACACGTACGTATATTATTTCTTCTTTATAGCGTTGTCCCGACTGTAGAGTCCCCGTCTCCTCCTTAGCTGGGTCAGACGAATATTTTTCTCGGCTACCTCGATCGATCCTACGCTCCTTCAGGATAAGTTGTTTTGTGCGCTAAAATCCAGCGTAGGTATGTATAGAAGTGTGTATGTATTTTACGAGTTCATTCTCCTTCGCTTGTTGGCTCGTATCTAGTTTATATTCTAGATAACCAATATCGAGCCTTTTATAAGATTGTTTATTATCACAATCATAAATATCCACTATCGATTTATATTAAATGAAATTAAATCAAATGATTTTACTGAAATCTCTTGATGGAAGTTCATTTTAAATAATAATGAAATAAAACGATGTTTGTTTAACTACTACGACTTTTGTATTTATAACGATAGCGACCGGTTACGCCAAGCTTGCTGGCATCTACAGACTGGTGACACTATTGAAAAAGGTACAAACAAGGACTAATGGATGGAAAAACCAAATTAGGCGATGCCAACCTAATGGAACAATTTATATAATATTTTATTATCAATTTCAATAATATTCAAAACATAAGTATCAAGATTTTAAAAGTTATATATAAATATGTCAGCTGTAATAAAATTTTAAATCCATTATATTGAATACGAATCCTCTTAAATAACTTAAATATCAATATTTAAATTCAGTTAACTTTACATAATTATTATTATTTGTACAAAATCCTGTTTACCACCCCTGATCTGTATGTATATAAAGGTCTCCGTTTTGCAATAGTGTCACCAGTCTGTCGATGCCAGCGAACCCGGCGAAACCGGTCACGGTTGAAATAAATACAAAAGTGGAAGTAGTTAAAAAAAAACATAATTTTATTCAATTATTATTTAAATTAAATTTTTACTGCAATGTTGTTATTCAAATAATCAAGCGGTATTGCATTTCGTCTATATTTTCAATATTTAAAGCCCGAGTGGCATCTCAAGAACTGGCGAACTTATTAGAATTTGCTTTAAAACTAATCACTATTGAAACTTATCAAAAAAATATTCTCCATTACTTTGTTGCGAATTCAAATTTTCAACATTATTTTTGGTATACAACAGGACGTTTGAACCCAATTACTGTATAATTTTTATAAACCCAGTCTATCGCCATTTAATTGTCACGTGAATTCTACACCAGATCAATGACAGTATGACAAGTACACTGCCATTGCCGGGAATCGAACTCGAGACCTTTTTTTATGGCAGTCAGAGCTCTTATCGCTCTGCAACGAAGGTCGTCAATTTGAATACCTTTTGAAAAACATTGTATTTTCACAACACTTTTTTCACCTTTCAAATACACGTTTCGAACCGTAGACGTCCTTTCCCAGTGTAAAAAAATAACGGTCCAAAACACAAGTGAAAATGTGAAAAAAAAAAAAAAAAGTTATTCAATGTTTTGATTTTGAAACACTGTTATAAGTATCATAATTTATTTTTGTTAGATTGTCGCCTCAGCTGTTTCTCCAACATTTGTTGGGATCATCAGGTGTTGCAAACAACTAAATTTATTTTATAACAGTCTTTTAAAATTAAAATATTTCATAATTTATTGTTTCTTGAACAATGGTGTAAAACTCCATATTAAATAATTAATACGAATGAATTAACCCTCTTAAGAACGTGACGCGAAAATGTGTCATTTGATAATGTTTTAGACGAGCAAAACATGTCATTCCTATAAAATATAATTAAACAGACTTTTTTTACTCGTTTTAAACATTTCATAATGTTGAAGAACCATAGTATTTCGGCCAAAACAATGAATTATATATGAGTTATATTCTCTAACCCTGGCGAAGCTCCGGCGGGAGCGAAACCGGTTGGTGTTTATGGTATACTGAATAAAGTGGTTTATATACAATACAAATTTAACATGTGTACTTACAAATTAAATGCCTCGTATGAAAGTTAATTAAATTTGGTTTATTATGTACAGAAACCAAGGGCGATTAGCCGTTCAGATGACTAATTAGCAGATATACCGGAATCGTTTCCCGGGTATTCTGTTGTAACCTAACCTAACCTGACCCAACCTCATCGACTCGGGAATATTCAAGTGATCACAATAATCGGCATTGAATCATATTTCGTTCTGAGAATAGATAAAATCCTAACTAAGTATAGCGTGTATGCACTGGATCGATCATCGATTTGTGATCAATTGTGAGCGATCGCCGCTATTCGCAAAATGATTCAAACGCATAATGAAATAACCACAATTGCATCAAATTGCCCACCGTTCGGTGGGAATAACGCGATATGTCAAACCTTTTGATCGCAGTAACCCGAGGTTCAAACCTCATTTTAAATTAAAAGTAACTTTCATTAATATTACACCTGGTAAACACTTTTTTTTATAAACATCTTGAATTCTGCAACATTAGCGTTAATTGTGATAATATATAGAACAAGTAGATGAGTTTGAAAAGAATGGGCGAGTGGAGAGGGATATTTAAAGAAGGATTGGGGCAGATTGGGATTGGTGCACATAAAGTTCATCGCAAACAAAAGCCTATCCAAAAAAGTTAAAATGGCTGTGCACAATGGTGTTCTTGCGTGGACCCTTATATATGGAAGCGAAGCGTAAAACTGGCAAAAGAAGGATGAAAGTAGAATAAATGCAGTAGAAATGAAATCTCTTAGACGAATTATAAGAAGTGAATGCGGTGTGAATAAAAGTGTTTTGAACAAAATAATGAAAGGAACATTAGATGGTTTGGACACATAGAAAGAATGAATGAAGAAAGAATGGTAAAAAATATATATGGTAACGATGTAAATGGAACTAGAAATGGAGGAAGATCGTGGAAAACGTAGTA